>ML796190.1:25029-42264 GCA_009831015.1 Picea engelmannii
AATTTTCTTTACTACAACACTAAGTTGCTTTTGGAATTGAGCATATATAGTGCGTGGTTATCTTTGAAATAAAAGACTTCCCTGGGTTGATAATTTATGTCTCACTTGGTTGTTTAAATCAATTAAGCAATTATAGTGACCAATAGCTCCTTTCATGGAATTTGGGGCCCTTGTTCTTGTTGGATTATGGTTGGGGGGATGCCAATCATCTGGCACTATGAAGAGGAGGGATTCCGGAGGAAACTAGATGGGTTCCTCCAAAATCTCCTCCTCAACGTATGCCATTTACGGTGTTCTAGATTTATCTCATCGTTGAGTCTGAGAAATGGACAGGGCACGCTCCAGCCTCTGCACATGCCTCCGTCGGGCAACTAGAATATACCAGGCTGGGCCGCGCCTCAACTTGCCTCTTTCCCTTGGCACGACAAAGCCAGGAAGACTGATAATTCGTTGGGCAATCTCACTAATAGTCCACTGGACATAGGTCTCATTATCATAGTGACTAAGGTGATGGAGCGCAAGGGAGAAAGGGATCCAACCTCATCCAAGTGGGAGTAATAATCCAAGGCTCGACATGACCATTGTATTGATCCCCCCACTGCAATTACACCTTGTGGCCACCATATTTCTCACGCGGGGGAGTTGTCCTCCCCTTCTTGGTAGGAAGTAATAGCCTCCCTTCATTCAAGAATGAGGTGAAGGGTGTCAACCTGCCATATTAATGGCTTGGGTATGGGACAAGGTATGTGGCCCCCTGTTTCTATGTGGCACCCCATTCGAGATTGGATAATATTTCCTGGATAAGTCCAAGTAACATTCTGATAGCCCGGATTGAGGAGAGGTTTGCGCATTCTAATGAATCAACTCCATCATGGAGACCACACCTTCATTTTCTAGGTAGTCAGCTATTTTGTTTGCCTTTGTTTTCACATGTGAGGGGATTAGGGTGAGATTAGGCTGTAAGAGGGATTTGAAATCTTCCAACAATCCCGAGAGTCTCCAACTGGGTGAGACCTCCAGGGGGTGTGGCCCATGAATGCTTTTAGCAATAAGTTGGATGATGATATGGGAATATCCCTCCACTATGAGCTTATGTAAGTCATGGTCTGTTGCTAACTTGATTCCTCTGAGAAGGCTCCAGAGCTTAGCAACATTATTTGTATTGCATCCTATATAACCTGCTGCATAATACATAATTTTCCCTTCTTCGTTTCAGAGCACCACCCCAAAGCCTATCGAACCTGGATTCCCTTTTAACGTGCCATCAAAGTTTAATTTAATAAAACCGGTGGATGGGGGGGACCAAGTGCACGGGCTGTTGTTACACATTATTTTGGTCACCTCAGTGATCAAATGACATCATGTGTTCATGTTCCCTGAAAATATTAAAAGAGACTTTCTCCATGGGAAAAGTGGTTTTCTTTCCTCTTTCAAAAACCATAACAAGGAAGGTTGTAGCACCCTACTATATGCATGGGGTGCTACAATTCCTGATCGCCGCACTTTGCCCTAAAACTGGACTGCGACGTCATTGCATGCTATTTGTGCATAGGGTGCGATGATGCTTAAAGCAAAGGAAAAGTCAAAATTCACAAATGTTCTAGAAGGGAATCTTCTAAGATGAGGTGGCCTCCGATCGGTTTGGATCTTACTCGCTTCTCTAATTTAGTGGGATCATCCTAATCTCCTCATCCATCTCTCTTTCGCACTATATAAATAGGGATCTCTCATGGAAAAGTATAAGGTTGAATAGGCTAAGATTTCCATGAAGGGTTCTACTACAGATTATGCTTGAGAGATTCATTTTAGTTGTCTAAATCAGATTGTGGATCTTCTTCATCCAAGGCATTGGAGAAAAGGTCTGTGTGTTGGAGAAAAGATCCATTGAAAAGGGACCTTGCAACATCAAGGCATGGGTTATATTCTCCACTTTCCATTTAATATAATGCAACAATGCATTTCTTCCCTATAAAAGTATCTTAACTTTTATTGTATAACTCCTTGATATTATACATAGAATTCATTGGAATATATATATATATATATATATATATATATATATATATATATATCTTTGTTTTCCCTCTTTGTTGGTTTGTACTTCTTACATAGGCTCACCATTCTACAAACTAAAAGAAGGAGCTACAAGGATGACACTAGCGAGGATCAAGCGTCGTTTAAAAGGGATGTCACTTGTACCTCTCTAAACTAGTTTATATGACCATGAAGTTTAAGGTGAAGTATGTATTTTGTCTTGTTTTGTTCTAGTTTCCTGTGGAAGTTAGCGAGATCTGTTTGTGTCTGCACTTACCGATTAGTCCGATAACAAAATTGGTGACCATACTGGGGATACAAATTTTTTTGGTGTTTTTCCTCTTATTTTCTTTTAGCCTGCTTTCTTTTGGTTAATTTCATTCTCTAAGTCTGTGGGTGATCCATCTTGACTCCCTGGGTTTGAAGGTTCAGTGAGAAGTTTTGTCTTTCTTTCCATTTTCCTTTATTTTCATATATCATCGCATTGTACTCTATAGACATCCCACGACGATCCTCTGACGTCGCACTCTACTGGTGTAGACCAGTGCGACGACATCGCATTGTACCATATTGGCATGCAAAGACCCTAGATCGTCGCATTGTGCTCCATTGCAACCTGGGACGATTCCTGTAGGAATTTTTGGGTGATAACCATTTTTATTTTCTCTACCCAATTTTGCCTCTACGACCTAGGATGAATTTCTGACACTATTGAATGATTGATTTATAAGTTTGAAGCTTGCATTTGATTGATTTTCAGACATTTAAAGTCTTCTTTGTAAACTTTGCAAGTTTTGCTTTTGGTTTTTGTCGCAAGGGTATAATCTCTAGATCTTGGTCCTGAGTGCTTGTTTGGCAAAGAATCCTTGATTTATTTGGATTTTTGGATTGTTTTTACTTTCTGGATTGTTAATTGATTGAGAGACAATTTTTGTTTGTATTTGACAAAAGGTTTTCTTATCATTTCATTTTTGTCTACATTATGGGTTTGATTTGGGAATAGTGTTGAGAATGTGCTAATTTTCTTGGATTATGCTTTATTTTCTTCATTAAATCTCTGATCTTATTTGAGAAAGAAAGAACTAAAGTCATTCTTCTTTTTAGTAGTCTTTTAAAATAAAATTGTTGCATTCAAAATTTTGTAAAAAGAGAAAAATTGGAAAATTTAGTAGTTTTTTATTATTTGGTATCTTTTTCATTCAAAAATTGAGAAATTGTGTTTCGTAGCTTTTGTATTCCAAAAAGAGATACCTTCTCCCTACTGTAATTAGAATTCATCGAATTCAAAGGTTGCATATCATCTCTTCTTTCATTTTAGTGGGTCAAGGTCAAATACATCATCAATTTCATTTCCATTTCCCTTTTGAGTAAGCAATAGCCTTTAAAATACAACGCAATTTTAAAATTTATTAGCAACTTTTATTTTTTAGAAATTCTCTACACCAACATTAGCTAGGATAGCGCTTTGGAATAGGTTGTAAGGCACACTCTCCAAAGAATAAAAACACACAATAGTATCTTGTGATAGGGAGAGTTACAATCCACTTGTTACATTTTGTCCTAGGAAGCCCTTCTAACACAAGGGTCAATCATGAGTTTGCATTAGGACTGGTAGAGTTACTCACCCTGCTTTGTTGGTCTTAGTGTAGAGCTTGCGCGTATTATTGGGGGTCACTTGAAAATAAAATCCTGTGGGGACCTTCACGCGTGGATCGAACTATCGACTGTTTCCCCATGCATCATTGTTGTAATTGGTAACCTTAGTGGCCTATCTCTTTAAGGTCTTTACATAAGGTGACTGTAGAGGGGCAAGTCTTCACGGTACCTGGAATCGATGTTGGTCAAACTCACTCGGGCTCCTTGGAGGGTATACCCACGATTATGTGTGGGAGTTTACAACAGGGTGTAAGTCCGTTAAGTAGGTCGTTAACATAAATTTTCCACCCGCTTTATCCTAGCCCCTTCTTGTCTTGATTTCGCGACGTTGGATTTCATCACCAACTAGTGACTTCGAAACAAGAAGGTTTGTTTGCATGTTTGTTTCTAGATTTTATTAGTGAGTGTTGTTTGTTTCTTTAGTTGGACATAGATTTGTTTCGTTCTTTATGTGGTGTGGCCAACATCGGCCCTCGACATTCACGTAGGATGTAAGGGTTACCTCCGGAAGATTCGGAATATTACGTTCCTTTGCTTCCTAACTCACTAGAGGGTTCTCCTGAAGGAGAAGTCAATAACGACATTGCCTCTGATATTGGAAGTTCTACTCCATTGGAGGAGTCAATACTTCCCATAAATTCATTATTGAGTGTTGTACAAGATCCACATTTGCTCCGGATAAATTCATCGGGAGACGTTATTGTTGAAGAGTATATTGGAATACCTACTGGACCTCACGTAGAGTCTGGTGTAGATGATCCGCTTTTTCAAAGTGAGTCATTTAGAACTCCGATTCACACTACTGGAAATTTTAATCCTAGCTCTCCTAGTCCTAGTCGTTCTCTTTAGAGAACTTCTTCGGGACAAGATATTTTTGAAAAACTAGGAATGAGTCATTTACATCGAGGAACTTATAATCAACCTATGGCATCACATACGCATGTGACTTATACTTCCTATACATTCCCTTTAGATCATTTTACTAGCACGACCAGTAATTTTGTCACAGTGTCAGACCAATTGTTGGTTGGTTCTCACTCGATTCTTCCTCTCCAGCTCGCTAACTCAACCATAGTCCCACAAGCTATGCCTGTTTCTGTCGGAAATACGGTTATCACTCAAGATCCTATTGAAACACCACTTCCGCTTAGATCAAATATGTCACTTCCCCCTAGGTATAATGCTTTGAATACTTCCATTGTTAATCTTGCCTAGAATCCATCCGGAGGGTCTAATCTTTTTGTTCCTCCTGAATATAATGTTGCTAGTAATTTTGTTCCTACACCTACCCAGGTTCTCTCCGGGGGGGCTTACATTCCTCCTCTGCCTTTTCCTGGAGGATCTAATCGTCCTGGCCCCAGTAGCTCCAATCAAGTTGGAGGCACCAATCATTTTGTCGCTTCTGGTTTTCATATTTCTGTTGGAGGTCAACCTCAAGTTGGGGGAAATAACCCAATTTATGGACAAATTATACCTGGATCACAATATCAACCATGGAATTTTCCTTTCCAAGGGAATCAAAACCCGTATGGGGGGAAACATCCTCAAGGTAATTATTTTATACCCCCTAATATTAGGCAATCGTATCCAGGTTCTATGAATCCTACTTGGGGTCAAAATTTTCAATCTAATGCTCCTTTCCAAGGAAATTTACCTAATCAACCAACTCATGTTGGCTATTCGACTTAAAATCCTCCACCACCAAATTTGTCAAGACTTTCTAACTATCTACAAACTGCTTATGGTCCTACTGATATACCTACAGGACTACCTCCTAAAAACTACCAGTTTCCTCAAGTGAACATACAATTTCCATTTCTAGATGCTTTGGATTTATCGGATTTATCTAGGATTTTGAATGATCCTATTTTGCATTCTCCTTATTAGCCTATCATACCTGCCAAATTCCCATCAAACATTCCTAAATTTGACGATTGATCTAGAGAGGACCCAAATAATCACGTCATGACATTCCATCTTTTGTGTTCATCCAACTCATTGATGGATGAATCTATAAGATTACATCTTTTCCAAAAAACTCTTACGGGTTCAGCAACCAAATGGTATATTGAGTTACCATGAGGATTCTTTAATGACTTCAATACCTTAGTCATGGAATTCTTAACGCATTACCAATTGCCAATTCGATATGAGACATGAACTAAAATTTTGAGTTCATTTAAACAATCCTCTTCTACTCACATTTCCGATCATATTCATGAGTGGAGGAGTAGAAGATGCTTAATCAAAGTCCCCCTTCCTGATCAACTATTGGTCGAGTGGTTTACCAAATTGCTCATTGGTCCTATAGCCCGTGATGTTTCCATGGGTGGTGTCATCATTGAAGAGCAGGCAATTAGTTGTTCTCAATATATGGATCTCGTTTATTCACAAACATGCACACTATATGACTTGATCCCTGATGCTCCTCGTCCATCTATGAATCCTACCCCAACACCTCCAGTAGCTTCTCATGTTGTTGATGGTGTGATTGGCACTTTTCATGCTGAGACTCAATCTAAACAAGCCGATCATTCCAATCCCAAGTCTACTACTTCTAATGTACAAAATACTCCTAATCTGACTCCTTACCCTGGTAAAACCTCTAAATTTAATTCGGTTCAATCTACACCTACCGGTAAAAATCAAAATAAAAAGAAAGGGAAGGGTAAGAATAAGGAGGAAAAAAATAATAATCAACAATCCAAGAAACCCAAAACACAGCCTGTTGATGAAAAAGACAAGCGTAAACCTTGTTATCCTTGCCTCATATGTGGTGAGGATCATTATATGAAATATTGTCCACAGCGTGCTGAGGTTACTAACTTCCTGCAAGGGACTGGGACACCTCCTACACCCGTCGTCTTGTCACAACTGTTTCCTTCTTAGCAGTAGGCCCAATTGGTCATTCATGACCAACCTTCTCCCTCTACCACATCTTATGTACTTATGTGTACTGGTGACTCCAAGAAGAACGAAGTTGCAGTCGCAACTCGAGCCAAAGATTATTCTCTTTCGAAAGAGAAAGTTGATGATTCACCACCTCCATTGGTTAAACCTCCTCCACCAACTTCACCTCCAAACGGTCATCTTCATCTCAAACGATCGAGCCTAGTTACAGTTCTTCGTCCTCCTTCCAAGGGCGTTGTTTGAAAGTCGTCATTTAATCCTCACGCACATGCTGCCAAAAACTACAGTATTGTAGAAGATATTATGCAAGCACCTTCTGTGATGTCAACCTTCGAAGTCCTTCAAAGTTTTCCTACTCAACGAAAGGCATGTTAAAGGCTATTGGTGGAATTGATCCTATCGATACCAATTTGATAATATTTTATTTAGAAGATCATATTCCAAGGCTTCCTCCTCAATTATTGTTTCAAAAAAACGTTGTTGTGGAAAATAATGATATTTGTCGAACCATTATTGACGAAGGAGTCTCAACTTGCATTATGTCCGTTACTTGTTGGAAAGCCATTGGCTCTCCTACCCTTACCGAGTCACACAATACTCTTAAGGCTTTTAATGGTACAGAGTTCAAACTTTATGGTGTTCTTCCTTCATTGTCTATTACGTTAGAAGGTAAAGTGATTAATGTTGAGGTTTAGGTCTTTGATGAACCTCTCGATTACAACCTTCTACTCGGTCATAGCTAGATTGATTCCATGCGCACAATTGTTTCTACTCTTTTATGTGTATTACATTTCCCGCACCAAGGAAAAGTCATTATTGTCGATCAACTTGCCTTCTTTAATTATGATTCACGTACTAGCAACGTGCCTTTCATTTCGAAAACACCTCCCAGTTATGAGAATGTTGGCGTGGGACTTTTAAAATATTCAACGTTAATGGGTACATTTCCTATTCCACCACCCGATATTCCTCCTCCTTTTGTCACCTCAATTAACATGATATCGACCTATGTTAGTGAAACCCCTTAGTCTTATGACCCATGGATAGTTCCTAGCTCTGACGATTGTCTCTGTTATGGCGACTGTATGCCTTTAAGTTCGGTAGAATCAGCTTATCAAGCTATTCAATCAACAACTCCTTCTCCTCCTTCTCTCTGTGATATGTCTCCTTATTCATTTCATGTGATCTTTCCCACTGATGAGATGATTACGACATTCATGTCTATGGAAGATACTCCATGGGATGATGGGCATCATCGTTCTATTCTCTTCCTGGAACTCGAGACCATAGAGAGTTATCAACGGATTTCGATTCTGTCTATCGTTGTTATTATTTCCTCTATTCCCGAATCGACACATGATGTTTTGTATGAAGGGAACTTGGGTAATATTTCACCTACCATCCCTCTTGATATCTCAATCAAACTCGGAGTCGTGGAAAATGTTCATATCAGTGCCTCATGTTCTACTGATGAGGTACATAGGTATAAAGCCCTTTTCCAAGAATTCTATGACGTTTTTGCATGGAGTTACGAAGAAATGCCTGGTATTGATCCTGATATTATTGCACATGAGATTAAGACTTACCCTAACACTAAACCCGTTCGGGAGAGACTTCAACCAGTACACCCACGCAAATTTGTTGCTATTAAGCTCGAAGTTGAGAAACTTATTAAAGTCGGTTTTGTATATCCTGTGGCTTGACCGATTGGGTGTCCAATCTTGTTCTGATTAACAAGAAACAAGGCACGATCCGTGTTTGTGTATATTATAGGGATATAAACAAAGCTTGTCCCAAAGACAATTATCCAACCCCTTTTGTTGACTAGATTGTTGACGACTGTGCTGGGAGTGAAATCTTCTCCTTGATGGACAGTTTCTCAGGCTATAATCAAATCAATATTTTTCCTGCGGATCAACATAAGACTACTTTTATTTGCCCTTGGGGAACCTTCGCATACCGGAAACTACCTTTTGGTCTCAAAAATGTTGGTGCTACTTTTCAACGTGCTATGTCTTATGCTTTTCATGACATTAAGAACATTGTACAACCCTATCTAGATGATCTACCGATGCATTTTATGCATAGTCAAGATCACCCGACACATCTACGGGCCATTTTCTTACGCTGTTGTTATTATCGCATACGATTGAACCCACACAAATGTGTTTTTTGTGTGTATTCCAGACGACTTCTTGGTTTTATTGTGTCTATACATGGGATTAGGGTAGACCCCTTGAAGGTTGAGGCTATTCTCAATTTACCTCCTCCTTCCACACTACGCCAACTCCAAAGTTTGCAATGGAAGGTAAACTTTTTACGTTGATTCATTCCCAACTACGTTGAATTAACGAAAGGATTTACTTATCTTCTTAAGAAAGGTTACGATTTTGTGTGGGATGATACTGTAACGACCCTGCTTACATTGTAGGGTGGGCTATCGTAGGGGTGGACCCTAGATCTGATTAGGAGGGGTGGAGGCATTTCCCACCGTGTATCCTCCGAAACCTAAAGTCATGGGAGAATGGTGCTAGTCACACTCCCCAGGTCGTGTGATGATGACTGTCAGTTGCCTGCTAGGGAAGCTTGGTCGAGATAGCGACACTTCCACTTACGGGTTCTATTTGGAGTTAGGTCAGTATAGCCGATGCTCCAAGATAGTCTAGCAGAGGACGGATAGGAATGGAGTTGGAAGTAGGTTAGGGAGGAAGGATGAGTAGTAATAGTTGAGACTATATGGAGATCTGTCATGTGGTGGATTTTGATGAAGAAAAATGTGTATATATGAATATTCATTATTATGTAACTAAACCACAGTTGTTTAAAATAAAAATGTAGAACCAGATAAAAGTAATTAAAGGATTTCTCAAACAATTGATTGGTTTGTTGTCTTTTATAAAAGACTAGCCTTGCTGACTGGATTGGATGCATACATAAATTACGAAACGATGACAGTTTGATTATTAGTACATGCACGAGAATTTTATGTACTAGCTACACATGCAATTCTTGTACATGTACACTAGTATGTATGAGTTTTCTTGACTTACTTACTAATAATGTCAGCTACTTGTTATGAATGTGTGAACCATGTTTCTTTTCCTTTGTACCAAAAGATACCCTAACTTCGGGACGAAGTTTCCCGAAGGGTGGGTGTATGTAACGACCCTGCTTAAATAAATGTAAAGGATTATTAATTATAATTAAATTGATAACCTGATTGTCCTAAGATGTTAGCCAAACAATAATTGTTTCCTATATAATATTAATTAAATTAATTATCATTAATTATTTGTTCATAATTGTCAATGGTTATTTAATTATTAATCAACTCTTTAATTATGCGAGTAAAGAATTAATAGGGTTGATAATTTAATTTATTAAAACTTACGTATATGAGTGGGATAACAAACATTAAATAAAGGACAAGAAGCATTAAATAAAGGATAAGAAGCATTAAATAAATGGGATAAGATATTAGGTAGGGAGTAAATGAAGGGAAGTCGGTGAAGGAGGGATAAGGGGGGGGAAAGGAGTTGGAGGAGGGGGATTGGACGAGAGTTGGGAAGCATTTTGGGAGCTCGGAGTATTGCAGGGAGAGTGAAATTTTGGGGAGATTGGATTGTAGCAGTGCACCGGGGTTGCTGGGGGTTTTGGGCACGGAGGGCCAGGATATCCGTTGATATCCTGGGGCTAGGGAGCTAACTAGTCAGCAAGGAGGACGGTTTTGGGTAGTGTTCTAAAGAAGCGGGAAGGAAGAAAGCTGCGGACAACAGGAAGGATTATTAGCATTAGAGTTAAGGTATTTTTGTAAAAGTTATGCATTGTTGTATTATGTTTTAGTTAGATTTATTATTCATTGATAAATTTTACATGCGTAAGTGTTGAGAAAATTTGGAATTATTCTTCTTTTATAAACCTAGTAGAAATTACTGTACATTTGGTAGAATTGCTAGATGTTAATTTAAAACCGGCCTTTACAGATACTACTAACAAAGCCTTTGAATCTTTGAAACTCGCCCTAACCCGTACACCACTGTTGTTTCCACTCGATTATAGTCGAGATTATTTCCTGTACTTAGCTGCTTCAGACTCTACCATTGTTATGGTTCTAGTCCAAGAGGATGATTCACATGATAAACATGTTATATATTATTTGAGTCGGAGTCTCACAACCACTGAAACCAAATATTTACATGTGGAGAAACTGGCCTTGGTAGTTGTTCAAGTTGTTCAACGTTTTCATCACTACATCTTATTACGAAGAACCACATTTATTTCCAATTACAACCCCATGCAACACATCCTTACTCAAAAATTGTTGGGGGGAAAGTACTCTAAATGGATAGTTATTATCCAAGAGTTTGATTTGGAGTTTGAACACGCCAAGTTAAAAAAGTCTTTGTTTTTTTTTTAATTGATATGTGACCTTCCCTCTAATGAAACAAAAACTGTGGCAAAGGATTCCTTACCTGATGAATCTCTCTTTCTGATCATTTCTGACCACATATGGTATGGATATATTATCATTTATCTCCAAACCCAAACTTTCTGGCCTGATTTTTCTAGTACAGATCATCGTTGAATTCGGTATCAAGCTCGTCAACACATTATCCTTGGTGATACCCTTTATTGTCATGGTATTGATTCCATATTTCGACGATGTCTCACCTATGATGAAGCTAAGAAATATTTGAATGACTGTCACTCTTGAGCATGTGGCGGTCATATGTCTGGGTATGCCACTACCCAAAAGATCTTACGAGCTGGTTATTTCTGGCCTTCATTGTTTAAAGATTGCATTACTATCGTCTAGAAATGCCACACTTGTCAAAGCTACAACAATAAGATCTGATCTCACCCTACTCCTCTTCACCCTATAGTTTATGTTGGTCCATTCGCTAAATGGGGCATTGAATTCATGACATGTAACCCTCACTCGGTCGGGGGGCATGGATACATCATCGTAGTTGTGGATTATTTCACTAAGTGGACTGAGGCGAAGCCTACATTTGATAATACCGGGAAAACTGCAGCGTTATTCATATTCAATCATATCGTTACTAAATTTGGTGTCCCTCAAGCCATTGTCACTGATCATGGTTGTCATTTTCGCAATTTCATGATGTTTGCACTTACCGAGAAGTTGGGTCTTCGACATGAAAATTCAACCCCTTATTATCCAGATGCCAATGGTCAGGTTGAAGCAATCAACAAAGTTCTCACTACTATGCTTCGACAGATGGTAGGAATTCACAAGTCAAGTTGGCACACGGTGCTCTTCTCGGCATTATGGGCCTATCAGACATCCGTTAAGTCTACCATGGGGTTCACACCTTTCCAATTAGTATATGGTATTGAAGCAATTTTTTCTGATTGAATGTGAAATCCCATCTTCGAAACTAGTTGTCGAACTTCTCCCTAACACATCAGCTGAAGAAGAACGTCTCTTGTATCTGATTCAATTAGAAGAAACCCACGGTGATGTTTCCTTAGTCATTGAAACTCAGAAAAAACGTGTCAAAGCTCAATATGACAAGCATGTCAAACCACATGTATTTTCTGAGGGTGATCAAGTTCTCCTTTACGAACAAGATCGTGACTTATTAGGGGCCGATAAATTCGAGCCCATGTGGTGGGGCCCTTATTTTGTGAAACAAGTGGTGGAGAAAGGGGCCTATGAGCTGGTAGATTATGATGGAATTCCTTTGAGTGAACCCATAAATGGACTTTACTTGAAGAAGTATTATGCTTAAATCACTTTTGCATGAGTGTTGTGTATTTTTAGTGTATCATACTTTTGTGTGCTTTTTCATTTTTTGGTTCCACATTTTAGTTGCTTATCTTGCATTATGATTGGTTTCCAGATGTCGATGTCTTCACTACCCTATATTGGCTTCGTTGATGGCGTTAGTCGCAGTACTAAAACATTAGCGTTTGTTGCTTGGGAAATTTATGCACCTACAGATGAATTGATCAGTCTACATGGTGTTTGCTTGGTCGTGCAACTAATAATATCATGAAATATAGTGCAGTTATCGATTTGTTAACTGACGTCGTTTCACTTGGCATTGTCATCTTATTGTATGACTTGATTCACAATTAGTAGTACTACAGTTCAGTAACATTTATTCCATCTTAAGTCCTACTTTGTTACAGGTATATTTACGGATTCGCCTCTTGGAAATACATTTTGATTACATTGAATATCAACACATTCCTAGATGTCTAAATACATTAACAGATGCATTGGCTAATTATGTGTTAGAGAGACATTTGAGACATTTATAAACCCAATCACACTTTTTACAAAAACAAGTAAGCCGGTAGGAACTTTATATTTATAACAATAAATTTTTACAAAAAGTGTTTGTCTGAATACCAAAATATCAAAATGTGAAGCTCATGGATTCATGTACAAAAAGAATCAAGGATGTTTCTTGTTGTAACAAGTGACTGCACATGATACTTTATGGAGCAGTCAACCGATAGATGTAGATATGCCCACTGTGTGGCGTTGATAGTGCCTAGGAAGCTCATCCACTATGGCATCAAGGACATTCATGGTTAGTCCCTCCAGGTTTTGTTCTATAGTCTCAAGATCTGTGACAACCACCCCTTCTACAACACCTCTCTCTCCTCGCCTCTGGATGGGAGATGATCCCAGAGGACGATAAGGTCCCACATATGCATTACTGAGAGCACTTGATTATTCATTGGATAAATAACACAAAAACATTTTATATAATTAAAATATCAAAAACATTATATAAACAAAAAAAATCCTTCTTACCTATGTCCCCCCACTAGGATCCATCCGAAAGAGCTAGATATGTATTTCCACAGAAATATGTCTTGGCATATGCATAATCTTCCACCATGAGTAGTTGATTCCTCATCCATTGGAAGAAAACATCGTCATTCTTGACGATGGGAACACCACCATGTTGAGCCATTAGATCCACCCACCTCTTCATCAGTGGATCCTGTGGAGTGGTTACACCCCACTCCACCTACAAACATAGGACAGGAACTCTCTCGAGAAAGAAGGACACCAAAATGGACCCGTATCCAAATTGTTTCAACTGACCGTTTTAACACCTTGTAAGTTGTTTTTCATGCTTTTTAGGACACCCTCATACCCATTGAAGACTCTGGGTTCCATGCACTCTATCGCATACTGAAAATGGATTTGCAAAGACATATGGGGAGCTTCACTCCCTCCCATGTGAGTAATAGTGTAAAGGATGGTCCGCAATGGTAAATCTCAGACATCTCTGATAGCTACCTTGCCACTGTGTTTTTCGGTACCTGGCACACAATGGTGGCGTACATAGTAATCCATAGGTTCACCTCCACCCCTGTTGCCTGTGAGAGATACTCGTGAACCACGACAAGACAATCCTGTCAGAAAATAGGTATCCTCTATATCTACTGTGAGTGTATGAACACCCACATGAAATTATTGTTTGTTCACATCCCACATGTGAACCAAATACTCTAGCGGCCTCAACTGGGCTCTCATGCCCTGAATCCTGAAAAGCTTGAGTAACCTGCATTGCCTTAGAGCCATAACCGACCTTGGGTCATTCCCGGTGAAATAATCCTCTTCCTCATGCACTCACTCACGCCACTCAAGCATCTTGACCAAGGAAATCCTAGCAAGGAACAATAAAATAAGTTTAGAAACATAAAAATTCTTTCGTGGGGGTTTTTCTAGTTAGGTTTATCTTTTTTTAATTTTTGGTTACGGTCGTCGCAGGGCTGTGCATTCACGTAGAGCGACGTCGTCACACCTTGCCTATAGGGTCACTTGCGACGATGCAAGATCGTCGCAGGTCACGATATAGGGGACCCGCGATGAACTCAACGCGCAAGTAGCCCCAAAAAATTGACCCAACACTCAAATTTGACCAATAAAAACTAATTTTGAAACCATGAAAAGATGATGAAGAAGAAGATTACTTGTTTGACGGAGACGGTTCGCAAAATGATCCACCACACGCTTCACAATCGATAGTTGAAATTCGAGGAGAAAAAGGGCTTTGGAGCACTATTTGGGTAAATTTGCAAATGAAATGGTAAAATGGTGTTTTTTTGCCTATTTTATTATTTTTTACCACTTTTTATTTGCAAAATTATATTATTTTTATATTTTATCCATGCCCTAAAGTCTTAACAACTTGGAAAAGTGTTGACTTTTGCATATTAAAAGGTCTAGAGACGAGAAATTTGAACAGGGGTCCACCCTTTTCGATTTGTTTTTGCATATTTTTCTTATGTACAGATCCTTTTAGGGTTTTTCAGGAAAAACTTCGAGCACAGTCTTAATTCTTTCTCATGCTCGTGAAACCATGAGAATGTAATCGAGTAATATTTTGTCACTTTTTCGAACTCGCATTGGTAATACGAAAAACGAAAACTATGGAGTATCCTTTAAGCTCTTTTCCAGCTCCCTAAACATGAAAAGATGGTCGAGCGACCTTGTTCTTTTCACGCTCATAAAAGTATTTGAAGAAAACGTCTGATGAGTGGTAGGTTATATCTTTTTCGGTGTCGTCAGACTAACTTATGAAAGAGGAGCTGATGGAGTTCTCTTTAAGTATTTTTTAGACTCTCTAAAAATGAAAAACCCCTGAGTTTTCTCTCTTTGGACTCATTAAACAAACATCGAAAGACCTATATGGGCTCGAACCACTCCTTCTTAGGGTTCGTTAAACATACTCCGAGGGACTCATACGAAGGATGAGATTACATTTACAAGCATATGTTATCCTCCTCAATCTTGCGTAAAAATAAAGAGGTACTCACCATAAATGGTGGGGGGAAATTGGGAAAGAAATGTGTCTCTGTATTTGTGTTAGTGGCAGTAATAGTCGCTCTTGAACATGACACCCTCCTTCATCTTTGTATCCAGGTTGGGAAATCCATTTGTCTCTCGTTTGACCATCCAAAAGCTCTTATATTGGGTCCTCTGTGAGTCAGTGTTGCCAAGACCACTGTCGTGCCATTCATATGTTCAAGAGAAGTCCAACCTAAACAAGCCTTCTATTGAGTCGACCATATGCAGTTATAAATTTTCTACCATGTCGGCCTTCCTTGAGTCAGTTCTGAATCAATTCATACTTTGATCTAATTCAAATCTTTTACATATTTCATGTCATTGATGGGGGATACATCAAGGTCCTCCTATGATGAGTCTTTTCTTGTCAACTTCAACTCATTATCCAGGAACAAGATTTAGAAATCATTTAGTATCTTATTGTTTGCATGCCTCAATGGCAGGTTTCTTCGCTTTCAACAGCGGGTTCACATCATTGACCCCTGATTGGAAGATTCCATTGAGTGTTTGATTTCAACTCATTTATTCACATTTGTTGGATTGTACTAGAGTACCTTGGGAGTCATTGACATCAATGGTGACTTTCCTCACACTTGTTAACAATTTTCATTAATGACCCATAATCAAGTGGTTTCTACCATGTTCTACTTCGACACCTGTAATCACATGGCTAGATTTGTACTTAGAGACGATGGAAATGAACACCCTGGATCTCATCATTTTGGTCCAAGTTGCAACGGAGTATTCATAAGTTTGTACTGACACATAGATCCATTATGTATGTCTCGTGGCTATGTCCGAATTTGAATTATGTTAGAGCATATATCCGTAGTGTATTCCTGGTGGCTATGATGAATCATAATGACATGGATCCACAGTGTATGTTTAGTGGCCATGAATCACTTGACACTTATGATTGGAGTCACTTATAGTATGAGTAGGGGAATGCCTACCTCAGAAGATGGTATATTATTATGCAGATGCTTGATTGTTTACAAGTTCTCGATCGATGCGCTCTTTGTTTTCGACACACACATTCTACAAAGTATTTCAGCTGTCACGAGTTCCAGCTTCATACTTTGGGGGACATCCTGTTACACATTATTTTGGTAACCTCAGTGATCAAATGACAACATGTGTTCATGTTCCTTGAAAATATTAAAAGAGACTTTCTCCATGGGAAAAGTGGTTTGCTTTCCTCTTTCAAAAACCATAACAAGGAAGGTCGTCGCACCCTGCTATATGCATGGGGTACGATGATGCCTGATCATCGCACTCTTCTCTAAAACTAGACTTCAATTTCATCACATTCTGCTTGTGCATAGGGTGCGACAATGCTTAAAGCAAAGGAAAAGTCAAAATTCACGAATGTTCTAGAAGGGAATCTTCTAGAAGAAGAGGTGGCCTCTGATCGATTTGGATCTTACTCGCTTCTTTGATTTAGTGGGATCATCCTAATATCCTCATCCATATCTCTTTCACACTATATAAAGAGGGATCTCTCATGGAAAAGGCTCAGGTTGAATAGGCTAAGATTTGCATGAAGGGTTCTATTAGAGATTATGATTGAGAGCTTTGTTTTAGTTCTCCAAGTCAGATTGTGGATCTTCTTCATCCAAGGCATTGGAGCAAAGGTGTGTGTGTTGGAGCAGAGAGCCATTGACAAAAGACCTTACAACATCAAGGCATGGGTTGTATTCTCCACTTTCCATTTAATATAATGCAACAATACATTTCTTCCCTATAAAAGTATCGTAACTTTTATTGTATAACTCCTTGATCTTATACATAGA
>ML796190.1:42318-52853 GCA_009831015.1 Picea engelmannii
TTCCCTCTTTGTTGTTTTGTACTTATTACACAGGCTGACCATTCTGCAAAATCAAAGGAGTTACAAGGACGACACTAGCGAGGATCAAGCATCGTTTAAAAGGTATGTCACTTGTACCTCTCTAAACTAGTTTATATGACCATGAAGTTTACAGTGAAGTATGTATTCTATCTTGCTTTGCTCTAGTTTTTTGTGGAAGTTAGGGAGATTTGTTTGTGTCTGCACTCCATTGACTAAGATGGAGGAAACAGTTGAGGAAGTGAGCCTCATGATCCAAGCCACCCAGTGACTGTCAAATCCAAAGGCCTCGAGGAGGGAGTGCATGTATTGCCAGTTGATTCTATCAAAATCTTTGGAAAGGTCAAGTTTGATGAGCATACCTGGATTCCTTGTTGTTTTAATCAAGTGGATGACTTCATGATCTAGGATGATGTTGACCATGATTTTCCCACCGTCCACGTAGCCAACTTGCTCTTTGGAGATGATGTAAGGCATAATTGATTTGAGATGCATGGCCATGACCTTGGTGATAATTTTGTAGATGACATTACGGAGAGCTATCGGTCTGTATTGTTTGGGATCTGTTACCCTTTCCTCCTTCGGGATGAGCGTGAGGAAGGTGGCATTGAAGGCTGAGAGAAATTGTCTCGAAGTTCTTGATTCATCCACCACTTGCCAGACTTCATCTCTAATCATTGGCCAACAATAGTGGAATAAGTCTGTCATGAAGCCATTTGAACCTAGAGCTTTACCTGGGGGAATTTCTTTAACTTCTTGATCCACCTCCTCTTGGGTGATGGGTCTCGTCGGATTCATTTTATTCCTGAGTGACTAGGGAGGGTATGTTCCTGGTGATTTTGTGAATTACTGGCATTATGTCATCGATGAGATCCGTTAGGAGGTCTTTGTAGTAATTTATCAGTTCCTCTGTTATTCTGTCATGGTCTCTGATGGGATTTCCCTAGGCATCCTCTAGTTGGGTGATTATGTTGAATTATCTTCGGTGCATCATGGATCGATGAAAGAACTTCGTGTTATTTTCACCTTCTTTGAGCCACTGTACCCTGGATTTTTGTCTCCAGAGTATTTCCTCATGTTCCTTTCTCTCATCCAATTATGCCTTGAGTTCGTCCTCTTCCTTCTTTAAGGTTGTCATTTTGTCCCCAGTAATGAAGGTCTTTTGCAAGGTTTCCAGGCGCTGCTCGATTTCCTTCATTCTTCACAGGATGTTCCCAAATACATTCCTATTCCATCTCTTTAGCTGCGACTTAAAGTTTTTGAGCCACTGTTGGAATTTTTACACGCATGTTCCATGGTCTATTTTTGCTTACTTCCACCAGGATTTTGAAATCTTTTGAAAGTCTGGGTGAGAGAGACAAAACTTCTCAAATCTAAAGGGTTTGAGTTTGGGCATCACCCCGACATCAAGACAGAGAGAAACATGCCAGTCATCCAAGCCTGATTTCGGGAGAATGTTGGCTTCAATGACGGGGTCCTCTAACAACATGGCTTCTGAAATGAGGAAATGGTCTAGCTGGAAAGCTACATGTTGATGCCCAGATCTACGATTGAACCAAGTGAAAATGCCATTTCTAGTTTCTATATCTATTAAAGCCAATTGGTCTATGAGGGCTCAGAACTTACCACTATCTTGATTGATCCTCTTGGTGCCTCCTGTATTTTTCTCCAATGTTAGGATGATATTGAAATCGCTCCCTAACATCCAGTTAGGCAAACCCATCAATGTTTTGATGGTGTCTATTCTCTTCAAAAAAACTCTTTGTCCTGAGTGCTTTGAGGCCCATACACATTTGTGATCACACCTTCTTTGGTAGATCCTATGACTTTGAAGTGAGCCATAAGCATGTCAAATGTGGAAAAGGGTCGATCTATGATGACTGTTGTCAGATTCCACAAGATTTCCAGACCGCCTATCGCTCCGTTGGAGTCCGTATGAAGCGAGTTGCATCCTCTCCAGCAACGTCGAAAGATATATGTCACTTCTTCACCAACAAATTTTATTTCCTGCAAAAGGAGAATGTCTGGATTCTCAACACGAATACAGTCTCGAAGAGTCCTCTTTTTGGATATTCCATTGAGCCCTCTAATATTCCATGTTATGATCTTCATCATGATGAGTTATGAGGTGTATGGAGGTATCCCTCCGTGAGTCTCTGGATCTGCCCCGAGTTGAGCATGAAGTTGCCTACTTCCTTGATGAGTTGTTGTGCATATTTGCGCCCTCGTTTCCTGCTTTCCCGGGAGGTTCGTTTGAGCTCAGTGGTTGGGTCTAAGGATATCCCTAGTCGTGAGGTAGAGCCTACCATGGAGTCAATGAATACTTTGTGAACCTTTCTGAGTTGTTCCACTGGGATGGTTTTCATATCCTTTCGATTGAAGGCTTCCTCCATTTCTTCGAGACCTATGTCTGCTAAATCTTTCTCATCAAGCTACATTAGAGTGTCCCCACTTTCTTCTGGCTTATCCCCATAAGTATTTCCTGTGGGGCTTGTGTCTTGGTTATTGTGTTTGCCTATTTCGGTTGGGTTCTTGGCTTTGCCTTTTTCCTTTTCCTGGCTGTCTTTTTTGTGAGGATCTCCGACTTCCTCTTCCCCAGGGAGTTGATTAAGAATGTCGTAGGAGTTTTTAGTGGATATTTTCAGAGCATTGTCTTGATTATGTTTTCTGGATGGGTGTCGTTTTCTGCCAGTGCCCGTGGTGAAGCCATCCTTTTGCTTCCCCTCTCCTACTTTAGGATTCTAGGGATTTAAGGGACAGTCCCGGAAAAGGTGGCCATGATCGTGGAATTTCCTATAGCGGAAGGGAATATGCTCATAATCGATCGTTTGATTCCAGTCCTCATCCTGATATTCTAGGGTTACTAAGCCCGGTAAAGCCTTTGATATGTCCATGTAGACACAGATCCGAGCGTAGGAGGTGTATTTTATCTGCTTTGTGGCTTCTGAGGATTTGACATATCTTCCCACCATATTCCCTATACCCATAAGGATTTTCTCCATCCGGAATTCCTTCAGAAGGGAGTATAGCCTTATCTAGACTGGAGCCATTGTGATATCTTCTTTCTATAGGCTGAAGTTGTTCGTCCAGAATTGAAGAAATAACCCGACTGAGTTGTAAAAGTATGGCCCATTGTCAAAAATTATGTCCTTGTCTTTGAGATTGTAAAGGATGATCGTAAAAAAAACCTCGGAGCTGAGCTTCAATTCGTAATCTCCCTTAGGGTTCCACCAGTCTTTGATCCATATCAAGAGATCCCGTTGTGAAGTCCAAATACCAAGAAACTTGTCGATGAGGGCATGCTTTCTCATAAACTGGGTGTGTTCCCCAACCTTGGGTGAGATTATTAGATATTGTGGCGGCTTATCAGATTGGAGAATGCATTTCCTTGGTTCCCATCTTTGAGATGCCTTTGGATGAGACGTGCTTGGCTCAACATCCATTGCTTTGCTAAATCCCTGCTCCTTGGCTAGGATCTGTTCTCTCAGGTGTGGCGGCGGCTCAAAAGTGGGCCTCTTGGCATGCAGTCTTGCTCTGTCATTTGCTGCAACATTCTGGTACAAGGGGGGTTGCCCCCCCCTTTGGGTTCTTCCTGTGTGGTCAGCTGCATCATATCAGTTATGTCTGGCACTTCTCATGCGACCGTTTCCGTTGCAGGGGAAACGGTTCATGCAAGGTTTCTCTAGTGTTTTCAGCCCACTTGTCTCAGAGCTCCCCCCCAAAAAATTCTAGAGCATAATGTTATTTGTTGCTCCGGTGTCTACCAAACAATCATGAAGTGCCATTTTACTGGAACAAGTTGTCATCATAGTCATTTTCACATTTTCTTACAACATTTTTCTTCATCACAACTTCCATTTCTTCTACTTGATTTCTTTTAGTGGGTTCAAACCAAGTTGATCATCTTATGATTCTCAATATACTAATTGGTTGTCCTGGATTTTATTTCTTTCTTGGAGTCTTCATGTTCTTCCTCATGCTCATTTTTAGCTTTTGGGTCCATGGAGTCTTCTATAGATTCCATGAATTTCCTTCTTAAAGATAGCAACTTCTTCCTTTCATCATAGGAACATGGATGTAGATGGACAACCAAGGATACTTAAGACTTCTTTTTGAAGAAGACTTCTTCTAGAGTCAAACTGGACATGTGTTGCTTTATCATGGTTGCTACTTTCAATGGGAACATGCACAGATACTTCATAATCTTCACAAATTCTTCAATGGATCATATCATTTAGGATTTGCTCACTCCTAATCCTTGCTTCATGCATGAATGCATGCTCTTCTTTTGGAATTCTGTAATCAACTCCCTCCATCTAAGAGAGTCCATGTGTTCGTCTGCATCCTTATTGTCTTCTGCAAAGTGTCACAAGTCTTATTCTAATTTCCTCTTGATTACTGACTTCTTTATTATTTGACTCCTTCTAAGTCTCTTCAAGTTTGATTCTGATTTCAACAGTTGATATAATAGATTCCTCAAGAATTTTCCAACGTACTTCATCTTCTTGTAGTCATCGTAATAGTAATCATTATCTTGTTATTCTTCCATAGGTATTGTTTCACTGACCATCTTTTCTTCTTGACTAGAAATAGATATGCATGATATGTACAAGGACTATGTAAACATGGTATGTACAAGAACTATGAAGAATATCGTTACCTTGACTAGAAGAATAAGTTTGTTTTATCCTACTTGGCTTTCTTTGAGGGTTCCCTTTCTTTGACAATTGTTGCTTTGTATGTTTCCTTCCTTTTCTTCAACTTAGGACAGTGGTTCATGTAGTGACCATATTTTTGACAGTTGAAGCATTGTATATTTGACATATCCTTTTCTTGATTTGGTTTCTTCCTTAAGCCAAACTTCTTCTTATTCCTAAAATTCTTGAATTTTGGTGTGAAGGCTTGATCATCATATTTCTTTTCGGATTTCTCTTTTGCATTAATCCTTGATTCTTCTTATGCAAAGCAAGTCCAAAGTTCTTCAAATGTGGGATACTCCTTTATTATGTTCATGCTTGCGACAAATGCATCCCATGTCTTGGGAAGGCCATTGAGTACTATATTTACTAGTTCCTTTTCTGAAAGGATTTCTTCAATAGCTTGTAGTTGATCTCTTAACTGAGAGATTCTTACAAAGTATGATGTTATGTTGTCATCATCATTCACTTTCATGTCACAGAGCTCATTATTCAGATTCATTACTTGTCTAATGTTTCTGACTGAGAAGAGGTTAGTTATGGCATCATACATCTTCTTAGATGAGTCAAGATGAGAGATGTAGGGTATCAAGTAGTCTTTTACAAATTCCACTATGATACTCATAGTGTTGATGGCATTGTCCTTGAACTTCTCCATAACTGCAACGTTTTGAGGTTCCTTCTCTTTTCCCACTTCAAATAGTGGTTCCATGATCTTGCCTTTCACGATATCTAACACTTTATTCTTGGCAAGGATGAGGTCAATCCTTGTCTTCCATGCTATGAAGTTAGAATCCCCTTCTAACTTGTTTTCTGACTTCATAGAGTAAGTCATGACTTATTTGACTTGGTTAACCTTTGACTTGACCAAAAACTCAAACTTGACGTCTTGGCTTGCTGAGAGTACCAAGAGGTGCGCTAGGCTAGGGCGCACTAGACTATCCAAAAATTAGGTCAAGCTCTTCACTTAAGGTGCCTTAACAAGAGGGTTAGGGTTTCGTTGTTGCAGTAAAACTTAGACTGCAACTACAACTGTAACTGAGAAAATCCTCCCAATCTATATTCCAGCAGTTAGACTGTCTGAAGATAGTGTGGTCCCATAACCTATTAGAAAAATAGGTTTGCTCGTTTCACCATAGACAATATCTCAATATTGTCACCCAACCATAGGCACAAATGCCACCCCAAAGCACCTTAAACTTGACAAAGAGAATAATTATGGAAGCAAACCCTAGAACCAATAACCAATCAAGGTAGTGTACCTCTCTCCAGGTCTAGTGCACCAAGCAAGAATAACCAAAATCCAAGCATAAAGTCCAAACCATAACCAATAGAAAGTCTAAGCCAAAACCCAAATTTGTTAGTTGCAATAGTTGTAGCTGCAACTCCTCTCCAAACTTGTGCACCACTGGACTTATGCAGTTGTGAGAGTGAGGTGACAAATGAGCTTTAGTTCCCTCTTATTTACAGTCCTCCAAGTGACCTAACTAGGCGGACTTCTACTTCTTGAGGCTAATAACTCAATAATAAATATTATCTTGAGACGACTTTCCTCCTAGGGTTATTATCCAACGTTTTAGGGTTTGTCTTGCTTCCCGGAATATTATAGTCTCGTCAGGGTTACATGTAGAGGTTATAACCTCCCGCAGATACCATAATTAAACACCTTCCACATTTCATAGCTGGATGAATTGTAATTTCAATCCCTTCCATGTGTGTGTGTGTGTGTGTGTGTGTGTGTGTGTGTGTGTGTGTGTGTGTTTTAGTATTTTTTGATGTTTTACTAATTTACAACAAATCGTGGGTGGAGTAAATACAACATGTTGACATGGTATGAAAAATATTGAAGGAAAAATAAATATATCCATAGCCTTCCAAGTGTGCCTTTAGGGTTCATGAAGTGGAATATTTGGGTCACATTGTATCTCATGAGGGTGTCAAGGTAGATCTTAAAAAATTGAAAACTATGATGTAATGGTCAATTCCCAAAATATTGAAGAATCTTCAGGGATTCTTATGATTTACAAGATATTATCACAAGTTTGTCAACAACCATGTTCAAATAGTACCACCTATAACATCACTATTGAAAAATGATGCTTTTCTTTTGAACTCAAGAAACAACTCGAGATTTTGAAAAATTTAAAGATTTCATGTGTGATCTGAAATGGATCTGAACTAAAGGAATGGTTGAGACTCGATACTCAACCATTCAAAAACTTATGAATATTATCCAAGCTATGTAAAATATAATCAAATGTAAAGTCAAATAAGACAAAAATGAAAAAAAGCGTGAAAAAAATGAAATGAGAATTTAATTAAATGAAAAAAATTAATAGAAGAGGAGGCTAAGGAATGGGAAGTGAACAGTCTTGGTTGTTGGCCTTTCCTCACCCCTCAACTCTCCTTATTTACTCATTAGCTCTCATTTGTAGAGGTTTCTTTTTCCGAGGAGAGGAGGGGGGAGAAAGACATGAAAGCTTTATATTGGAGATTGTCAAAAGGAAGAAACTGAGCTCCATTCGAAGCTGGTTTTCCCATTTGAAATTCCATTGTAAAATCTGTGTTCATTGTCATTGATTGTTATGGTTATTATTTTGGAATTCATGTGCATGAATGAATAGATAAGAGATAAACTCCATTTCTTTTTTATGGTGTTAAATATGATAGATGATGTACAGTAAAATGAATCCATTGCCTCCAATGTAACAATTAACACATGTTGACCATCCGTTTAGATTGTTTGAGGGTGATCAATGGTTGTTATGGACTATCCGTTGTGATGTCTGGCCCGAGTTTCCAATTCCATCCCTCATTCTCAAAGATCCATGTCTATTGAGGTTGTATATACCCATATACCCATGGATTTCACAGACTTGATCGTTCACATTGGGATAGGCATGTGTGTAGCAACCCACGGTCCACTAAGCCTGTACGAAAATCCTTAAAACTAACACATCAAATTTTACTCCTTGTTTAAGGGCATTAAACTCAAAGGAAGGAGAAGCAAAAGTTCATATTTTAAAGTAAGGTGGAAGAAGAAACATATATGCAACATCGACCATCAATAATTTATTGTTAAATTAATTTACCCTCTCTTACCTGTAGAGTTGAGAAAAGTGGATTTGCATTTTCTTCAAGAAGCCACTTAAGGCATCACAATTTGCAGGCTCACATGACATTCTTTCAAGTCTGACAGAGAGGATCTTCGATTTGTAAAGAAAGTATGCCAACAAGTGTATCAATGAGTTGTTGAATACATACATTGTTTTTCTTGACGTGGCTAGGTTGTATGTTACACTCATGTAGTTGAGAACCAAAACACATTCATTTTTTCACCACCTTGCTTACAGTCACACCCAAACACAAGCCTTGCAACCACCAGGAGGATAGAGTTCCTTCTATAGAGTAGAGGAAAGAACCTTGGTAGCCTAAGAAAGAGATGAGATAGACAATATATTTTACATTTATGCTTGGTATATGTGTTGGTGAAGCGAATGGGATATAAGTCCCTTGTTTGTGGATCAATGTGTAGAACTCCTATATTGGCCACACCTGACTTCACGGAAATCTTTGTTGTGGAGTGTAATGCCTGGGGAATTGCATTGGTGTAGCTTTAATGCAAGAAGGAAGACCCCTTGCCTTTGAAAGCCACTAACCTAAGGGAAATAACTTAGTCAAACTCATTCATGAGAAGGAAAGTTTGGCCATATTGCATGCAACTTAGAAATGACCCTCATACCTAATAAGAAGACACTTCAAGCTAAAAATAAATCATGATAATCTGAAACAATAACTATCTTCATAAGAGCAACAAAAATGGGTCACAAAGATGCTAGGTTGTGACTTTTTAAATATCTACATAAAAGGGAAATGGAATGTGGTGGTGAATGAAATTTCAAGGGCAAAAGAGGACATTTAAGCCTTGATTTGTGTTATTCCAATTATACATGTTAATTGGTTCAAAGAAACAAGGATAGAATGACAACATGACCAAAATACATGGGATCTCATTCAACAATTACAAGAGGACCCTAGTGCATCAAATAATTTTATGTGGATGAATAAATCACTTTGGTATAACGATCACCTATATTTATGTAAGAATTCCTAACTCAGAACTACACATTTTTGCTATAAGGGGACACTATATTTCTAAAAGCTTATCACATTATCAAGAAGGATTTTTTTGAAAGGTCTTAAAAACAATATTCAAAATTTAGTGGTGGAGTGTTTGGTTTGCCAATAGAACAAAGGACAGATGATTGAGACCCTGAGTCGTAAGTAATTGTTTGTCATATGAAATCGTCATTGGGAAGAGGTCTCAATGGATTTTAACACAAGTCTACCAAAGTCTAAAGGGAATAACGCCATCATTGTAGTGGTGGATCTATTCACAAAATATGCCCATTTTTGCTCACTTTCTCATCCATTTAAAGCAAGTACAATAGCCACAACATTTTCACATGTGCATTTGTTCTTCCATGTTTCTTGTTTAAAGAAGGTAATTGGTGACAAGATCTTAGTCCAGACTATTTTTCCAAAACTAGATGAAGAGGGAAAAATCATACTGAAACCTAAAACAATCATTGAAACACGAATCAATCATTTATGGATCCAAGCAATTATCGAGTACGTCATCAAGTGGAAGAACCTGCCAACAAAATATGCAACATGGAAAGATGACTTCTTCATATAGAAGCATCTACAATTTATCACCATTGAGGGAAACATTGGTTTGGAAGGAAGGGGCATGTTAATCCTCTAACCACAACCTTCATTCATTATGTTTACATTGATTATAGTTATGTCTACTTACTATTATTGTGTTCTAGTGCTCTTTGTCTCCCATATACACATCAAGGAGACTAATTTGAATAGTCATCTTATTTTGTGAATTCAATATAAAGAATGAAAATAACATAAATATTGTAGATTATAGAGATTTACAACATATAAATATATGTTGATAAAAAAATGATGCCAAAGACCTCAACTCATCACAGAGACATAATGTAATGGTAAACTAATATTCAACTTAACCAACAATTGAGAATAATATTTCATCATTTATATTCATTTAAATAAAAGTACAAACGAAAGTAATTATCTATGATAATACTTGGCTTGGGACCTTGAGAGGGATCTACTTGTTTACCTCATTAAAGAGAAATTATATTGGACCTAAGCTACCCCACATATAACACCTTGTTAGGTTCACACACAAATATTAAGATACAGGGTATTCTCACTTATCATGAACACATATTTGTATTTACTCCCATGCCTATGTCAATGATCCAATTTCAAATAAATAGAAGATGAAATGTTGCATAACCAAAAGTAATGTCTCTTCATATTGGTATTATTTTTAATTGACAAATCAATGCAATTAGAGGGTTTTTATGCCCTCTTGATTTATTTTCCCTTTTTCAACATTAAAACATACCATAGGGAAAATAGGTATGTCACATTCTCCCCTCCTTGAATTGATAATGTCCTTAGTAGCCTTTTTTCCCAGTTAAAAAAAAAGTTTTGATTTCAGTGATAGAGAGTACATTCCTCAGGTGCACAACGCTTACATCAAGAACTAACAAGTTGTATATCTGCGACTATATCTTTTACTAACCTATCCAAGCCAACAACAAAAAAACTAAACAAAAGACCAAAGAGTAGAGGCTTGGTGAGGCCTATTACATATCCCAAAAATTACATTCTCTTTTGAGATCAATTGTCCATTAGAAAACTCTTCAATAACTAGCTTGTTTAAATATAGAAGCAAAGTATTTTTTTCAAGTAAGAAAAATATATTACCTGCTA
>ML796190.1:57390-69885 GCA_009831015.1 Picea engelmannii
CCTTCAATCTTATCCCAAGTTGTTCTTAAGGGGGGATGTTAGGATATTTAGACACTTAGGAGTTAGTTAAGATCTACTTGGTCTAATATGTCGTTAGGTAAAAGTGTGTTTCTTTAGTATGCATTAGTATGCATTTGTAGTTATGCAATTCGACGGTCACGATATGTTCCCGACATAGAGTGATCTGATGGTTCATACTCTCCTCGATCTTAACGGCCATTG
This sequence comes from Picea engelmannii, assembly GCA_009831015.1. Lineage (NCBI taxonomy): Eukaryota > Viridiplantae > Streptophyta > Pinopsida > Pinales > Pinaceae > Picea > Picea engelmannii. The sequence goes on from ML796190.1 coordinate 57,613, forward strand.
ATCCGTGGCTTAACACCCGATTGGTCCATGATCTCTATTTAAAGAGCATGGAGGGTCATTTGCCGATGATCGATTATGAGAAACTCTCTTGTAAAATATCTATGTAATCTTTTTCTTTGCATTAATAAACTGCTCCAAGTGGCCGCGTTAGTTGGGGCCGTGGATGTTTCCCCGTAGGGGTTTTACCACGTGAAAACATCGGTGTGTTGATCTTTGATCTGGTTATGTGAGTGGTTACTGAAGGTGTTCGTCCTCTGTTGGAATACTTGTGTTGTCGAACAAAAAAAAAAAAGTGTTTTCTAATGGTCTCTAACATATAGTAACATATCGAAATCTAAACAATATTAAAATTATAAACTAGCACTATAGGTCTGGCATGAGAAACCCTTTCAAAAGCAGAGTCCAACAACTAAGCAGAGTGAGAAACATGTCCATCAAGAGGAGCATAAGAGTGGAATAATTGCAATGGGATTGGCATGTCCAGAATGATCAAGTCCAGAGTAGACAGGTCAAGTGCGAGATGATGTTGTGCTTGGTTGGAGCAGACAACCAGAAGAAGAGTGATGTTTTGGTCCAGTTGTTCGACTTTAAACCTTAATTTATCCATTTCCTCGCGTGCCTTGAAGAGAATCTTCAAGTGGTTCGCTTCCATAAAAGATTCCCCAGTATTGTCACCATAGTAGTTGTCCTCTAACTGGAAATGGAAGGGCTTAGAAGTCGGAGCGCCTTCTTCCAAGAATACAGTTTCATGAGGAGTAGCGTTGCATTTTGATCCATAATTTTTTAGCAACGAAGTTGTGACCAACTAAGCAACATCACCCAATGTTCCATAATATTCCTCATACCTCTCCACCTTACATCCCCAAATCATAACATCATCTAAAACTCCTTGGTCGCCACTCACGTCATTATTTTGGGTTATCTAACCATTATCCACCCTCTCCATCCCACTGATGGAAATATTCATATCATCGAGAAATACACCCATTCGTCGCATAGTCCCCCTACCTCTATGAGACCGCCCTCATTCCCAAATGCGTGGAATTAGGCAGAAAGGATAACCATCGACATTGGGTAGGGAGATTGAAGCTCTTACCAACCATAACTAGTGGTTGTTGATGGGAATGAACATTGGGACCAAACTTGCATTATAAGATTGCCCACCAGCCTACGATGAGATCAGTGGAGAACAACATGTTCGATAGTACCATTGAAACTTTATAACTCTTGGAAGGACCTTGCAATAATTTCCCTTCCTACCAAATGTAATACAAACCCACATCACCATATGCTCCTCACGCTTCATAAATTGAATGTAAATGTCAACCAGGCCTCGAAAGAGATAGGATGTGCCCTCCATGTGCTCGTCTAGGAGCTCAGGCTGCAAGGTGGCAAGGCACATTACCTCCGGGTGCAAGCTCATCATGGCGAACATGACACTCCATCTGGGGAGAAGCAGAGCATCTTTTGAAAGTGAATCAACAATAGTATTTAGTTCCTAGAATACATGTGTAAAATTGATTTGATGGAATTATTTTGATATAATTTTCAACCGATGAAAAATTTGTTGAAGCCCCAAGTTAGTCACCAAAACCCAAATATTCATCCAATTGATAGTTAACTCTCAATCTCTAAAATCCTACAAATCAAGATAATTGTTATCCATTGACCTTTTAAGAACTGCAATAAAGCTTTAAATTCTCCCTAGTTGTTAGATTTGTGTCCCAAGTTTGCTTTGCCTGTAAAGAAATGTGAGTATGAGATATACAAAATAAAGACCAAGCCATAATCATTGTCTGGACCTTGGTAGACACCATCAAAAAATCCCCAAGGGACTTTCTTATTAATATCTACCACTCTTACCACATGAGTCATTTTTAAAGACAAAGAGGGATTTTACATTGAGAGTAAAACCACTGCTTGTTGAGATACATTGAAGTATGCGTAGTGTTTATCTTCAAAAGGTTGGCATTGCAAGACAACCAGAGCCTCATAAAGAGCCTCCAGGTCTTGCTTGATATCCCTTAGAGCCTAATCCCTATTATTTTTGCTCTCCCTTTCCCAATAAACAACCTTCTATTTTATCAATCGAAGAGAAAAAGAAAATCGAGCACTAGTCGACACATCTAAATCAGCCTGAAATTTTTCCAATTGTCACATATCATATATATATATATTTAACTGGGGGAATCGGCAACTCTCAGTTCTCGTACTCACGTGACACAGGGTCGATCCCCGCCGGCTACCATTATAACCCCAGGTGCAACCACCCAGCCCGCAAGAATGGCGCACGAGTAAATCCTGGTGAGAATCGAACATGAGACTTCATTTTACAAATTTCCTTCCATTTACACGGCACTTTCCAATCCGTCTACACCCGTGCAGGCTTGTCACATATCATATTATGAAACTCCTACTCCTCGGATTAGAAAGGACTGTATTTGAAAGGGGAACCGTGTTTCCTATCACCTTTACCCAACTTTAGAAATATTTGGAAGTGATTAGAGCAATGCACCTTTTCGACCCGCGACCTATAAATGTCAATCTTCTGAAGTAGCATATGGTGAGAAAGAAAATGATTGAATATATTAGAGACCCCACATGATCCATTCATGTTTTTACTCCATGTAGGGTATATTTAAATTGGCTCTACATCTACCAATCCAGGCATTTCAAAATTATCAATAAAATAGTTAGGCAGTCTATCTTCACGTGCAAATGATCCATAAATTTCCTCTCTGCTAAGGGTCAAATTTAAATCTCCCCCAACAATAAGATTATTTGATCGAAAATATTTTAAATCAAACATATTGTCCCAAAATAATTACTTTCCCTCATAGGGCTCATATAAATTCAGCAAAATTAGGGATGTATCCAGTTCCCTACTATATAACTCAATACAAAGCTCTAAATGTACAACAAAACAATTTATAAGTGAAGTATTTGTCAAGAAACTAGTAATGATCCCCCCCTATGATCCCTCTGAGTCCAAACCATAGAATTCCAAAATCGAAAACAATTTTCTAAGATTTGCAATTGTAATGATCCAAATGCTTAAAAGATCATAACAAAACAGAAGTACACACCATGTACAGAATGTCAGCGTGGAGCACAACTCCAAGATAAATAATTTATACAGAACAGAAGTACACACCATGTATAGAATGTGATCATGGAGCACAACTCCAAGTTGGATAAGTTATACAATAACTCCTTAAAGAATAGAAGAACATTCTCCACATAACCAAATACATTTATACATCACAATTCGCTTGTCCTCAATAATGAATACATGATCTCTATATATACATATTCACACCTACACATGGGGCCCCTTTACTATTAGGTCGACCCTATTACACACACACACACACACACATGCATTACATATACATTTAGCCCCATATATGGCACCCCTTGGGGTCATATCATATACATTTAACCCTATATATGCCCCCCTTGGGTCATAACAAAAATTATGAGGTCGCATGGCCCCCATCGTTTCCTGAATCGACACCACATCTGGATGATCCACTTCTACTAATATTTTTCAGCGATGGTTTTTTGGCCCTCCCCCCTAGGCCCCTCATGTTGACAGACATAAACTTCATGAGGAAATTGTCTTTGGGGCAGTTCCTGCTTTAAGGACCCCATAAATTAAAGATTGTTTACATTAGTTAATTTCACAGGTAGCCTTCTCTTGGGAATGTTTGAGGGTAGATTTATGACCCACTTTGGTAGGCCCCAACTCCTTTTGTAAATCAAACCCCAAACCCCTCATGCCACCATGTCCCTGAGGAGGATTCCTAGGTCACAAAAGATAGGATTCTCTAGAGGGAGAATTAGGATGAGAGGGATAAAACACCTTTTTGGACTATGAAGGAAAGGGTTCAGAGTCCCTAGAGAGGTGAATAGTTAAGGAACCCCCTTCCTTAACCATTTGTGATCAACTCATCGATACAACCGCCAAAGAGATCCCATGATAAGATCCATCACACCAATAATGGACACTAGTTGCAGATCTACCTGAAGTTGAAATAGGAGAAAGGAATTGAGAGTGTATGGACTTACCCGAGGAATGAGTAGGTGATGAACCCTTACACCATAATTCCTCCAACTTGCACCATTACCACAATGCGAGATCTGGATCGTCCTCAAAATAATTTGGTTGAGGTTGGACATCCTCCCATTGTTGAGATCTTATGATCAATGGGATGGAAATATCTCATATCAAAATGTCTTGACTTTTTTTTAATGGGTCTGACAATTGTGTAAACTATTGTTCCTCCCTTGATCCCTCTTTCATCTAGAGAGAAGCTTCATGTGAAGTTTGCAACTATCCTGGGAGATAAGGGTTTGAAATCCTTTCATCTAAAGCCACTACCTCTTTCCCCATAATTTTTCTATGAAAAATTATCTCACAGTCAAATAGAACATGCTCTACCTTATGGCACCGAGTACACCTGAAAGGAATGTTGACATAGTCCAAAACCTAGGTGCAAGTTTTGTTACCCATCACCAGTGCTATTGACTCAAATAAACCTTGGTGAGGGTCTAATTCCACCAAAAATACAACCACTGAATAGAAGCAACAAGACTTGTAGATATTGTCTAATGCAATTAACTACCCCATCACCTCTTCAATAGATCTCAGGCCAAAATTTGTCTAGAACTCTAAAGGAAGATCTGATAATTTAATCCAAATGGGTGAACTAGTGACAATTTCCTCCCAAACATCAAAAAGGGGATTCCATTGTTAAATACTCAATAGGATTATATCCCAATACCAATGTCTCACCACTATCTTCCATGCATCATCTCAGGATCTAAATATAAATCCTATCCATCCTTTGGATAAGAAATGAGTAATCGGGCCATAACCTAGAAATAGAGCCCATTCTTTTTGCATCCATGCATTTAGGTTCGCCATGGCTACCCTCCTGCCACTAAATTTCCCAACCACCAAAATAACCCTTTATTAACCACCAAAATAACCCTGAACTTGTATGCCTTGACAAATCCATTCAAATTGCACATGAATTAAAAGAATTGTTGAATCCATTAAGGTATGATTGCTTATGGGCATTACATGATTTACATTTATGATAATTTAAAGTTTTTTTTAAGCTATTAGTCATTTCCCTTTAGATTGTGGGGACTATAAGAATTGGGGAGGGGATTATTAATGTCTTGTGCACATAAATCAAAACATATATTAGTATTTACCTAATGTTTGTTTTTTTCACAAATGTATAAAATTTTATTTCGGTCAATTGAATATTTGGGAGTTTTATTTGGTCTTATATTGAGGCAAATCTCTTTTATTTATTTATTTGTTATGTTTAGAATTAGGGGTTCTGAAGAATTGGGAGGAGATATTAAATGCTAGACATGTTAATTTTATCTCTCACTTAGCATTGGTTCGTTAAAATTTTCTTTTGAAATGCATTTGAGCTTACATTGCTTTCCCATTTTACTCACAACATGGTTATGAATTCGGTGACAATGTGGTTTTCAGCCTATTAGACACACAACGAAGACCAATGTGATTTCTACTAGATATTTTGGAAGCTGAAGAAATCTCCATTGATAGGGTGGTATCTAAAACCTCTTAACTCAAGCTCTCTACAACCAAGGTGAACCATTAACTATTCAACAAAGCAAACATAGAGTTGACACACTTCTTCTTGTGTTTCACAGGAAGGGAAACACACTTCTTCTTGTGTTGCACTAGAAGGGAAACAAAAAACCAAAGAGGAGAGGCCCGGTGAAGCCTAGTGAGGCCTATTACATATCCAAAAAATTAAATTCTCTTTTAGAGATCAGTTGTCCATTAGAAAATTCTTCAATATCTAACTTATTTAAATCCGGAAGCAAAGCATCTTTTGAAAGTGAATCAACAATAGTATTTAGTTCATGGAATACATGTGGAAACCTGATTCGATGGAATTGTTTTGATATAATTTTCATCCAGTGAACGATTTTTTGAAGTCCCAACTTAGTCATTTGAACCCAAATGTTCATTCGATTGATAGTTAGCTCTCAATATCCAAGAACTTACAAATCAAGATAATTCTTATTCATTGCACTTTTAAGGAGTGCAAATAAATCTTTAAATTCTCCCTATTTGTTAGATATGTGTCCCAAGTTTATTTCGCCTGTAAAGAAATGTGAGTATGAGATATACAAAATAAATACCAAGCCACAGTTGTGATCTGCACCTTGGCAGACACTGTCAAAAAACCCCAAGGGATTTCCCTATTGATATCTACCACATTTACCACATGAGTCTTTTTTAAAGACGGAGAGGGATTGTACATCGAGAGTAAAGCCACTGCTTGTTGAGATACATTGAAGTATGGGTAGTGATTATCTTCAAAAAGGTTGGCGTTGTAAGCCAACTAGAACCTCATAAAGAGCCCCCAGGTCATGTTAGATATCCCTTGGAGCCCGATCCCTAATATTTTTCCTCTCGCTTGCCCAATAAACAACCTTCTCTTTTATCAACCAAATATCAAAAGAAAAATAAACACTAGCTAACACATCTAAATCAGCTTGAAATTTTTCAAATTGTCATATATCAAATTACGAAAATCCTCTTCTTTGAACCAGGAAGGACTGTATTTGAATAGGGCTTCTGGTTTCCTATCACCTTTACCCAACTCCATGAATATTTGGAAGTGACTAGAGTAGCGCACCTTTTTGACCCATGACCTATAAATCTCAATCTTCTTAAGTAGAATATGGTGACCAAGAAAACGATTGAATCTCTTAGAGACCCCGTACAATCCATTCTTGTTGTTATTCCATGCAGGATAGATTTAAATAGGCTCTACATCTACCCATCCTGCCATTTCAAATTTGTTAATAAAATAGTTAGTCGATCTATCTTCACGTGCAGATGATCCCTAAATTTCCTCTCTGTTAATGGTCAAATTTAAATCCCCCCTAACAATAAGAATATTTGACCAAAAACATTTTAAAGCAAACATCTTGTCCCAAAATAATTTCTTACCCTCACAGGGCTCATATAAATTAAGCAAAGTTATGGATGTATCCAATTCCCTACTCCATAACTCAGTACATAACCCTGAATGTACAACAAAACAATTTAAAAGTGAAGTACTTGTTGAGAAACCAATAATGACCCAGCCCCCCAATGATCCCTCCGAGTCCAAACCATGGAATTCCCAACTCAAAAACAATTTTCTCAAATTTGCACTTAGGGGTCACACGACCCCATCGTTTCCGGAAACAACACCACATCTAAATGATCCAATTATACTAATATTTTCATGGATAGATTTTTATCCCTCCCCCCTAGGCCCCTCATATTGATAGACATAAAATTCATGAGGAAATTGTCTTCAAGGCAATTCTTGCTCTAAGGACCCCATAAATTAAAGATTGTCTACCTTGGTTAATTTCTTGGGTAGCCTTGTCTTGGGAATGTTTGAGGTCAGATTTGTGAACCACTTTGGCAGGCCCCGACTCCTTTTGTAAATCAAACCCCAAACCCCTCATGCCACATGTTGAGGAAAAGGTATGAAAAACCTTACTCAAGCATTTTCAGATCTTGTCGGGCTAAGACAAGATAGCTGGGAATGTTACTTGGGGTTTATAGCCTAAAAAACAATCATGCAATCCACAAGTATTAAGTACAAAGGATCCAGGTTGGTTTTTTGTGTAAATATAACAATGTAAAAGAAACAAACCTAAACAAAGTTACATGAATGTGTATAGAAATTATACAAATGTGTACATGGATATAAAAGCAAAAGAATGAACCAGATCATTAAAACACATGTGTGAGACTGAAACAATAATCTGATTTTTCATTTATTTCATTATGAGATACAAAAAGTAAGTTATCTTTGCAAACCCCTGCGAGGGTAGGGACCAAAGTCAAATTTATAAGCCTTCGATGGGCACCATACAAAAAGTCTTTGGCAACAAGAAGAAAACTAAAGCTAAAGATCTGGATCAACTTGCCACAAAATGTTGTCACTTGACTCTGCAAGATATTTTTTATCAGTCGTGAAATCCAATTCATGCACAAACAAAAATACATAGACTGTCAAAGATAAATCATACACCTTTAAAACAAGTTGTTGAAATATGTGATTCAATTTTTTAATCATGTTGCCTTCAATAAGACCCTGCTATCATCAAGAGGATTAAGCTTTCTAGTAAACTCAAAATGAATTAAAGTTGAAAGTATCTCATTGGTATAGAGAAAATCTTATGGTTGTAATTCTCCTCCTATTCTCTCCCTTTCTCTCTTCATCTCGTTGATCTTTTATTCCTTCTCAATAAGTTAGAGTAGTTCAACTACCTTTCTTTAGTTAAGTCAAATTAGCTTAACTAATTAGTCAAGACAAGTAATAATAGTACATATAAATAAAGGTCTTAATTAATAATAACTAAATAGGTTGGACCCCTTGTGACTCCCAATTATTTCTTTTAATAATCATCAAACAATCAAATATAAAACTCAATCATTTGATTCCAATATATCCTCCTTGTAACTCTCGTTTTCATAACTATGATCAAATATTTTAAATATCAACAAAATATAATATGACATATCCAAAAGTTTCATATCCATGTTGTCCCAAAAATCACACTAACATATGCTTGCTGTCCAAAAATTTGTCAAAGTAAAAATATTGTCTTTAACATAAAAAAAAAAAAAAATAGCATTAACCATTGTAAAAAAACATATTTATTGTGGGAGGCATTTGGCCTTTTTTCACTGCTGTCCCCTTTTGAAATTTTTGTGTCATCCTTTGGTTGGTTGGAAACTTGAGGTTAAAATACAACATGAGAGCAATCATCCTTAATCTGAAAGCGGGAAGACACAAATTTAGAAGATTCTTTGGATGAGCTAGAGGGAGTGGCTACTCATTTTCCCTTGTCCTACATAGGCTCGGGGACATATGTTTTTAACCTCTTACTAGCATGAGATGACTGCATGGGTGAGACATCATGATCATCTTGGGAAATTTGATTCTTTGGTGGTGGATGGGGTAATGACAAAGAAGCAGTATGCCAACTGTGGTGATGAACAACAGGTTGGTGGACAATCTCTTGCCAACCATCATTCGCGGGCATTTCTGGTCGCATTGATACGTGAGGAGGGACTGAGATGCCAGAAAAAAAATTATGTGCTTGGAAGGGAGGTATTTCAAGTAGGGGCTGGAGGATCCCTTGGAGTACTAGCTTGAAGAACCCATCTTGGAAAAGATGATTCAATTCTTAGGGGTCATCATCAAAATGTATGGATAATCTAGGTCTTATATGACCCCTCTGGTCTCATTTGGTCTCCAGTTACCTATTTGGAAATTTTTCTCTGATCATTTTGAGAATGTCTTCATGATAAGAAGCTCAAGAGTAATGGTCTAGTGGTGTATCTTATATTTCAAAGAGGTTTCCAGGTATATCCAAAGTTGGCAAGTGATGGTTTGAAACTTTTGAATATAAAAGGTGAAAGAAATAACTTTCGGCAACTAAGGGTCAAATTTTTATGTGTTGTAAGCTGCCGAAATTTCCCAGTTTCGGCAGCTTAAAAGGTAGGTGCAACTCTCAGTTAGCTTCCGAAAGTGCAGAGTGTTGGCAAATCCTTAATAGACAGCGCATGCTTGTATACTTGTCATTGATGGCAAGTACAACAGTGAAGATGGCATGAGTACAGAAAGTATGAAATAGATGGGTATTATGAGAAGACGTTGCAGGGAGGATTTGTAAGGTTTGGTCATAACAGATTCTATATGCTGTAATGCATCATCCGTTTCAATTGTCAGGAGATCATGCTGAAGTTTCAGGCTAGAATGATGTCTTTGGAGGGGACACGAGTTGTGCCAGATACTCGGAAAGGACTTGTTCGTGTAGCTAGGGGAGATGAAGGTTTGTTGCACTTTCAATGGCATAATCGAACAAGTAATGTGGTAGAAGTTGATCAAATCGGATTACCAGATGAAGCCATATTTGAAAAGGTCCAGGAAACCCCCGAGCGAGTGTACTTTTTGAAATTCAAGGAGGATGATCGCAAATTCTGTTTCTGGATGCAGGTTCCCGATGACCGTCAGATCAAGTATTGATTGGGACTGTTGATCTGGACCGTCGACTCCATTTCGGAGTTTTGTGACTCGCATTTTGGAGAGGCAAGAAATATGATCATTGAAATCGCGATATGCGAAATCGCGATTTAATCCCAACCGTCAATTCACGATGTGTTCTAGACCGTTGATCTAAGCTCCATCTCGTAGCTTCGCCTATCGGGACTTGGAGTGACAATAATCTCTACTGTCGAAATCGCGAGATGCAAAATCGCAATTTATTCCCAACCGTTAGATCAAAGTGTGTTATGGACCGTTGATCTAAGCTTCATTTCAGAGTTTCACTTATCTCAACTTGGAGTGACAAGGACCTCCTTCGAAGGAATCACGAGACGCGAATTCATGATGAGATCTGGACCGTAGACTCATCGAGATCGTGGAATGTTGATCTCAGCTCCATCTCAGGGTTTCGAGGATCGCGACTTGGAGAGTCGAGATGCCTCATCTCCAAACTTATGAAAGGCGAATTTGCGAAAAGCACTTTTTGCATAAGCGCTTGGTCATGGCCTTGGTTATATAGAGGAAGGAGCTAGCGTAGAAAAGCTCCATATCGGAGTTTCAGAGATCGCTATATGAAGTGTCGAGACACTTGGCCACAAGAATGCCGAAATGTCAAAACCCGATTTAGAGGCAAGATTAATAAAGTTCATCCAACAGTGCAGATAAACATGAATATGATCGGAGGGTTACTGTGCTCTCTCACAGTTAATTTACCAGTTACGAATTTGTTAGCGAAATGGACTCATGATTGTCGATCGGTTGGCGTTTCAGTTGCTCGGACGATTGTTTTTTCTTTTGTCTAAGGAGATGCGAAGGGGAACCGCCATGGGTGTGTGTATAAAAGAAAAAGATACAGACTGTGCGTGGTTGTTGTAGTTCTGGATGAAAAATGAATTAAACAATAAGAAAGGGAAAATCACAGAATGCTCAGAGTGAGACTGGGAATATGCGCAGTGTGAGATAAAACTCAGAGAAGAGTAATAGATGATGAAAAGACTTGAAGCAGAGCAGAATGAAAGAACGACTTGAAGTAGAGAAAGATGACAAAACAAGTTGAAGCAGAGCAGAATGAAAGAACTACTTGAAGTAGAGCAAAATGACAGAACAAGTTGAAGCAGAGCAGAATGACAGAACAAGTTGAAGCAGAGCAAAATGGCAGAACAAGTTGAAGAAGACCAGATTTACAAAACAAAGAAGAAGTGGTAAGAATTGATTTATCTGTGTAGTTGTTTGTTTATTTATTCATTCATATTCCTAGGTGGTTGGGAGGTGCTAGGAAGGATCGTTGTCCTCAGAGGTTCAAGTGGGAGCTTGAACACAGGGAGTTGTAGCTTCCATCTGGTTGCAGCTAGAGAAACAAGGGTGGCAGCGTGGTGCAAGGGAGAACAAGTGTTCTTTGTTATACAGGTTGGAGCTTGTCTAACTGGAAGTTGGTGCTTCCATCCAGTTGGCGCTGGAACATTAGGGGAGTTGGTGCTTCCATCCAGTTGGCGCTGGAACATTAGGGGAGTTGGTGCTTCCCTCTAGTGGGTGCTAGAGAAACAAGAGAGTCAGTGCTCTCAAACACGTTGCAGCTTATAAAACAGAGGTACCAACCTCACATTGAGTTGGTGCTCAATTATAGATGATGTACAGAACTTAAAAGACTGCCTAAATCTGTCTTTGTGTATACCTTATGTGTGACTGATGCTCTTTAATTTTACTGTCCATATGTTGTATAATGTTGATGATCACTTGAAGAAAGATTAAGAATGTTTTAATAGACTTCAAATTGTTTAAGCTCAATAGCAATTGATTCACCCCCCCCCCCTCTTAGTTGTTTTAGTAATTTCAACAATTGGTATCAGAGCGGGTTCCTTTTATTCAAAGGTAGATCTGTAAGCTTAAACATGACAAGTCATGAAGGGACTTCAGCCTCTAAGCCCCCTCTATTTGATGGAACAAATTTTTCCTTCTGGAAGATTAGGATGAGAACATACTTAATGGCCTTGGGTGTTGATGTTTGGGATGTGGTAGAGACTGGATATACAAAGCCTGTTGTGCTAGCCTCCAAGGACGATAAGTTAGAGTTTAGTTTTAATGCTAAGGGAATGAATGCTATCTTGAATGGACTTGCTGAAGCTGAGTTTGTAAAGGTGATGCATCTTGAAACTGC
>ML796190.1:71568-96457 GCA_009831015.1 Picea engelmannii
CAAGTTTGTGACAAAGGATGTGAAGTTGTTTTTACTTCTAAAGACTGTAAAATAAAGGCTTTGAGTTCAGGACAACTGATTGCAAAAGGGATAAGGACAGAAAATAATGTCTATGTGTTAAAAGAAGAAAAAGAAGAATGTCATTTAAGAAAATATGATGAAAGTTGGTTGTGGCATAGGAAACTTGGTCACCTAAATTTTGATCACATAATCAAACTCAGAAACATTGGGGCAGTAAAAGATCTTTTGAAGATATCAAAGCCATATGACTCTATTTGTAAACCCTGTCAGATAGGAAAGCTTACTCCCACTCAGTTCAAATCTAAGAACTTTCCTTCAATAGAAAAACCACTCCAGTTAGTACATATGGATCTATGTGGACCATCAAGGAAAGAAGGTACAGGAAAATAAAATTACTTTATGTTGATTATTGATGACTATTCTAGACTAACTTGGGTTGCCTTTTTGAAAGAAAAATCTGAAGCATTTGAAAAATTCAAAGTGTTTAAGGCTTTGAATGAGAATCAAACAGGAAAAAGATTAAAGGCAGTAAGGTCTGATAGAGGAGGAGAGTTTAGTTCAGGGAATTTCAAAGAGTTCTGTGATAAACATGGGATCAAAAGAGAGTACACAATTCCAAGGAATCCGCAGCAAAATGGAGTTGTTGAGAGGCAGAATAGGTCAGTACAGCAAATGGCAAGATCAATGATGAATGAAAGGAACATACCTCAGACATATTGGGTGGAAGAAATTCATACAGTTGTTCATATCCTTAAAAAATCTCATCTCAGACCACACAGTGACAAGACTCCCTATGAACTATGGTTTGGAAGACCTGCTTCAATCAAGCATTTTAAAGTCTTTGGGAGTAAATGGTATATCAAGAACAATGATGAAAATATTGGCAAATATGATGACCGGGTTGATGAAGGTATCTTTTTGGTTTATGCTACAAATAGTAAAGGGTACAGATGCTACAATAAGAGATTGCATAAACTAGTTGATTGTATAGATATAATAGTTGATGAAGAAATCTCAGTTAGAAATGTAAGCAATGTTGAACCAAGAACAAAAGATATAGTTGAAGATGAAGATGAATAGGTCAAAGGATCAGAAAATGAAGAATCTAAATCAGATGAAGATACAAATACCCTGATTGACACAAATCAGCAGAAAGAAGCAAAATCACCTCTCAAAATTGTTAAAAAGAATCATCTTGAAAATCAGATAATTGGAGATATAAATAAAGGAGTTCAGACAAGAAGGAAATTGATTAAAGATTCAAAACAATCTCAGGTTGCTTTTATAACTATGACTGAACCTAAAAAATTTGATGAAGCCAGCAAGCACGATGATTGGATTAGAGCTATGAATGAAGAACTAGATCAGATTGAGAAGAACAATACTTGGGAGCTTGTCCCTAGACCTGAAGATAAAAATATAATAGGTTCCAAATGGGTATTCTAGAATAAAATGAATGAAAAAGGACAAGTTGTTAGAAATAAAGCCAGACTCGTCTGTAAAGGGTATGCACAATTTGAAGGTTAGGACTTTGATGAAACCTTTGCACCAGTGGGAAGATTGGAAGCCATCATAATGTTTCTTGTCTATTCATGTCATAAAAACTTTAAAGTTTATCAGATGGATGTTAAGTTCGCATTTCTTAATGGAGATCTAGAGGAAGAAGTATATATGGAGCAACCTGAAGGATTCTCTTTGAAAGATAATCCCAATTGTGTTTGTAAGCTGGAGAAGGCCTTATATGGACTAAAACAAGCACCACGAGCTTGGTATTATAGACTGGACAATTTTTTACAAGAAAAAGGGTTCAAGAAACGTACTGTTGACAGTAACCTTTACATTAAGTCTAAAGGTGATAATTTACTAGTTGTTTTGGTTTATGTAGATGATATTATTTTTGGCTGTACTAATTAATCATATGTCCAGTGGTTTGATAACTCTATGCAAACAGAATTTGAAATGTCCATGATAGGAGAACTGTCATATTTTCTTGGATTACAAGTAAAACAAAGTTCTGCAGGAATATTTATTTCTCAAGAAAAATATTTGAAAGAGATGTTGAAGAAATTTCAGATGGAATATTCCTCTCCAGTTAGCACGCCTATGGTGGTTGGTTGCAAGCTGAGTAAAGATGATATCTCACCTGATGTTGATCAAAGGACATATCGCTCTATGATAGGCAGTCTTATGTACATCACAGCATCTCGTCCTGATATAATGCAAGTCGTTGGAATGGTATGTCGTTATCAGTTTGCTCCTAAACAAAGTCATTTGGTAGCTGTCAAAAGGATATTGAAATACTTGAAGGGAACAATGACCCATGGTCTGTGGTATCCCAAAAATCAAAATTTCTAGTTAACTGCTTATTCAGATGTAGATTGGGCAAACTGTGTTGATGAGAGAAAAAGCACCAGTGGAGGAGCATTCTTTCTGGGTGACTCATTAGTTGCATGGATTAGTAAAAAGAAAGGATCTGTTTCATTATCCACTATAGAGGCATAATACATTGATGTTGCTACTTGCTGCACACAAATTTTATGGATGATACAAACTCTTGCAGATCTGAAGGTAACTTACACTGATCCCATTCCAATTCACTCTGATAACACCAGTGCCATTAGTGTCTCCAAGAATCTTGTTCTTCATTCCAAGACTAAGCATATTCCAATAAAGTACCATTTTCTCAGAGAACAAGTTACAAACAAAATTATTCAACTGAATTATATACCTTCTACAGAACAGATTGCAGATATATTTACAAAACCATTAGCAACAACCCCTTTTGGATATCTTCGTCAAAAGCTACGGGTTATAATTTCTTGTGTCTAATCTGTTCACCTGGTTAGGGGGAGTATTGATTGAATATCTAGTGTATTTCCGAGATTCTTATAGCTGACAGGAGGAGTATGTTTTGCAACAGATCAGGGGGAGCATGTTTCTTCTTTGACATTGATGTCAAAGGGGGAGGAAAGAGTTTGGGAGGAGAATCTGAATGCATGTGGGTGCTTGAGTTGCCATCAATGCCAAAGGGGGAGAATGTTGGTAAATCCTTAATAGACAACGCATGCTTGTATACTTGTCATTGATGGCAAGTACAACAGTGAATATGGCATGAGTACAGAAAGTATGAAATAGATGGGTATTATGAGAAGACGTTGCAGGGAGGATTTGTAAGGTTTGGTCATAACGGATTCTATATGTTGTAATGCATCATCTGTTTCAATTGTCAGGAGATCATGCTGGAGTTTCGGGCTGGAATGATGTCTCTGGAGGGGACACGAGTTGTGCCAGATACTCAGAAAGGACTTGTTCGTGTAGCTAGGGGAGATGAAGGTTTGTTGCACTTTCAATGGCATAATCGAACAAGTAATGTGGTAGAAGTTGATCAAATTGGATTACCAGATGAAGTTGTATTTGAAAAGGTCCAGAAAACCCCTGAGTGAGTGTATTTTTTGAAATTTGTTACACATCAAAAATAGTCACTTTGATAGTGTCGCAAGTGTCGTCATTACAAAGGTCGCAAGTGTCGCATTTTGCTCACAAGTGTCGCAAGTGTCAGGGAAGCATATTGCCATGATGCCTATGTCGTGCCTGTAAACGACATCAGGAGGACACTTGGCACATGTCGAACACTTGATTTGGAAGAGGAGGAAAGGTTAACTGCGCTCATGAACCTTTTGTCATCTAAAAACACTCAAAAAACTGAGTTTTTGGAGGGGAGAGCTCCTCTATAACTATCTCAGGAGTGTTGGTGCCCCCCCATAAGCCATCATGGAGCATTATAGCACTGCATCATCCCTTTTGCAGGAGCGCTCCTACCTTCAGGAGTGATGGCGCTCCCTATACACTACTAGGAAGTGTTATAACGCTCTGAGTGCCCTTTTGAGGGAGTGCTACCTATTCTGGGCAGCAGTTGATTAGTTGAGAAGAATGGGGGAAGGATATTTTCATTCTTAGAAGGCAGTTGGGTTTGAATCCTCAATCAAGCCATGATATTAGGGCAGATCTCTAACTGGAGGAGGAAAATCCTCAACTCACCCCAAGGATATCTCAATTTGTTGAGCCTCTCCAAGGCTATATAAGCAAGCTTTCTCATGGTGAAAGGGGGATGGAAAAGTGAGAATCACACCAAACTTATGATCTTATAAGTGGTGTTGGAACAGAGATATTTTGGAAGCAAGAAACCTATTATCTCATAGGGAGCAATCGATGAAGCTATCATCATTTGGATCGTGTATCTTTTGAGCAAGGGGTCGACAAGGAGGACTTGGCGAAATTGCTGCAATCCATCTATGGTTGTAAGCAATGTTTTGTCCTCATTAATATAATTTGCTTGGCATGTTTCTTTCTAATTCATGTTTAATCTCACATGAATTTGTCTCTTTAGTAGATAGACCTATTTCGGACTAATCTTGATAGAGTAGGAAGCGGTCGTACTTTGTTTGTCTACAGGGCTTATCGAAGTGCGAAAGATTGGAGCTCAACTCGGAGCATGCGGGGACAAACACTAGTAAAAGGTACTTATTTTCTCCTTCCTCCTCGCACACTAGTCCACCTAGATCTAAAAGGAATTCAGTGACCATGATAAGAACTTTTTGTCTTAGAGTTCAGAGTCTATCTCTTTGAGGAGATCTACCTGTCCGCAGGGATATTTTCCTTCAACATAAATTAGCGACTCCGTTGGGGATCGAATCGAAACTTTTGGTTTTGATTTTTCCTCATAGACCTTGTCTTACCCTTTTGGTTGTTTTCAGACCTTGTTCACCCCGTGTGTCTGATTTCACTTGCTGATTGACTCTTTACCCCATCACACTCAGCTTGATTGCAAAAATTCCATTGGAATTTTGGGTTTTTTGGACTTTTTTCTGAGCTTTAGGACTCCAGCGCACCCTTTCCTTTTTAGTAGAGCATCAGTGCCCCCTGGAAGTGTTAGACAGAGCTTTATAATTCTCTGGTGGCCCTTACACCAGAGCGCCAACCCTTTTTTTCACAAAATCTCTTCAAAAATTGCAATTTTTGGAGGTCCCAACCCTGTTTTTTCACTTGCTGAGCTGCTTTGAGATTCAGTGATTCTTCCTTTGACCTTTGACATGCTTCCTCCTGAGAAGTAAAAACCTTTTTGTTCAGATTCTATGCCCTTCTTCCTTATTTTTGAGTTTTTGCTGTTGAGAGCTTGAAATCAATCCGTTGCTTTTTCTCTCCTATCCGACTGAGCGAGAACTCCAGTGAAGGACATCTAAAATCTGTGACTCTTCTCACTTGGTTTTTTGAGGTCATAGTTCATAAACATCTCTCTTTTGTGTGAATTGGCTTTGTTATTTTTGTTCTCTATTTGCTTCTTGTTTCAATCACAAAAAGAGGGTGTGTGTTGTGTGTGCGAAATCTGATCATACTTGTTTGAATCTCCTTGATCTGAAAAGGTAGTTGATAGGAGAAGTTTTTTGCATTGAATTAGTCATCATTCGCATAAAAATGAAAAAGATACATTTTAGTGCTTGATTTGCATATTAGAAGGCGTTTTTGAAAATGTTTTAGCATTGCATTGGATTCAATTCAGAACCAATTGTTTGAGGACTTTTCATATTAGTGTTTGAAAGTGAAAACGACTCCTTCTCTTTCCCTTAAATAGGTGTTCATTGAAAATAAACGATTTCTTATCATATTCTATGCATCTTTTTGGGCATTGAGTCATTATTCCATTAGTTTCACTTTCGTGCACCCTTTGAGTACAGAACAACTATAAAACAAACGCTAATTAAAAACTATCTAGAACATTTTTTCTTTTTAGGATCTTCCACCAACAGTAGACTAGGGTTAGCACTTTGGATTAGGCTGTGAGTACAACTCTCCAAAGTTTTCAAAACAAAAATTAGCATCCTGAGTTAGGCAGAGTCAAATCCAATTGTCTTATTGGTTTTCTGGGATCCCCCTCTCACACAGGGGTTATGCACGAGGTCGAATTCGGGCGAATTACGGAGATTATCCCTCTGTGGTTCAACTGCTTGTAGTGGTCAGATCGTATATTGGGGGTCACTTGAAGGTATACCCACGATTATGTGTGGGATCCTTTAGGTTTGATTTCGGACTTGTTATCCTGCCCATACGTTCCAGATCAAACTGTCGATTGTACCCGCCCAGGGA
Source organism: Picea engelmannii (assembly GCA_009831015.1). NCBI lineage: Eukaryota > Viridiplantae > Streptophyta > Pinopsida > Pinales > Pinaceae > Picea > Picea engelmannii. The sequence continues at coordinate 77,731 of ML796190.1, forward strand.
CTCACTACGAATTGGTATCTTTAGTTTCCATAATCTTTAGGTACTTACACAAGGTGACAGTGAAGGGAAGTCTCACTGTACCTGGAACAGACATTGGTCAAACTCACTCGGGCTCCTTGGAGGGTAAATCCACAATTACTGCGTGGAAGCTTGCACCAAGCCGTAAGTCCGTTAAGCAGGTCGCCATTGTAACTGTTCCACCATATCCCAGCCCCTTCTCGACTTGATCACGCGACGTTGGACTTCATCACCAACTAGTACGGTCATCAAGAGAAGTTTTGTTTGCTTGGTTGATTCCTAGATTTTTTTAGTGCATCCTGTTTCTTTTTGTTAGTTGGCCCTAGATTTTCAGTGTGATCTGTTATTCTCCACAATTGAGCCCATAGACGATAAAGGTCTTCGCCAATCACGTAGGATGCAAGGGATTCCTTCGAAAGGCTATCAACCCTTACCTCCTAACCCTCCAGAAGACAACTATCGTAGAGAGGTAGAAAATCCATATGATGCCGAAAGTGTTATTGCTCCCCCGTTAGATAACCCAGAAGACGCTTTGGACATGGTTGAAAATCACATCACACCTGTTTCGGTAACTCCTCTCAAACCACTTTTGGTTCGTTTAGACTCCCTTGGGAACGTCATAGACTAAGAAGTCCCACGATTACCAGAGAGGATATTTACCGAAACATATATGGGATCCACGGAACCACTCTTTGGTGACGAGTATAGGACTCATGTTCATCCTAGCACCGCAATAGAAACTAATCCCACACCTGCTCATTCTGTATGGAGGACTTCATTGGGACGCGATCTCTATGAGAATTTCGAATCTATTCGACAACCCTTTCCTCCTCATGACCCTCCTAGTGAAACGGGACCATTCGGTCAAACCATGAATCACCCAGTTGATCAAGTTATTCACTCTACTGCCACACCAGCACCAGTCCATCCTAATGTTGGACTCATTACCTCTACTCATCCCCAAAGCACTTCAATCTCTACCCCTGTTTCTACAAGTTTTTACTCTACAACGCTGCATGTTCCACACAATCCTGCTTGGACATCTTCTCACCCAAGAATGCAGACCCCTGATGGCCAAACACAACTGGCTGGAGGGAAACCACCATCCAACATACCTTTCCCTCCTGGAGGACTACCTTTCCATGGTGGGCCTGCCCCTCCTGGGGGACAACCCCCTGTTCATGCTCCTCCTGGAGGGAAACCTCTGTTTGTCAGTTATACCCCAGTCATAAATCCACCGCTGGCAGGGGGGAAACCCTCGTTTGCTGGAAACCCTTCACAATCCTGGGGAGTATCTTTAGGAGGCACTTTTACTCAACCCCACATTGGGGGGCACTTGTATAATAACCCACTAGGAGGAGCATCCAATCATGTCCCTCCTGGAACATATTACGGGCAATCTTATCCGGGCGGCATCCCAAACACCACCTGGAGTTCTCCGGGACCCCAGTCTTATCCTCCTCCTAGGCCTCATGTATATCCGCCTCTGGGATCTACTCCTTACCATTCTCAAGGCCAAAATGCTTATCCTCCTCATGGGAAAGTACATCACCCAACCTATAACGTTCAGAACCCACCGGGTTATGCCAATATTTCTCATGCACCATCGAATCCTTCTTATCCCGGCCAGCAACAACCGTACGTAGGAGGACCTACTGGTTACAACTATCCACCTAACCCAGACTATGGTCCTACTGGTGTTCCTATGCCACACCAGTATCATTCTCATATTAACCAACAACTACCTTTCCTTGCAACTCTGGATCTCCCAGACTTGTCTCGGTTAACTAATGATCCTATTTCTCATTCATCGGTTTGGCCAGTCATTCCAGCTAAGCTTCCTTATGATATTCCAAAATTTTACGAAAACCCTGGCGAAGATCCGAACAACTATGTGATGACTTTCCATTTGTGGTGTTCATCAAACTCCCTCATGGATGATTCTATACATTTGCGTCTTTTTCAGCGAACGCTTACTGGTTCAGCAGCAAAGTGGTATATTGAACTACCACGTGCTTTTTTTCATGATTTCAATTCCCTTTCCATGTATTTCCTTACGCACTTTCAACTGTCTATTCGCTACGAGACGGGTACTGAACTCTTGACCTCCCTTCGTCAAACTAAATCCATGCATATCTCTGACCATATTCATGAGTGGAGGCGACGACGAAGGATGATCAAGGAAGTCATTCCTAACATGCTCTTGGCGGAATGGTTTACTAAATCACTGTTACCCCCAATCGCTCGTGATGTCGCTATGGGTGGTGCGGTCACAGAGGAACAAGCCATCGCTCAGGCTCAGTATTTAGATTTGGTTTATTCCCAGTATGGTACTTTATATGATTTTCTTCCGAATGTTGCTCGCGCTAATACCGATTCTTCTAAGCCATCATCCTCATCTCATGCGGATGGTGTTATCGGTTCCGTCAAAACTCAATCTCTTTCCAAATCAACTACACCCTCCTCTACCTCCCCCCAAACTCAGATCTCTGAGGTGAATGCGGTTCAATCTACCCCTTCACAACAATCCAGAGGTAAGAAGAAGACAAAGAATAAATCAAAAAATAATAATAAACAACCCAAAAATCAAACACCTACTACCGAAAAGCAACCACAACAGAAACTAAAATTCCCATGTGTCATTTGTGGTGACGATCACTACACTTGAGATTGTCCACTTCGCAATGAAGTGGCCAAAATTTTCCAAGGGAAGTCACAACCCGCTGTGCTTACTCAGCCTTTTCCACAGCAACAATCCATGGTTGCTCAAACCCCCTCTCCTGGGGGCAGTTCTAGCGAACCTAATGATGAGGCCTCGTCGAGTGCACATATTTATATGTTTAATGGGATTAATTTTACCACTCTCTCTAAGACCTATGAAACACCAGGTAACCCTGACAAAGGAAAAGACACTAACGGTGCCGACACTTTACCGGATCCATCGTCATCCTCTGTTAGTCTTCCATCGGTTAATCCTTCGTCTAGACCACTTCAGATTGAGAAGCCCACGTTTGACTCTATCTTACGCCCTCCTAAGAGCACTATCCACAAAGCTACCTTTAATCTTAGTTCACGCGCTGCCCAAAACTACACCATTGTTGAAGATTTGGCTCAAGCATTGTGTGTTATGTGTGCGTTAGAAGTTCTACAGCACTGCCCCAGTCAATGTAGAACACTCTTGACCGCTCTTGGTGCTGTTGATCCTGAGTCATCCAATCAGATCATGTTTAACCTGGATAATTATGCGTCTCGACTCTCCCACCAACTTTCTTTCCAAGTTGATGTTGTTGTTCACAATCAACAAATCCATCGAACTATTCTGGATGAGGGAGCCTCAACTTGTGTCATGTCTTCAGTGTGTTGGAAAGGTTTAAAAGCACCAGCACTCAACAAATCCCCAACGATGGGCGAGGTTTTCATCCCCATGGGATTTTACAGTCCCTGCCCATCCAATTAGGTGGAAAAACTATTACTGTTGATGTCGAGGTGGTCGATGCTCCCCTCGATTACAACTTGTTAATTGGAAGAAGTTGGTTTTATGCTATGACTGTCGTTGCCTCGTCAGTTTTCCAATGTGTCCAATTTCCTCATCAGGGAAAAATTGTCACTATTGATCAGTTGGATTTCTGCACGACTGATGCTCGCGCTCCTGCTACCAACAATATTCCTTTCTTGGGAGACCACAAGATCATGTTTGAAAGCACTGGTGTTGGATTACTGAAAGATTCTAGCCTCATGGGTACCTTCCCTACACCACTTCCACCGACTACACATCACATTGCCACTGTCGATATGATTTTGACCACGGCTTATCAATATTTGGAATCATCTGACCCTTGGATTGTACCTTGTCCTTTGGAATTCGATGCACTAAGTGACACCGTGCCACTTAGTCCAGCCAAAACATCATACGTTTCTACCCAATCCGCTTCTCCCTCGTCAGATGACCAACATTTGTTGGCGCCTGACGTTTCCTCAATGCAATCACGGTTGAGTTCCTTGTCATCTGCGATCGACTACATTTCCCCAATTTTTCCTTCAGATGAATCTATTCTGGAAATGTTTCGCATTGGCAAGTTACCTCGGGATAATAACTGTCACCGATGCTCTTTTCTTCCCCCTCGTGAAGAAATTTGGGCAGATATACCGTCTATCTCCCCTCCTGGTGTTGATTTTTCCTCATCTCCCATGCTTTCAACTTCTGACGATTTGGATCCGATAGTGGACATGGTGATTTCTTCGATAGGATTATTGGAGCCTGATCTCCTTCCTCCTATCGCGACCCTCGACATGTGTTCCTTCTCGAGTGATTATCTTCCATCCAGCGAAGATCTCTTGGAGGCCATGACCATGTTTTATCCATTGACATGGTACCCTTCCAGAGCATTATCCTCTTGGAAGCCATGATCCGGACGAAACCACGAGCATAGTTTCTCTTCTCTGTGGCAAACTCATTAAAAAAATGAAACAGAGGCCTTGGGCATAGTTCTTTTCCTGTGTCAAGCTCATTAAAACATGAAACAATCACCTATCTTTTGAACCTTCTTTTCATCCACCCTTCTGCTTTTTCTCATCTACTAGAGAAATTGGTGACGACCTCAGAGCCAGTGAATGAATTGAAGCTTGGAGGGCATGTCTCCAGCCTTTGATGATCTTTCTGGAGTTAAGCCACTAGCTTTAAAGTTGGTGGCATACCAAGCTTAGTCTTTGTTCTTTCTCGTGCTCGTAAATACATGAGAATGCATCTGGGTAGACTTTTATCTCTTTTTCGAACCTGTATGGATACTCGAAAAAGGAACCCCCTGGAGTCTCCTTTAAGCTCTTTTCAGACTCTCTAAACATGAAAAGATCACTGAGTGATCTTGCTTCCTTTCCCACTCGTTAAAAGGTTTGAAAGGGCTTCTTTCGAGTGATAATTTATCTCTTTTTCGGCCTCGCAAGACTAACATTATGAAAAAGGACAACATTGGAGTCACCTTTAAGTTCTTTTCAGACTCTCTAAACATGAAAAGATTACCGATCGAACTTGTTCTCTTCACGCTCGTTAAAGTGTTTGAAGAAAACGTCTGTTGAGTGATAGTTTATCTCTTTTTCGGTCTCGTCAGACTACTTTACGAAAAAGGAACTGAGAGAGTTCTATTTTAAGTGTTTTTCCAGACTCTATAATCATGAAAAACCTTCAAGTTTTCTGTCTTTGGACTCGCTAAACAAAACATCAACATGCCCATATGGGATCGAACCCTTACTTCTTCCAGTTTGTTAAACCAAGGAAGAGGAACTTACCGAAGGTGAGTTTTATTGAGCATGTGTTATCCTCCTCGAGCTCATTAAATTAAAAAGAGGTACTCATCTATCTGGATGGGGGGGAAATTAAAAGAAGCAAGCCAAGCAGTTTTTTGAGAACACTACCAAATAACTCTTCGAGTCGCCCTTGAACATGGCACTGTGTCTTTTGCACACATTATAATCCGTTGAACCTCTGCACTGAGCCAATCCTTTGAGTTTCTTTCACTCCTCTGGGTCACCTGACGTAAGTCACAACATCCACTGCATCGTCAAGTTTTGGTCCATGTCATGTTTCTGCTGTTGTGCCTCAGTGTTCAAGGGAAGTATCCGCCTCGAGAGTCATCCATCAAAAATATCTTGTCTCAATACCCGTGTCAGTCCATGTTCATTTGATCTACCAATTACATCTCTATGTCTGTTTCGTGTCGTTGATGGGGGATACATCAAGGCCCTCCTTCGACGAGCCTATTCCTGTCGACTTCAACACATTATCCAGGAATTAGGCTTAGAAACCAGTTAGTACTTTGGGACCTGCATGCCTCAATGGCAGGCCTCCTCACGTCCGACAGTGGGTTTACATCATTGACCTTTGATCAGATGATTCCATGGATGTTTGACTTCAGCTCATCCACTCACATTCATTGGAATGTACTAGAGTACCTTGGGAATCATTAACATTAATGGTGATCTCCCTTGCGCTTGTTAACGGTTTACATCATTGACTGGTAATCAAGTGGTTTCTACCATGTTCGACATCGGGACATCTATTCACATGGTTAGATTCGTACTACATCGGGATCGGTAAGAAGACCCTAGGTTGAGTGATCACTTTGATATGTACTTTTCCCAGGTTGAAATGGAGTTTCTTTTGAACAATGACACATATATTGTTACATAGATCCACTTTGTATTGGTCGTGGCTATGTCTTGTCATCTCGTAGATCCACTGTGTATTCTTCGTGACTACGATCAGTTCATGCCATGAGAGTATAGATCCACAGTGTATTTTCAGTGGCTATACCTTTTTATCAATACAATTATGGATCCGCAGTGTATTTTATGGCGGCCATATCTTGCAAGTCTTGATCACCCAAGCATAGGTATGCCTGCCTTGGGTTTGAAACATGTCATAATATTTGTTGGATGTTTGTGTGCAGCTTTTGTCAGGTTCTCTGCGTCTATACCCTTGCTTGAAAGTCTATAAAGCATTTCAGTTATCAGTTCATGTCTTCTAACTTCATACTTTGGGGGGCAATCTGTTACACATAAAAAATACTCACTTTGATAGTGTCGCAAGTGTCATCATTACAAAGGTTGCAAGTGTCGCATTTTGCTCACAAGTGTCGCAAGGAAGCATATTTCCATGATGCCTATGTCATGCCTGTAAATGACATCAGGACACTTGGCACATGTTGAACACTTGATTTGGAAGAGGAGGAAAGGTTAACTGGGCTCATGAACCTTTTTCCATCTGAAAACACTCAAAAAACTAAGTTTTTGGAGGGGAGCGCTCCCCTATAACTATCTCAGGAGCGTTGGCACCCCCCCATAAGCCATCAGGGATTGTTATAGCGCTGCATCAACCCTTTTGCAGGAGTGCTCCTACCTTCAAGAGTGTTGGCGCTCCCCTATACACTACTAGGGAACGTTATAATGCTCTGAGTGCCCTTTTGAGGGAGCGCTACCTATTCTGGGCAGCAGTTGATTAGTTGAGAAGAATGGGGAAAGGATCTATTCATTCTTAGAAGGCAGTTGGGTTTGAATCCTCAATCAAGCCATGATCTTAGGGAAGATCTCTAACTGCAGGAGGAAAATCCTCAACTCACCCCAAGGATATCTCAAGTTGTTGAGCCTCTCCAAGGCTATATAAGCAAGCTTTCTCATGGTGAAAGGGGGACGGAAAAGTGAGAATCACACCAAACTTATGATCTTATAAGTGGTGCTGGAACAGAGATATTTTGGAAGCAAGAGACCTATGATCTCATAGGAAGCAATCAATGAAGCTATCATCATTTGGATCTTGGATCTTTTGAGCAAGGGGTAGACAAGGAGGACTTGGTGAAACTGTTGTAATCCATCTACGATTGTAAGCAATGTTTTGTCCTCATTAATATAATTTGCTTGGCCTGTTTCTTTCTAATTCGTGTTCAATCTCACATGAATTTGTCTCTTTAGTAGATAGACCTATTTCAGACTAATCTTGATAGAGTAGGAAGCAATCGTACTTTGTTTTTCTACAGGGCTTATCGAAGAGCGAAAGATTGAAGCTCAACTCGGAGCGTGCAGGGACAAACACCGGTAAAAGGTACTTCTTTTCTCCTTCCTCCTCACACACTAGTCCACCTAGATCTAAAAGGAAGTCAGTGACCATGATAAGCACTTTTTGTCTTAGAGTTCAGAGTCTAGCTCTTTGAGGAGATATACCTGTCCACAGGGAGATTTTCCTTCAACAAAATTCAAGGAGGATGATCGCAAATTCTGTTTCTGGATGCAGGTTCCCGATGACCGTCAGATCAAGTATTGATTGGGACTGTTGATCTGGACCGTCGACTCCATTTCGGAGTTTCGCGACTCACGTTTTGGAGAGGCAAGAAATATGATCATTGAAATCGCGATTTAATCCCAGCCGTCAATTCACGATGTGTTCTAGACCGTTGATCTGAGCTCCATCTCGGAGCTTCACCTATCAGGACTTGGAGTGACAAGAATCTCTACCGCTGAAATTATGAGATGCGAAATCGTGATTTATTCGCAACCATCAGATCAAAGTGTATTCTGGACCGTTGATATAAGCTTCATTTTGAAGTTTCGCTTATCGCAACTTGCAGTGACAAGGACCTCCTTCGAGGGAATCGCGAGACGCGAATTCACGATGAGATCTGAACCATAGACTCATCGAGATTGTGGACCGTTGATCTCAGCTCCATCTCGGGGTTTTAGGGATCGCGACTTGGAGAGTCAAGATGCCTCATCTCCCGACTTACGAAAGGCGAATTCGCGAAAAGCACTTTTTGCATAAGCGCTTGGTCATGGCCTTGGTTATATAGAGGAAGGAGCTAGTGCAGAAAAGCTCCATATCGGAGTTTCGAAGATCACGATATGAAGTGTCGAGACACTTGGCCACAGGAATGTTGAAATGTCGAAACCTGATTTAGAGGCAAGATTAATAAAGTTCATCCAACAGTGCAAATAAACATGAATATGATTGGAGGGTTACTGTGCTCTCTCACAGTTAATTTACCAGTTACGAATCTATTAGCAAAATGGACTCATGATTGTCGATCGGTTGGCGTTTCAGTTGCTCAGATGGTTGTTTTTTCTTTTGTCTAAGGAGATGCGAAGGGGAACCACCGTGGGTGTGTGTATAAAAGAAAAAGATACAGACTGTGCGTGGTTGTTGTAGTTCTGGATGAAAAATGAATTAAACTATAAGAAAGGGAAAATCACAGAATGTGCAGAGTGAGACTGGGAATATGCGCAGTGTGAGATAAAACTCAGAGAAGAGTAACAGATGATGAAAAGACTTGAAGTAGAGCAGAATGAAAGAATGACTTGAAGCAGAGTAAGATGACAGAACAAGTTGAAGCAGAGCAGAATGAAAGAACTACTTGAAGCAGAGCAAAATGACAGAACAAGTTGAAGTAGAGCAGAATGACAGAACAAGTTGAAGCAGAGCAGAATGACAGAACAAGCTGAATAAGACCAGATTTACAGAACAGAGAAGAAGTGGTAAAAATTGATTTGTCTGTGTAGTTGTCTGTTTATTTATTCATTCATATTCTAGGGTGGTTGGGAGGTGCTAGGAAGGACTTTTGTCCTCAGAGGTTCAAGTGGGAGCTTGAACACAGGGAGTTGTAGCTTCCATCTGGTTGCGCCAAGAGAAACAAGGGTGGCAGGGTGGTGCAAGGGAGAACAAGTGTTCTCTGTTATATAGGTTGGAGCCTGTGTAACTGGAAGTTGGTGCTTCCATCCAGTTGGTGCTGAAACATTAGGGAGTTGGTGCTTCCCTCTAGTGGGTGCTAGAGAAACAAGAGAGTCGGTGCTCTCAAACAAGTTGCAGCTTGTAAAACAGAGGTACCAACCTCACATTGAGTTGGTGCTCAATTATAGATGATGTACAGAACTTAAAAGACTGCCTATCATTTTGAAGAAGAATAGGTTTTCTCCCTTTATGGGTTTCCTCGTGAAAATTTGTCTCTGTGTATACCTTATGTGTGATTGATGCTCTTTACTTTTACTATCCATATGTTGTATAATGTTGATGATCCCTTGAAGAAATATTAAGAATGTTTTAATAGACTTAAAATTGTTTAAGCTCAATAACAACTGATTCAACCCCCCCTCTCAGTTTTTTTAGTAATTTCAACACAGAGTTTGATAACGGTTAGACTGTCCCATCAGGCTCTCAAATCGCTATCATTACACAGGTCATGATGATCTTAAATGTTGTTGAAATCATCTATGAGGATCATTTGACACAATCTGGGTGATTCTTTATGATTCTAATTGATGTTTTAAAAAATCATTAAACCCTAAGATATCAATTTCAAACCCCATCATGATTTCATTCGCCATCACCATTTCGTGCAACAAATCGCATGGAGGTCTGTCTTAGTCAGTTTTAAATAAACATCATGATCTAAGGTTCCTTATTTGTTGAGTGTTTGTTTTAAATGCTCAGCCATCCTCAAATTTGTTGGTCTCACAAATTTCCCTCATCTGTCTTTCCTCTCTCCTTTTGCCTAGCACTGGTCTCCCATCCATCAACCCAGATTTCAGTATTTTCAAGATATTAACAGGTTTTTTGCAGATGACTACTGGAGGAGCATTACTCGGGAGGGATCTGCAAGAAATTTCCTATCTGGAATCTCATCCAGAGATTTTTCAAATGTTCAAGGATGCGGGCTGCTACAGGTTTTGTAAGAAATTACAAGGGTATCATCAGGGAATTGCAGAGGCTTTTGCCAAAAGTTTTGATGGAGCCAAGGTGCAATTGGGTCCTCTGGAAATGCAGATAGATGGGTAAAGTGTTTTTGCATCAACTGAGATGCCTAGAGAGGGTGAGAGGTGGTTCAAGACCACTACCATTAAAGACATTGAATTTAGATCTTACCTTAAGCCAGAATTCTAGAGCATTATTTGGAAAAAGGACGGTCCCAAGAATTACTTGGACAACAAATGGCAGAAATTGATGAAGGTTATTCAGGTGTACATAACCTGTGAGGGGAGGTATGGCAGGGTCATGTTGTACCATTTCAGGCTTATCAATCATTTCACAGGTAGAAACCCTCTGAATTTGCCTCATTATCTTCATAGGAGCCTCACCAATATGGCACAAAAAGTCCAAGCTAAACCCGAGAAAGCAAACAATAGATTGTTCCATCATGGCCTTATTAAGATTATAGTGATGGAGGAACTCCAGAGAAGAGAGAAGACATGGGACTATCTCCTATTTTAGGGAGAATTTGAGTAACCGATCCAGCCTAAGGGCAAGAATACACCTACAAAGAAGTCATCTACACCAATGAGTAGTAAGAGAAAGAGAAGGGCTCTGTCACCAGTTTAGACAGAACAACCAACCCCTTCACCCAGGTCTAAGAAGGAAAAAAAGAAGCTTGATTTTGATCAGGGAATAGAGGGTCAGAGCAGTGTTGTTGAGAAAAATGTTTTGAATTTTCCATACTCATATTCTAAGTCTAAAACACCCATGGAGGAGAGAGAGGAAACTAAATTTGAAGCTCCATCCTTGGAGGTACCTGAGACATCAACTAAAAAGAAGATCAGTAAAGCATCCAAGATTCAGAAGCTGAAAGAGGAAGTAACAAAGCTTAAGTTGTTAGAAAGAGTCATCAAATCTCAGAATCTATCTATGAAAGGACATATGATGAGGTAAGAGACTCATTTAAAAGGTTAGCTCTGATGCATGTAGCTCTGGAAAGGAAGAATAAAAGATTGTCTAAGAAAAACCAGAAGCTCTTCCAAATGATCAAACTCTTGAGGTTTAAGCTAGCACATAGAAAACCAAAACCAAGATCTCACCTTGGTCTAGAAGCTTTGGTTGAGGTAGCCATGAACTTGAACGAGGAATCCTAAGATTTAGATAGAGTAAAGGAATCAAATTTTGCAATTTTGAACGATTGTGGAAAACTCAGGACTTTCGACAACTTATTTTGGTCCACAAAGGTGTTGTTAGTTGTTGAATCCCTTGACTTTCGACAGCTAAATCGGCTTTTTTCTATACGTGTTAGTTTTTGAAAGTACATAGATAGATAGAACGACAATATGTTCTCCCAGATCAGATCCATTTGTTTCCATATCACTCGAGGAGACTTGCAGATGTGTTCCAACTCCAAAATAGATGAGAAGGAATATCTTTTTCAGATTTTAGGGCAAATACAAAGGAGAAGGGTTCAAAGATAACTCCATTTTAGTTGAAGATAATTGATTCATGGCTCAGGTGTCGGTGAAAGATTTCAAGTAGTCTTATCATCATCCAACAAGGCTATACAGATGTCAAATACTATAGTGTTAAATCACTTATGAATAGGATATATCTCCTAGAATTTTGTAATAGGATAGATTTTATAAACACTTGTAGTTTTCATATCCATATTTTGAGGATCTGAAACTGTTTTTTGAATATTATATAAGCCCATAGATGCCACAGTCAAAACGGTTAGACTGGCAGGGGAAGGATGGCATGGAAATGTCCCCATCCACTGTAAAAATGTTTCAAAGGTTGTAAGTGACTGTTATGGATGAATACAAAGGCATTATATTTCCAGATTCTTGTGTCGTTTTTAAGTCGTGAAGTTTTTCTCTGATGTAACTTGTTACTTTCCTGTTTCAAATGCTTTTTTATTTCTATATTGTTTGTGAGAAGATAATGTGCAGTATTTTTTCTTAACACCCTGTGCTGGCTCGAAACAATATTTATGTTTTCTTCCAAGTATGAAATGTAGAATTCAGATAAGTTGTGCTCTACATTTGAAATGAACTTCGATCTATTCTTCTTTTCCCATTTTATAAGCTCAAAGGATCCACTGACATGATTACCCTACCTGGTTACATTTTGTCTCAGTTATCCATTCATTTAATCACTTTGACTTTTGACTCCATTTTGCCCAATGGCCCTTTTCGTTGTCTCAACCAGAAACTCTAAAAACAAATATTTTATCCTCGTAGATAGCCTAAGATCCATGCTCAAACAAATCTAAATATCACAGAGACATCCATCTCTGAGTCTTAGAGGGATAGATCCTTGACTCCAAGTGGTTTGTGGTTACCCCTGTCGATTTATTCCTCAGCCTGGGAAATTACAGGGTGATAACAATTTTTTATCTTCAAGGATAAAACCATCTAGGTACTCTCTTTTTGGAAATCAAACCAGTATGGATGATCAAGAGGATCAAAACCATGTAAGACACGAGGAGGGACAAGAAGATGGAAACCAAACCGAAACCACCTTCGGGTTTCCAATTTTGGACACCACACAGAATGTCAATATGAAAAATATTTCCCTCTCGGCACTTCCCCCCTTTTACGGTAAAAGCAGTGAAGACCCGAATACCTTCCTATTTGAGTTCGACATATTGTGCAGGAGCTGCAACTACTTACAATATGCCCAGAAACTAAAACTCTTTCCTGCCACCCTCAAGGACTCTACACTAAGATGGTTCATGGGGTTGGGAGATTCTAGTATTAGGTCTTGGGAAGCCATGAAATATACATTTCTTAAGAAATACCAAGACTATTGTAAGTCCAAGGGTTCTCGTAATGATATTTTCAAAATCCAGTAGTTAGAGGACAAGAATATCAAGGATTATATGGAACGGTTCGCTTATATCTCACAGAAATCAAAGTACCATGACCTTCAAGATGATGCAGTCAGGGCTCTTTTCCTTAAAGGAAATTCAGAAGAATACCTAGAGATACTTAACCTGACAGCATCAGGTGACATCTCCCATAAACCATTTGCCGAAATCTATGAAATGTGTAAGAATTACTCAAGGAGTAGAGCTAAAACAAGGAAGAATGTTCGGGATCCTTATAGTAGAAACTATAAACCAGTTAGTCCAGGTGGTATCATAAGAGTAGAGACAGAGAACCTTTTAGAGAACTTCAAAAAAAATATCTTAAGCACAATAGGTTCCCAGTTGGATACCCTAGAGATTAAAAAGAAACAGGAGGAGGAAAATTCAGCAATGAGCATATTTTGCCCAAGATGTAGGAGGAAGCATTCCTCAAGGGAATGCCCATTAGATAACATTTCAATTTGTGTCTTCTGTATGGAGGACCACTCAACTAAAAAATGTCCATCATTGCCTGGTTTTTTAGCCATCTATAGAAGTGGGGATCCTGAGGAGTCCTCTTATGCACCTAGGAGGCCATGACAGCCTAGGAATCAACTTACATACCCAGATCTACAGCCTCAAGTTCCACCCTATTATCAACAACCACAATAGTGGAACTCACCGAGTTGGAAAAAATGGTCTACAAAGTATCACCATCCTTGGTTTCAAGGATGGAGAGGAGGGCATAACCAAGGAAACCCTCAAGCTCCACCTGTCCCTATGCCCAACCATCCTTACCCTTAGTTTCCACCGAACATCCCGCAACTTCTACCAGGTTTTGTTCCACCACCTTTACCTCCTATTCCACAACAACTGTAACAATACTAGAATGCAAGCTCTCCAAGACCGACATTATTACAGGCACAACCAGTCCCCAATCCCAATAATAAACCCACTCAACCACTTCACAATGTTGAGATGAAAGCCTTCCCGACATATGTTATTTCTCCTGATCCATTGCAGGAGATTCAACTAAGGTAGGGAAAAGTTCTGGACAGGCAGAGGCCTTCAGTAGTCATCCAGGAAGAAGAAGAAGAGGAAACCCCCAAACAACCCACATATGACACAATATGGGAATATGTTATCATCCCTAAGGACCAAGAACCCAAGCTTCCCCAAAATGAACCTTCACAAATTACAAAGGCCCCTCCTTATCCAGAAATATTAGTGATCAAGAAACCTACCACCCGACCGGAATTTGACATCTTGAATGAATTGAAGAATATCTATGTCAAAATTCCCTTGCTACAAGCCATTAAGGACATTCCAATTTACAATAAGGTGGTCAAATAATTGTGTATTAAGAAGCCATGAAGAAAGCAGAAGGATCCTCCAATGGTACATTTGATAGGAGAACTTTTTGAATACATATCAAAGCAGCCCAAGGTCGCAAAATATGGGAACCCGGGAAACCATGTAGTGACCATAACTATTAATGAGGTTTCCATCAGAAACACTCTCATAGACCTAGGGGAATCCATCAATGTTATGATTGTTACTACCTTGAAGGAATTACAGTTAAAACCTCTTCTTAGACCTACCCCAACTATTTTGGAATTAACAGATAAGACAAGGGTTATACCTGAAGGAATCTTGGATGATATCATAGTTACTTTAGCCTCATGAGAGTGCCCGGTAGACTTTCTAGTAATCTACTCAAAGGATCCTACCAAATGGGCATCCCATTATTTTGGGAAGACCTTGGTTGGCTATAGCCAATACATTTATTGGCTGTAGAGAGGGAGAAATGACCATCTCAAATGGACTCTCTATCCAAAATCTCACCATATATCCACCAGATCAACCTATCATGGAGAATCTATGGTGGCTTGAATGTCCATACGAGAATGAGGATTGGGAAGAGCTCGTGTTGCCAAGTGATCATTCCTGGGCACTTCAGGAGCACACAATGGAAAATGTGGTAAACCAATTTATTTTTGCTATTTCATGTGTTGATTTTCTACAATATTTTCCCCAATTTGAGTACACGTTTGGGGAAGAATTTCAGCAACAATTGGACCCATCAATTTTTTCTTCGACATCCTTTATCTTCAAGATAGATGAGTCTGCCACATCTTACACCATGCCCTATGAGATTAGCCTAGGGAAATTTCTACATATAAATTATGGGCTAGATGCAGACCAAAAAAAGCAGTTGGTAAGTGTCCTTAAAGAACAATCAGGGGCATTCGCCTGGGAATACACTGACATGAAGGGTATACACCCTGACACATGCATTCATCACATATATACCCAAGGGGAAGTAACACATGTTAGGAAACCCCAGAGAAGGATGAACATGACACTCAAAGATATAGTAAAAGAGGAGATACAAAAGTTCTTGAATGTTGGATTTATTTACCGCATCTTTGACAGTAAATGGGTATCCCCACTTGTAGTGGTTCCAAAGAAAGTAACTAAGAAATGGATAATTTGTGTTGATTTCTGGGAGCTTAACAAGGCCACTCTGAAGGATTATTTTCCTCTTCCTTTCATTGACCAAGTCTTGGATACCCTGTTAGGAAAGAAATATTTCTCCTTTTTAGATGAATATAGTGGGTACAATCAAATTCTCATAGCACTCGAGGATTAGGACAAGACTACCTTTACTTGTCCTTGGGGAACCTATGCCTATAGGGTCTTACCATTTGGATTGTGTAATACTCCTGCCACATTTCAACGAGCAGTACTAGGGATATTTGTTTCTTATTCATGATTGTGTGGAGGTATACATGGATGACTTTAGAATATATGGAAATACTTACCAAGAAGGCTTAGATATCTTATAAAAAGTCCTTATCAGATGCCAAGAAATGAACATTTCCTTAAGTCACGAAAAATGTAAAATGTTGTTGACTGAAGGAGTGGTTCTAGGAAATCATGTTTCATCTTAAGGGTTTAAAGTCGATCCTTCTAAGATTGAGGTCATCGTTAAACTTCCACCCCCCAAGACTCAAAAAGAGGTGAGAATCTTTCTTGTCATGTCGGATACTACTGGCGATTTATTGAAAAATTCACAAAGATTGTTGCACCCATGTTTGGATTGTTAATAAAGGATGTTGATTTTCTTTGGACTGAGCAGTGTCAAACCGCCTTTGAAACTTTGAAATCTAAGTTGTCTGTGGCACCAGTTCTTAGGGGGGGGAATTGGGCTCTCCCATTTCACATATCCATTGATGCCTCTGACACTGTAATAGGAGGAGTATTAGGGAATAAAGAAGACCAACAATCCTATGCCATTTGTTTTGTGAGAAAGAACTTTTCCCCTGCTGAGTTAAAATATACAGTTACCGAAAAGGAATCATTGGCAATGGTTCATGCTATCAATAAGTTTCACCACTACATCACAGGTTGTGAAGTATTTGTACATACATATCACTCTTCCATTAGATTTCTCATGAATAAACCCATAACTAATGGCCAAGTGACTAGGTGGCTCCTGTTATTGCAAGAGTTCAATATCACCGTTCTTGACCGACCTGGAAAGGAGAATTTCGTAGCTGATTTTCTTTCATGCATAAACAATGAGGATGATGATATTCCCGTTGATGATAGTTTCCCAGATGAGCACCTTTTTTCCCTTTCTATAAATACCCCATGGTTTGCAGATATGGAAAACTATTTGGCTACTAGGAAGTTACCATTTCATTTGTCACCTCATGAAAAGCGTAGAATTATTACGCAAAGTGCCAATTACTCTTGGGTTGGCCATGACCTTTTGCATACTAGTCCAAACTTAATTATTCGTAGATGTGCCTGAGAAGATGAGATACCAGAAATACTACAAAGTTGTCATGATGGACCATGTGGTGGCCATTTCTCTGACAAACGTACAACATATAAGGTGTTACATTCAGGTTACTATTGGCCTAGAATTTTTAAGGATGCTACCAAGTATGTGAGGAGTTGCGATAGTTGTCAAAGGATAGGAAGACCCACGTCAACTGACAAAATTCCCTTGCATGCCCAAGTTATGATAGAACCTTTTGAGAAATGGGCCCTTGACTTTGTAGGACAAATTTCACCCATGTATCGTAAGAAAAATTATATTTTGGTTTGTACAGATTATGTCACCAAGTGGGTAGAATCAAAATCCCTATTCAGGGTTATAGAAAAATCCGTTGTCGAATTCATTTAGGAATACATCTTCACCCACTTTGGTGTTCATCATGAAATTGTTACAGAACAAGGCACTCAATTCACTTCCACTCTAATGAGAGAACTAACAGATAAATATGGGATCAAACACTGCAAGTCTTCTCCATATCACCCACAAGCTAATGGTCAGGTAGAGTCCAAAAACAAAGTTTTTGAAGCCATCTTAACGAAGTCTGTTCAATTGCATCATCAGGATTGGGCTGATAGGCTTCCAGAGGCTTTATGGGCATATCAGACCACCTGGAGAAACACCACTAGACACACCCCTTATGAAATAGTGTATGGTAAATAAGTACTTCTACCAATATAATTCCAAGTAAGGACCTTCTGTATTGCCGCAGAATTGGGATTAAACTTAGATGAGGCTCAGAAACAATGAGCCCTATAATTAAATGAGTTGGATGAGATCATGAAAGATGCTATCCAACGAACAATATTAGTCCAAAACCAGAGGACCAAGTGACATGACAAGTTTATTAAGAGGAAACACTTCCAACCTAGTGATTGAGATTTGTTGTTTGACTCTCGATTTAAAAATTTCAAAGGTAAGCTTACCACTCAGTGGTTGGGTCCTTATGAGGTAGTCACTCTGTATGAAAATGGGGCTGTGAAACTTAAAACGATTGACGATGAATAAGTCTCCTTCGTAGTAAATGGACATCGACTCAAACTTTATCACAGACCCATTTCCAAACAATATTTTCTACATGTCATGCCAACTAACAAGGAATTGGCCTTAGTAGATGGGAAAGTTCCCCCTTGTTCTTGAATTTTTTTTTGAAATTTCGACTGTACATATGTAAATAATTTTGAAATATGTTGATAGGAAATTCTAGAGATTTTTGTAGGTATTTATTTCACCAGGAGTAGACAATTTCAAGGAGACATAAAGGGAAGTATTTTCCTTCAAAAATATTGCTATATTTAAACCTTGTTGTCTGCTAAGCATCAATTGAATAATGACTTGCGATAATTAGCCACATTTTTTTTGCAAACATTTCCATCTTCTTTTTCTCAAGGCATCTTTAATGGCAGTTTCTCTTAAACCTTCAACACTAGAGAATATAAGGAAGTGATGCCTTAACCATCAAACTTAGAGGTTACTCATACAGTTTCCCCAAGAACCCTAAGTAAGTGAGCAAAGTATCTTTATTAAAGAGTAACATGGAGTTCTAATTAGCGGTTAGCCATGGAAACATCACAATAACTTAAAAAAGACGAAAGTGAATTGAGCCTAAATATACCTTTTTGTGTTTTCCCAATGGTACCATCCACTACACACTAAAAATGCTTGATTATATCATATCTTTATATAGGTTACGTCCGCTTAAGTACCCCTTACATCAGGACAATATCTAAGGAATATATAAAGGAGATTTATCCTCTAACATAAATACCATCCCAATCTAAAA
>ML796190.1:96530-110511 GCA_009831015.1 Picea engelmannii
GAGTTGTCCCCCCATATTCTTGCACAAAGCAATATTTATATTAAAATCTTAAAATATGGTGGGCCAGTATTTGAGGGTGTAAGAGGCTAACCCACCAGGATAGTGAACAGGCTCTGCTGGCAGCGGGTACCAGCCTGTGGTATTACTAGGTAAACCCGTCGGAGTACTGAACAGGCTTGCTGGCAGCGGGACATTTTACCTAGCGAGAATGATAATCTGACAAAAAAAATATAATAAGAAATTCCTAAATCTTAAACTTGTCTTGATGTACGGAATTACTTGTATACAAAGATGACATGAAGTATGTATGGTTAACCTAAGGTTAATAAACTCCATAAATCTTCCATTGGGAACTAACTTTGAGACTATCTTATAAATCTTCGATTGGGAACTAACTTTGAGACTATCTTAAAACTATGTCGCCTACCTCTTCTTAACTATATGTAGGATGTTCTATTCTATAGGTGGGGCCATATTCTAACCATCTCGTCATACTGATATGTGAAATTTATCTCTATAATTAACAAGCTGTAAATCTTCGGCTATTGGGAGAATTGACCGGTTTCCTATATTTTTTTATTGTGAGGTGTCACAATACTTAGGAGTGGGGGAGGGGTTTCATGAGCTGACAAATGAAAATACTACCTATTTATAATCTATGAGAAGAAGAAGTAGAATCTTTGTAAAAATTTCCATATATTGTTTTCATAATATGGGGTATTATATCAACAGTTATTTTTTATTGAAATGCTAAACTCACTGTGTGTTATAAACCTGTTGTATATTTCTTTGGCATACCACTTAACTGGTTTTTCTTTACAGACTATTCATTACAGATTTGTGATTACATGTCTTGAGATAGAGGAACAAATTGTTATAATGTGTGAGCACAATGACAAAGCAAGTAACAGTGGAACAGTCTTATCCTGTCTCTGCTCCTGTTCACTATGTCTGTCAAAAGTGTTTAGGACTGAGTGCTATGGATAAAACATCCATTACAGGATGAACAAATTCCATTTTGCACAGGAGTACCATATGGAGTGCCATTTGGAAGACCATATGGGGTGCCATGTGGACGACTATATGACGCGCCATATGAAGGATCGGATGAGGTGTGCACACACAGTAAGTGACCATAATTGCAAGTAATCGGAAATCGTTTGGATTAATCTAACTATTCAATTGTATGATGAAATGGATTAAATGGAATTTGCTAGTTAAATGATACAATCTCTAAATACATTTTTATGATCAAATGTCCAATTCGAAGACTTGAACATTGATCTAATTATTTTTTCATTATGATTGCCTCCAAAGGACACCCTTCGAATTCAAAATCGGAGCAGTCATAAGTCACACATGGAAAATCGTGTGTGATGAATTCATCAACCAATTCAATCGTTTCCACCTTGAGCGCATTCAAAATCGAAGGGTTAGCTCCAAATTGTTATTTCATTCATGCATGGTCGTTGTGTTGTGCTCATCCTCTACCCAATTGTGCTCATCATCTGCCCAATTGCGCTCGTCCTCTGCCCAAATTCGCTCCTCTATCCAATTCCGCTCCTCTGCTCATCCTCCACACTGTAACCATTCCCAAACTATACGAGCCTTCCTCCTATGCCGACCTCTTGGCTATCCATGAATTCGCAAAGTGTAGGGAGGTCTTTCTTTACGCAAGGTGGGGACCTTTCTTGGCCTGTCTGGAGGGCCACGATGATGTCGTTTCTCTACAATTCTCCCTCGGATTCGATAAAAGGATGGCACATGTGGGGTATCTATCATTCTTTGTCTCTGAGGAGTGAATTTCCTCAGCCACGAAGCTTCCAAGGGTTGGAGATCATTGGTTTAAGAACCACCAATGGCCACGACCAAGCTACATCATAGTTTTTAATTCTGAGTTTCAGAATGTTTCTGGAGCTAAGGGGTACTCCAAAGAGTGGATTAAAGATCAGATGATTAACCCCCTGATTGTCATCACCAGAATTATCACTTGTGAAGGTAGATACTATGTTTTTAAAGCTTGCCATTTTCGACTGTTAGCTCATTTCCAATATAACAAGCCATTGAATTTTCCTTTTTACTTCTTGACAAGTCTTGAGAGGATGGCTTCCCAAGTACGAAATAATGTGGCCAATCTTCATAATAGCCTATTCCACCATGGCCTCATCAAGTTGCTTGTCATAGCCGATTTGGAAAAACAGGGGAAGACATGGGATGAATTCATCTATCAATTTTCAAACCTCCATCTCCCAATCAAGACCAGCAAGAAATCACTTGATTTAGGGACTGTTACTCCATCCAAACCCCATTCTCCAAAGACTCCAAACCCTCCTACTCAAGATATCCCTCTTTCGAAACAAAATACCAAGAAACATGTTGATACCCCTGCAGCCTCTTCGGGCAAGAAGAGTAAAAATCTTATGGATAACTCTCCAATGCCCTCAACATCTATTGATCCTACACCCATGAAGTTACAAGAGGAAATTCAACAAGATTTCCCTGTAGTCCCTACAAATAGGAGAGGAGCCAATCGGTTCAAAGGAGGATATTTTGGAAAAAGTACCCAGAATGCAAGTGGGAAGCCTAATGTAAAATACCCAAGAACTTTAGATCCTATCCAAGTATCTTTCGATCTTGAAAGCCCCCATAAAATACTTAGGGAAGTTTCTACAGAATAATTGGTGCCTGATACAGAAGAAAACTATGAACCCATTCCCCCTCATAAACCCTCTGTTACTCCTACGTTATAGATACCTACACCAGATCCCAAAGCCGATAGACTCTCTACATCCTTCAAGGGATCCAATTCCTCCGCTGAGATATCTAATCATACTCCAGTGATTGAAAAGTTACAACAAGAAAATGTTCATCTCCTGCAATAGTTGGAAGAGACGAAGACCATGGATAGGCATCTCCACCACGACAATGCAATATTACAAGAAGAGGTGAATTCCCTCCAATGATTGGTTGATCAAATGACTAATGACAATCTTAGCCTCCATGCACAATTGAAACACCGCAAGAGGGCCAAGAAGATTCTAAAGCTAATTCATCCCCTTCTCAGCAAGTCTAGTCATATTGGGTAATTCATTTTTGTTTGCAGTCGGAACTGCAAATCCTTAGGCATGGGGGTAATGTTGGGCTCATGTTGGCTCGTGTTTTGGTTGTTTTGTGATGATGATTGAATCCTTTTTGTACTGGTATTATATGTGTTATTAACCACTTTGAAGAATTTTTCGAAGGATTTTGTAACAAATCATCTTGGCTTTATAACAGGTATGCGCAATTGATTTTTTGCAATGGTTTTGAGTTAGATTCAGTTTGATTTGATGATTATGAGGATCTAATGTGTGATCTTTGTGTCATAGGGTTTTGATATGCTTCTTTAGGGACAATCCATCAATCCATTGTTTAAAGTTGCTTAGGGTAAATAGTTCAAAGTTCTTTCATAGGGTTTTCTAATTAATAGTCGTTGCTTAAGTAGAATAATCCTTAGATAGACCATCTCCTTAGTTAGATCATACTTCCTCTAGATGTTGTGCCTTGGCACATATAATGCTACAACTCTAAGTTTACTTACCCCGGGTTGACAAATTAATTGATGGATTTAGTGCATATAGAAAAACCATCAGAAACTGCATCCAATTCAGAGGCTTTCACCTCAGCCTCCAGCGAGTGCTTTGAGCAGCAATCAATAGTGTTATGCCAGGGGCTCTTATGGAAGTCGCACCATTTCCTAGTATCTTTATTTGTCTTTCTAGTGTCCTTCTTTGCTTGCAGCTTGGAGTGGTTTTCGTGAGACTGTCCATCCTTGCTTTGTCCTTTGTTCTGCGAGTTGGGGCCACCCTTTCCTTGCTTTTGCTGTGAGAGGTTCCTAGGCCCGAATTGTCGCATCTTTTGTTTGAGATCTTGCTCGATTTTGATAGAACATCGGTAGGCCACGACCAATTATGAGATGTCCAGAAACTTCATTTCGACCTTGGTGTATCTATGCAGAACGCCGCGATACTTTAACACCAGATGTCGCATAGAATATTTGATACCGAGCTTGGTGCGCAAGGTATAGAAGATATTTTTGAACTCAAGCACTGCTTAGTCTCTCTCTTGTCGCATTGTGGTCCATTTTATGTATAGGTCATCATAAATTCTGACAAGGTAGTATTGTTCCTTCATAGCATCCTTGAAGGACTCCCAGGTGACCACGACTGTAAATAATGAGGGTTCCTATGTTTTCTTTTGCTCACAGAAAGTTTCCCACCAATATTTGACATGGGAACATCTTTGAGGAGTGCAAAAGTAATATTTTCTCTATTCAAGAAGTTATGGACAGAGAAGTACCCTTCTAGTAGATTCAACCATTTGTCTACAACATCTGCGTCTATCTGACCTTCAAATATAGGAATATCAAAGTTTATTTGTACCTTGAAGGGGGCAGTGCCTCCATTTGAGGAAGATTCGTCGCATGTTGGTAGTCGCAGAAGGATTTGCACAAAACTATCCATCATCGTGTTCCTCTGTTGCATGAGGGCTTCCTCGAGCAACATTTCGAAAGGATCACATCTCCCATCGTCTTTCTTTTCTCCCGCCATGAGAGGTCGCTTGGGAGTACGAGAGATTTTGTACTTAAGAGAAACAACCTCGAGACCCAATTATTTATACCCTGACCTCGTTGCGAACGTCCATTATGAACAAAAAGGAGAAGACTGCAGCACTGGACAGGTTTGAGATATCCTACAGAAGTCCAATTCCAAGTACAAGCAACACCATGATCAACACCGGGTGCCACATAAGTTTCAGGTGGGTGACAAAGTTTGGATGCACTTGCTGAAAGAACGCCTTATAGGGCCCCATCGAAAGCTTCGCCCACTCCATTATGGGTCATACACTATCACCAAGGTTGTGGGTGATAATTCTTATGAGATCAACATTCCTCCTTTCCTTGGCATGCACCCAGTGTTCAACGTGGATCTCCTTCGGCCTTATGTCCCACCATTATTGGACACCTCAGAGATAGCAAAATAGTTGACACCAACAGAGATAAACTTCGGCTGCATACAACAGGCATCCAATGATCATATTGTGGACACATGGGTTAAGGTCACTTGCCAACAAAGGATCCAGCTTTATCGAGTTTTCAAATTAGGGCAGCTCCTACACCAAGGCAAGTGGCTCACCCGGGGCCAAATTCAACAGAAATTTCCTCATTTGATGGGGGCACTCAACGCAATGGAGACCATTGCTTACTAAGAGGGGAGGATTGATCCAGATAGATTTCGATGGCTTCCCACCTATTCCAACTGGATCATTTTGGTAGTTTTCCAATTTGTAGTTTTTTCGTAATTTTTGGGTCCCTGACTTCTGGGGCCGTTTTTAAGGCTTGCCACAAATATTTTCTACACGTAGTCAAAGTCTGATGGCAACATGTGTAGTCCTTGAATAGACCTTTCCAATGGGCTATCGTGCGCCTAAAATGGAGATCATAATCAAAAGTTACGACCCTGGGAAGTTGATCTACTAACTTACCCCAATGGGGCCCACATGACTTTTGGGGCTTCATCTCCTAGGGTTAGGTTTTTGGATGTCTAGGGTTTTTAACATTCCTGTTTATTGTAAAAAGGCCTTGAGAGCCTCATTGTAGTCATCTTCTTGTGAATGAGTGCAGTCGTCACATCTCTTCTCAGAGATAAGCCATCACCATTCTAGCAAGCAGGTTTTTCGTTGCATTTTACAGTTTCAACATATTTCCTTATTGAATAGAAACCGTTTTTACTATATATTTGTTATTCTGTGTTAACCATATTTTAATAATAATATGTATTCATTTTGTTCTTCTCATAAAATATGGATCAATGTGCCATGCGATAGTCGTATCATCTTCGAACTTAAAAAGGCCATATTTCTTTATCACTTTAGTCAAATTGGTAGTGGATTGAACAGGGACCTGATGGTTGTATATACTACCAATTACTGATGAAGTAAAAGGTTGGGAGGAGGGGGCACCTCCGGTTCCACTACCACTACCCGCAGATGTCATGTTGAAGGTAATATGTATAAGTGATGAATGTGAACTAGTAGAATTAGACAAAGTTATCCTTAAAGAACTTTTTTGGGTTGACGGAACGATCTTCCTCCTTCCTATTTCAAAAATAGGAGTAGTTTCAGGGGACAATCCTCTTCGAGAGAGAGATGCGAGGATTTGAGGAAATGAAAAAGAAAACCAAGGATTTAGGAAAAGAGAGATCATTGTTGATTTCTGGGCTGCCTTTTCTTGGTTTCTCGGTGTTCACGGATACTTATATCTCTTTCAACTACTTCCCATGAGTGTTCAAGTTCAGCACGAGTACTAGGAGTTTCTAAAATAGTGTTGAACAAGGTCAAAGCCATGTTAGCTTGGTCGTTAAGACCATTTCAAATATTGGGGTGTCTTGTAACATGTATTGTCATGGAAAAGAAATTAGCCAAGGAGTACTTAGACAAAATAGAAAAATTTGAAGATAATCATGAATACAATTAACCAGAGAGATATGGAAGATCTCCCCGGTATGGTTGCCAAATAAATGTTGAGGAAAAGGTATGCAAAACCTTACTCAAGCGTTTTCAGATCTTGTCGGGATAAGACAAGATAGTTGGGAATGTTACCCGAGTTTTATAGCCTAAAAAACAATCGTTCAATCCACAAGTATTAAGTACAAAGGATCAAGGCCGATTTTATGTGTAAAAGAAACAGTGTAAAAGAAACAGTGTAAAAGAAACAAACTTAAGAAAAGTTACATGAATGTGGATAGAAATTATGCAAATGTGTACATGGAGATAAAAGAAAAAGAATGAACCAAATCATTAAAACACATGTGTGAGACTGAAATAGTAATCTAATTTTTCATTTATTACATTCTGAGATAAAAAAAAAGTAAGTTCTATTTGCAAACCCCTATGAGGGTAGGGACCAAAGTCAAATTTAGAAGCCTTCGATGGGAACCATACAAAAAAACTCTGACAACAAGAACAAAATTGAAGCTAAATATCTGGATTAGCTTGCCATAAAATGTTGTCACTTGACTCTGCAAGATATTTGTTATCAGTCATGAAATTCAATTCATGCACAAACAAAAATACACAGACTGCCAAAGATAAATCATACACCTTTAAAACAAGATGTTGAAATGTGTGATTCAGTTTTTGAATCATGTTGCCTTCAGTAAGACCCTGGTGTCATCAAGAGGATTAAGATTTCTAGTAAACTCAAAATGAATGAAAGTTGAAAGTATCTCACTAGAATAGAGAAAACCTTATGGTTGTAGTTCTCCTCCTATTCTCTCCCTTTGTCTCTTCATCTCATTGAGATTTTATTCCTTCTCGATAAGTTAGGGTAGTTCAACTACCTTTCTTTAGTTAAGTCAAATTAGATTAACTAATTAGTTGAGACAAGTAATAATATTATATATAAATAAAGGTCTTAATTAATAATAACTAAATAGGTGGGACCCCTTTTGACTACCAATTATTATTTTTAATAATCATCAAACAATCAAATATAAAACTCAATCATTTGATTCCAATATATCCTCCTTGTAACTCTTGTTTTCATAATTATGATCAAATATTTTAAATATCAACAAAATACAATATGACCATATCCAAAAGTATCATATCCATGCTGTCCCAAAAAACTGCCCTAACATATGCTTGTTGTCCAAAACTTTGTCAAAGTAAAAATATTGTCTTTAACATAAAAATAAACAAATAACATTAACTATTGTCAAAAACCATATTTATTGTGGGAGGCATTTGGCCTCTTTTAATTGATGTCCCCTTTTGAATTTTTTGTGGTAGCCTTTGGCTAGTTGGAACCTTGAGGTTGAACTACACTGAAAATATGAGAACAATCATCCTTAAGATGAAGGTGGGAAGACATGGATTTGGAAGATTATTTGGATGAGCTAGAGGGAGTGGCTACTCCTTTTCCCTTGTCCTGCACAAGCTCGGGGACATCTGTTTTTAACCTCTTACTAGCATGAGATAACTGCACAGGTGAGACAACATGATCAACTTGGGCAATTTGATTCTTTGGTGGTAGAGGGGGTAATGGAAAAGAAGCAGTAGGCCAACCATGGTGATGAACAACAGGCTAGTGGACAATCTCTTTCCAACCATCATTGGTGGGCATTTTCGATTACATTGATACATGAGGAGGGACTGAGATGCCGAAAAAGTTTTGATGTGCTTGGAAGGACGATCTTTCAGGTCAGGGGTGGAGGATCCCTTGGCCTACTAGGTTGAAGAACATAGATTGGAAAAGATGATTCAATTCTTCTGGGTCAACATCAAAATATATGGAGAACGAGGTCTTCTATGACCCCTCTGCCAATCTCCCCTGCCTCTATTACCTATTCCATTACTTCCTTTGTTGAAAAATCTCATCCTGAAGCAACGTTCCAATTAGTTATGAAAACTCTTAACAATCCATGCATTAACCCTATATAAATAAAATCAAAGGTTGGCTTTATCATCCTCAACAAAAGCACATGCAATCAATCCATTCATCATATTACTCAAATCAATAATTAATTGCTATTGAACATGGAATGATAAGGTTATTGGGAAGATGAAGGGTTGGCAATGAACGAAAAGTGGTAGCATGGATGGGGACCACCAACGGATATTGTTCAAGCAACATAGATGAAACTTCCATACCAAAACAATAGTTCCATTTCCAATTTAAACACCAGTCACTTCCTTCTCCTTTTTATTATTTCTTTTGAAATGTCATTTACAATAACATATCAAGGAATTAAAATGAATCTGGGAAGATGGTGGGCTTGTAAGGAGCGAAAAATGGTATAATGAATGAGAAATGAAATGGACATTGTTCCATTAAATAAAATAACATACCCTTAATCACCAAAAACATTTTAAATTGTAGGCAATCTCAAAGTTAAAGCCACAACAACTTCTATATCAAACCCAAAGCAAAACTCAAGGACTATCAAACTTAGCCAGTCAATTCCCATCTTTCTTCTTCGAAAAACAACACAATTTATACACAAACTGTCCATAATTCCAACTATTAACGATCATATACATAACACTTAGAGTAGACATGAGGCCGAGAAAAAGAACATGATATTGAACTTTAACATTTACATCAAACAAATTAATTTTTTGTACAATAGACTTGGTTCTAGACCCTTTATTTTATTAGCTGGTTGTTTTTTCTTTTTCCCAAAAATCAAATGAATCCAAACATCACCGAACGAAAACAGCTATAACGAATTTCTTCCCACTCTACAATTTATTTCTTTTATTTGTAGAGTTCTTTTTGTATGATGGAGCATCAACATGATTATTTCCATATATTAAAATATACCACATCAAGCGTGCAATGGAGTGTAACAAGGCCAACAAAAATTCAACTTATGAGGTTGGTATCTACTTCCAGTATTTGCTATGTGATAGGCTAGGTTCGAAACCCTGGTGTTCTTTTACTTTTATTCACAATAAAGTCTTCAAAACGACCAAAAGTCCTGTAGGTAATCAGCCAATGGACCAAAGAGATATGCAAGTAAAAAATATGTTCATTGTCGGGTTAACACATAACCAATTCAAAACCCGAGTTCAAGTTTACAACAGTCATGACAAGGAAGAGTAGTGTCTGAACAACCAGGTGGGTGGGATAACTCGGTAAGCGGGGTTTGTAACATGAAATCAAAACCTCCAACAAGGTTTGACACAGTCGCTTCCAAGGTTGGCTATGAGGTAAAACCCAACTTTGCATTCATTCAAACCATGAAATGGAAACTAAAGAAGGAAACAACTTCTCATGAGTAGAGCAGGAGGTAATAATATTCCATTAAAGGAACCCAAAACCGGCCTTATAACTTGTTTACCATAAAAACCCTCTGAAATTCTATCTCGGGACATGGGTGATAATAAACAAAAATTTCCATACCTCTATCAACAACAAGGAGCAATAACAACCAGTCATCCACCACAAGCGCAATCATAACCAAATACTTTCAACATGAAGGAGCATTTAAACAAATTCCAATTTGCAACATTCGAAATGCCAACCAATATCATTTGCACAGGCAAAATACACATCCAACCACCATATCTTTCAGAAAGCAAGCACTCTGCATACAAGTTCTAAGATCCAACAGAGATATTCTATCCAGAGTGAGGCTAGAATGATGAATGGAAGGGCGAGAGTCACTATACATGTGAGGAAAACATAAAAAAGAACCAAGGACTACCACTATTCTCCAACGGCCGAGCGAAACGAAGGAAAACTAACCAGAGCAACCAAAATGTGTGATAAGGTAAGGGTGGTGAGATCAAGGTGGGTAAGAACAATGTGCAGTAAATGCACGTCGCTTCTCCACCCACTCATTAATTTCCATCAACCATAACTAGGGTGGAGTGCATCCAAACTTCGTCATTTGCATTAATCAAGTTTAATTCAAATCCAACATGTCACTTCCTTTTTCCAAATTGAAACAAAAACCCTCTATAGCATAGTTTTATACCCACATGAATTATACAATATGTCCCATATTTCTAACAAGTTCCACTTTGCAAGGATCGATTGACCTCGAACAATTTCATAAACCATAATTATTTTCCACATAATATAACCAATACCACGAATGAAATATACCATGAATGCAATATGTTATAATCAAAGTGAGTGTGTGTTGAAATCTGAATTTTAACCATATGCCAAAACAGATGTATAGCAGTTATAACCATATTGCTTGTCACTTTCCTTTGACCTTTAAATTGCCAGCCCTTATCATCATTGATTTCATGTGAAACTTTGTTTGAATTCTTGTGTTTTCTCGAACTGTAATATGGTTTTTGAACTTGTCATGAATGCAATTCAGAGAAGCGTTTCTTTTTCACCGTGATCTACAAAGGGGTCCCACATATCTAGTATATTATTAAGTATATGTATATAAATAAATAGGCATTGCAACCCAATTGCAGGCAGGGGTTTTATGTTGCGCTCTTGTGTGTAAACACCACCAAGTCCCTAAGGAGGATTCTTAGGTCGCAAAAGATATGGTTCTTTGTAGGGAGAATCGGGATGAGAGGGTCGAAATCCCTCCTTGGACTATGAAAGAAAGGGATCAGATTCCCCATAGAGGTGAATAGTGAAGGAACCCCCTTCCTTCACCCTTGGTGCTCGACTCATCGATACAACCCTGAAACAGAGCCTAAGGAAAGATCCATCACACGAAGAATAGACACTAGTTGTATGTCTACATGAAGTTGAAAGGGGATAAAGGCATTGAGAGTGTATGGACTTACTCGAGGCATGAGTAGGTGATGAAACCTTACACCACAATGCCTCCAACCTTCACAAATGCAACAATGTGAGATCCAAATCATCCTTGAAACAATTTGGTTGAGTTTGTACATCCTCCCATCATTGAGATATTATGATCAATAGGATGGAAATATCTCATCTCAAAAGGTCTTGAATTTTTTTTGACAAGTCTGGAAATTGTGTAGACCGTTTTTCCTCCCCTGATCCCTCCTTCATCTTCCTGTGTAATCTTAAATCGTCCTGGGAGAGAAGGGTTTGAAACCCTTTCATCTAAAGCCACTACCTCTTTCCCCATAAATTTTCTTTGAAAAATTATCTCATAGTCAGACAAAACATGCCCTAACTTATGGCACGGAGCACACCTGAAAGGAATGATGATATAGTCTAGAACATGAGTGTAAGTTCTATCCCCCACCACCAATATTATTGACTCAAATAAACCTTGATAAGGGTCTAATTCGACCATAAATTGAGTGACTGAATGGAAGCAACATGCCTTGTAGCTATCATTTATTGTGATTAACTTCCTTGGCCCCTCTTCGATATCTCTTAGGCCAAAATCTATATAGAAATCTAAAGGAAGATCTGGTAATTTAATCCAAATGGGTGAACTAGTGAATATTTCCTCCCAAGGGATGTTATGGTTTGATACTCAATAAGCTTTTATTCCAATACCAATGTCTAACAAGTTTCTTCCACGCATCATCTTGGGATCTAAATATAAATAATATTTTTCCTCTAGACAGAAAATGAGTAATCGGGCCATAACTCAGAAACAAATCCCATTCTTTTTTCATCCATGCATTTAGGTTCTCCATGGATACCCTCATGCCACTAAATTTCCCAACCACCAAAAGAACCCTTTGTTAACCACCAAAAGAACCCTGAATTTTTGTGACTTGACAAATCCATTCAAACTGCACAGGAATTAAAAGAATTGTTGAATCCATTAAGGTATGATTGCTTATGGGTATTACATGATTTATAGTCATGATAATTTATAGATTTTTTAGTTATTAGACCTTTCCCTTTAGCTTGTGTTGAGGCCACAACAACCCCCCTTTAGTTTTTCTTTTACAAGCGAAAGGAAAGCCCCCCCCTACTAAAATATGAATTCTAATGCCTAATCCTCTACTCCTTCAACCTAATGCTAATTCTTTGTCTACCATGAGGGAGTTGGGGGATATGATTGATGATTGCCTTGAATGAGTTTGTTTTTGAGGATTTTCTGAATGGATAACTCAAATTCCACATTCTCTTGCTTACATGTTGTACTTAATGTCTTCATCTTTATGCTTTCACATGTTGATTGTAGTCTTTTATTTCAAACTCTAAGTTCGAATTGCAAAATCACTATCCTTCTCTTGAGTTGAGACTTGGCACATGTTGTTTTCAAGACATTTATTTACACCCGCCCATGATTATTGTTGAAGAAGCCCAACACTCATTTATAAGTTGGCTTGAAGGCAGGTAATATAATGTTTACAATGTATTGGCAATTGTATTTTTAATCACGTAACTGATCTCATAATTTATGTGGTTGCAGGAGCACGTTCACAGGGCCACTTCATTTACGTGACCGCTCCAGCCTTGAGATGCATGCAGGGGAATCCATTGATACTTATCCAAAATATTGACCTTGATCCTTACTGGGCTTCCCCTTATCGAGAAGCGGATTACCTTAGGTTATAGTTGCCCTGAGGTTTGAAGCTCCCAAGGCTATCGAATCCACCTTTCCCACAAGCTTGTCCCCGAGTCTCTTCAGATTGATCTCTATCAAGTTCCTTATTCAATCTTCCCTCTCGCCAAAACCCACACCAAAATCCCATTGAGCTTCCCAATTGTAGGACCTTCTTGTGTCGTCAATGCTCGCTCTCTATCTGTTGTAATCAATATCATGCATTGTGGCCTAACGTAAGAACCTACTCCTTAATCTGGTCATACTCTGTATCTTTGTGATCTTAGCAGGTTTTCCCTTGGAGATGTTCAGTTTGACTAAATTAACATATGTCATGCGTCATTTTGGCGTCAATCTCATTTCATCATCCGAGTCACTATTTGTGGCATTAATTCATTGTATCATGTGTCATCTTCTTCCCCTTGGTCGCTTTACATTCGTCGCATCTAAATCTAAGTGTTCTTGACCGCCATACAAACTAGCTACCTGCCTTGATGCCCGGTTACTTGAAACCTACCTGGTAAACCTTGGTATTAATTATGGGCCCCTATGTACAGAACCATGACCAGTGGAACTATGATAGGTATGGAATCCTAACTAGTGTGTAATTTCACCTTATTTTCCTAATTTGCATTTTTATTTATTTTTGGATATATGTTGTATATTTTTTTATTTTGATTTTGATTTTTGATTTTTTTGTTTATTTCTTTTTATTTATTTTTTATTTTTGTAATTATTCATTTTTATTTTACCATGTGATTTTGCAAAATCACATGGTTTGATTGCACATGGTATTTTCCCATGGTTTTTCCACATGGTTTTCTGTAAAGTTACATGGGATATTTGTGTTTACATAAGGTAAATAAAGTTCACTTTTTAAATGTTTTTTACATGGGTCAAATTTGTTTTACATGAATAAATTATTTGTTACATGTGGTGTTTACCATAAAACTTAATGTATAATATGTATATCCTTA
>ML796190.1:110609-165220 GCA_009831015.1 Picea engelmannii
TTTTCCCTTTTACCCCCTAAGTCATAGGTTGTACATTCTCATTTAATTTAGTTTTTTATTTTAATTTCATTTAGTTTATGTTATGGACCTAATCCCTTATGTAGGTAGAACAATCTATTCTGATGTAATAAAGGTCAATATTAATAAGGCCTGGCAATAAGGTAGAATAAATCGAATGTAAGAAGACCTAATAGAAGCTTCCTCTTCTAGAAGGATCTTCCTCTAGATGGTTCTCTTAATAGACATATTTAGTATAAATAGGAGTCGAGGGTATGAGAACCCTAGCTTGGATATTATTGTAATAGAGCTCTGCTCGAATGGAGGTTGCCCCCTTGAAGAGGTCCATGAACATTGCTCTCAGTAATCAAAGTGCTCTTTCTGGTGTTATTATGTTATCATTTCAGTATTATTGTGGTGTTATTCTGGTTATATTGTCTTTCATCTACCATTTCTAGCATTTTGTTTCTATTCTGCATACTTTTTATATCTGGAATATTACAAGTGGTATCAGAGCACTTTCCTTGGCAGAAAATTGTGGGTTAATTTTTTTTCAGGGTAGAGACGTATTCCGACATCTTTAATCCACAGAGATATGTCGTTACGCGCATAAAACCGCAGTTGAGGGATTTATACACGCAGGAAATACAAGTGGTTCTTAAGCGCACATCTGTTGGCCACCCGTGAAACCCCTGTTGGTACCCCTTCGAGTGGTAGCACATCAGACAACACGTGTACAGATCGGCCTAGATTTCCTGAAGCCCTCTTTAGATAAACCTATCGACCACCTAACTACTATAGTGCCACCGAGAACAGCACTCGGGAAGATACTCTCTAGTACCTGGGTAGTCGGTTGGTACAGCTAAGAGCACGGTCTAGCCTCCTTAGTTAGTTCCCTGAGATATTGGTCCGAGTACTACTGTTGGACCCCGCACGTATATCAGAGAGCTATAGCACAGGGCAAACCCTTGTCTATAGAACCCTTGAAGACGGAAACAAAAAAAATAAAAAAAATAGACAAGATCTATTGCCGCGCAACTATGTTCGAGTTGCCAAATCACTACACATTTCTTCCTAGTTCAGAATTTGGGCATTTCATCACTGCAGTATTCTTTAGACCGGAGTATAACTCCGCAGGTGTAAAAAAAAGTCTAGAAATTTTTGCACCATTATTTGAGACCTATTCCATTGGATTTATCTCTTCGCCCTTATCACATTCATACATATAATTTTTCAGCAAAATTTTTGACCCCACCCACCTCGTTTCAATTCCCTCGTCATCATGGCCCATACCCGTAGCCAAGACTTGGAAGCTCGCTTCAATACCTTGCAATCTAATTTCACAAAGACCCAACAAGAAGTGAAACAACTCAGTGCCAATGTTGTCACCATCAATACAAACATGCAGTCCTACATCGTTGCCTCAATCGAGGTACTCAAACAAGACATGACTACCCAACTTGAATCTGTCGTTTCGATGATCTGCACCAAGCTGCATATCCCTGCAAATAACCCTTTATCTAACCCACCCCCACATACCGAAGCTGAAACTTCCTCTCATTCCCATAATTTTCAGCCCCGTCACTTTCAGCGTGACCTACGCCTTCCGCGGGTGGATGTGACCAAATTTGATGGCTCGGATCCCACTGGTTGGGTAACCCAAATGGAACATTATTTCTCTTTATACAATATTACAGATGACTTGGCCAAACTCTAGTATGATGTTCTCCATCTAGATCAAGAATGTTGGCAATGGTGGCAATGGAGAAAAACTTCATGTCAAGGGTATATTGCTTGGACGCACTTTGTGGCAGAGTTTTATGAACACTTTGAAACTGACACCAACCATTTAGGATGTTTGACAAAGTTGAAACAATCTGGAACAGTCGAAGACTTTATAGCTTCTTTTGAGTGCCTGGCTTTTTGGACAGAGGGCATGTCTGATGCCTTTTTCCGAGAATGTTTTATCAGTGGCCTCAAGGATGAGATTCATGCCCATTTCCTCATGGCTCGGCATGAAAGTTGGGTGGAGGCTACTAAAAGATCTAAAAAAGCACAACAGGTTGTATCTTCTCAAAACCGGAAACCCTCCTTTATTCCTTGCACTAAACCAGTCAATCCCACTACTCCCTCTGCTCCAGTAAAGATCCAAAAATTGACCAGAGTTGAAATGGCTAAATGCCAACTCAAAGGCCTTTGTTATAATTGTGATAAAAAATATTTTCCGAGCCACAAATGTAAGGAACAAAATCTTTTTATGGCCATCTCGAAGGATGTTTCAGAAGAGGGTGTTGAAACTCCCCTTGTGTCTGAGTCACGTGAAACCACGGACATAACCCCTCCCTCAGATCCTCCCAAAGTAGAACTGGTCATTTCCCTAAATGCTCTCACTGGTTTCTCTGCTCCCCAAACCCTCAAGCTAATTGGTTACATCAATCATATGAAGGTCATCATTCTGGTTTATAGTGGCAGCACCCATAATTTTATTCATCGCCACATTGCCCAAGAAACTCATTGCTATATCCACGCAGTCAATAATTTTCAAATCATGAATCTCAATGGAGGCTCCATGAAATGTGGAGGGCGTTGTAAAAATGTGTCTCCAAATTGGTGACTACCACATGAAATCTCATATGTTTGATATCGACATGGGTGGTTGTGACATTGTGTTGGGTGCAGATTGGCTAAGGACTTTGGGTCCCATTCTCATGGATTTCAAGGAATTAACCATGCAATTCGACCAGGAGGGACAAAAATATAAGTTCCAAGGCATCATCGTCAGTTCATCGGAGATCATTAGTTCAAATCGCATGGAAAAGCTGCTCAAAAAAGGTTATTCTGGCATTATTGTCCAACTCCATGCCATACAGGCAACTGAGACACCCTCTGTGTCGCAAGACCTCCAATCCATCCTCTCTAAACATCAAGTGGTATTTTCCACTCCCTAGGGACTCCCTCCTTCATGTGGTGTTCATGATCATTCCATTCCCCTTATACCAAGAAGCCTCCCTCCCAATATCCATCCCTATCGTCACCCCTTTTCCCAAAAAAATGAAATTGAGAAAATGGTTCAAGAACTTCTCCACGCAGGCATTATCCGCCCTAGTACGAGCCCCTACTCTTCTCCTATGGTCATGGTCCTAAAGAAAGAAGGTTCTTGGCGCATGTGTCCTGACTTCCGCGCCCTCAACAAACTCACCATTAAAGACAAGTTTCCCATTCCTATCATTGATGACCTCCTAGATGAACTGAGTGGCGCCCAGTTCTTTACTAAACTTGATCTTCGTTCTGGCTACCACCAGATCTGTATGAAAGAGGTAGACATTCCTAAGACTTCCTTTAGAAATCATGAGGGCCACTATGAGTTTTTGGTCATGCCCTTTGGCTTATGTAGTGCCCCCTCCACCTTCCAAAGCCTCATGAATCATGTATTTCACCCCTTTCTCTGTCATTTTGTCTTAGTTTTCTTCGATGATATCCTCATCTATAGAAAAACCTAGACACACCACCTTGTTCATGTGGACTGAGTTCTCCATCTACTCTCTCAACGCCAACTTTTCCTGAAACAATCTAAATGTGCTTTTGGCGCCTCAGAAGTTGAGTACTTGGGCCATCTTGTTGGCAAGAACGACGTCAGGGTGGATCCTAAAAAGATTGAAGCTATGCAAGATTGACCTCACCCAAAGACTCTCAAAAGCTTGTGAGGATTTCTGGGCCTAATAGGTTATTATCGCAAGTTTGTTAAGAATTATGGAACGATTGTGGCACCTCTCACGACACTCCTTAAAAATAATTCTTTCACTTGGACCCCAACAGTTGCTCAGGCTTTTCAAACCTTGAAGATGGCCATGTGCACCACTCTAGTCCTAGACCTTCCTGATTTCACAAAGACCTTTGTCCTGGAATGTGATGCTTCAGGGAAAGGTATTGGTGATTTCCTTATGCAAGAGGGTTGGACTTTGGCCTTTACCAGCAAACAACTGTCTGAACGAAATTTGGGCAAATCAATATATGAAAAGGAAATGTTGGCTATTCTGCATGTCGTTGATTTGTGGTGCCCTTATCTATTGGGGCAACGCTTCCAAATTAAGACAGACCATCAAAGCCTCAAGTATTTTCTGGAACAACGCATTTCCTCCCCAGAGCAACAAAAATGGATGACTAAGCTATTTGGATATGATTATGAGATCATTTACAATAAAGGCAAAGACAATGTGGTGGTCGATGCACTTTCTCAAAAATATGAAGATGAAGGCTCCCTTTTTTCTCTCTCCTTCATTGTACCAGATTGGATCTAAGACGTTCACCAGGAATGGCTACATGATCCCAAAAGTTCGCATCTGATACAACAATTGTAGTTCAATTCTCCAATTTCCCCAAGGTACTCATAGCTCCATGATGAGCTTTGATACAAAGGTCATTTGTATTTAAGTAAACAATCAAAACTTAAATCCACGGTGCTTTCTGAGCTTCATGCTACACCCATAGCTGGGCACTCCAGGTTTACCAAAACCTATGACAGGGTCAAACGTTCTTTTTTCTGGGATGGTATGAAACAAGACGTTCGTAATTTTGTGGCCGAATGTGATGTGTGTCAATGAAACTAGGGAGAAACAGTCAAATCTCTGGGCACACTGCAACCACTTCCGATTCCACCTAATATTTGGAGGGATATCTCTATGGATTTTATTACAGGCTTACCTAAAT
The DNA here is from genome assembly GCA_009831015.1 of Picea engelmannii. NCBI lineage: Eukaryota > Viridiplantae > Streptophyta > Pinopsida > Pinales > Pinaceae > Picea > Picea engelmannii. Next base: position 115,314 of record ML796190.1, read on the forward strand.
CGAGTAATAAATTAGTCATCATGGTGGTAGTTGATCGCCTTTCCAACTATTCTCATTTTTGTGCTCTTCAACACCCATTTACAACATCCACAGTGGCTCAAATTTTCATGGATCAAGTCTTCAAGCTTCATGGCACACTGCATTCTATTGTTTCTGATTGCGACCCAACTTTCACCAGCAATTTTTGGCAAGAACTATTCAAGCTACAAGGCACCCAATTGCATCTCGGCATAGCTTATCATCCCCAGATGGATGGTCAAACTGAAGTTGTCAACAAGTGTTTGGAAACATATCTGAGGTGTTTTGCATCAGAAAATAAAAATCAGTGGGCTCAATGGTTACCCTTAGCTGAATGGTGGTACAACACTTCATACCATACAACTACACGCGTGACTCCTTTTGAAGCGGTCTATGGACAAAAGCCACCTTCGGTTCTCTCATATTTACCAGGTGTATCGAAGGTCCAAACAGTTGATGAGACACTTACAGTTCGAGAGGCTATTCTTCGTACCCTCAAAGATAATTTGGTCATGGCTCATAATTGCATGAAGCAACAAGCAGATCAAGGTCGTCCTGAATGTCAATTTGCAGAAGGGGATCATGTGTTTCTTTGACTACAACCTTACAAGCAAAATTCCCTCAAGACTGACCATTGTCAGAAGCTAGTGCCCAAATTTTATGGTCCTTATACAGTTCTCAAGCGTGTGGGACAGGTGGCCTATCGGTTAGCTTTGCCTAGTCATTCTAAGCTACATCTTGTTTTTCATGTTTCATGCCTGAAGAAGGTGATTGGAACTAAGTGCCAAAATCAAACTAATCTTCCCAAGTTGGATGAAGAAGGCTCCATTTGGCTACAGCCACAAGCAGTTTTGGACCAGCGTGAGCGTCGCCTGCATCATCAAGGAAGTGTTAGTCCAGTGGAAATATACAACTCCAGCAGATGCCACTTGGGAACCAGCTACCATTCTACAACAATTTCCACATCTCAATCCTTGAGGACAAGGTTATTTTTAAGGGGGTGGACATGTTAGGGACCTAACCCCTTACGTAGGTAGAACAATGTATTCCGATGTAATAAAGGTCAGTATTAATAAGGCCTGGCAATAAGGTAGAATAAATCGAATGTAAGAAGACATAATAGAAGCTTTTGCTTCTAGAAGGATCTTCCTTTAGATGGTTCTCCTGATAAACATATTTAATATAAATAGGAGTCGAGGGTATGAGAACCCTAGATCTGATATTATTGTAATAGAGCTCTACTCAACTGGAGGTTTCCCCCTCAAAAAGGCCAGTGAACATTTCTCTCAGTAATCAAAGTGCTCTTTCTGGTGTTATTTTGTTATCATTTCAGTATTATTGTGGTGTTATTCCTGTTATATTGTCGTTCATTTGCCATTTCTAGCATTTTATTTATGTTCTGCATACTTTTTATATATGGAATATTACAATTTCTTTTTTAAGATTTAATGTTTTCGGATGGCTTCCTATTGCGAAGTCGAATCTACTCCACGGAGACAACTGGTTTAGGGTTTTTTATGCTCACTGAACCCTAACGACCTTCTTCTAATTATATACTCTCATGCGAAACTAGTATCCAATGCTAAAGATCGACTGACTCCGAACCAATGGCACTTGTTAAGGGGGCGGAAGCCCCCTCCTACAGAAAAGTTGCAGCAGGAGCAATGAACGACTCAACAAATACGTGACCCCCCTTCAAGCCGTCACCAAATATAAGGGAACAACATTACCAAGAAGAGCTCAGTAAGAACAAAGTGATGGAGATGGAAGTTGATCCCTCTCATCCAAAAGTGGCTAGGTCATGGCTGTCAGGAAAATGCATCCCGCAAGCTCCCTCTACCCTCGGGTATGTAGTCAACTCAGCTAGAGTGGGTATGCAAACTCAATATATAAGATACCACATGCCCATACGAAAATTTTTGGTTTTATGGCCTTCTGAAAGGGACCTAGTCAAGTGGATTAACCACTGGTGGAAACCCAAATTCCACATCAACCTCCAACTAGGTTCCAAGGGTTTCTTCACAACCATTTTTCATAACTTGGAGGATAAGAACGGAGTTTTCAAAAACGGGCCATATTTCTACAACTCGACAGGTTTGTACCTAATATTTTCGACCGAAAGATTCATCCCGGAAAAAGAGGATTTCCCCTGTGCCTCGATCTAGATCAGGCTCTACTCGCCTCCCCAAGAATTCTGGCTTGGTGAAATTCTGGAAGGAATAGGGAATACCCTAGGCATTTTTGTGAAAACTATTGAAGCCACGACCTACAAAACAAGTTCATTATACCTCATATGCCTACATATGTGTCTACATGGATGTCTCAAAGCCCCTACCTAGATCTATTAAGCTTCAATATCAGGATGAAGAATGGGAACATACAATCAACTATGCACATATCCCCTTCTGTTGTTGTAGATGCCATGAACACGGTCACTTGTTCAGAGATTTCCTGCTAAATTCCCTTAGCAACCCCAATCTTGATTCACAAAATAAACCCAAAGACAGCTTCACGCATGTGCAAGGGAGATGACGCCCATCATAGAGAAAACCCCCTAAATCTCACATTTAGATGCCCTCTACCATCAACTCCTTTGAAATCTTAAATACCCTTGCAGATAAAATCCCCCATAGCACCCCCCCTCATGACAATATAACCTCCAACTCGAAATCCAAAGGCAAAGCCTGCTCTGAAGTCATTTCAAACTAGCCTCTTTTGACCCCAGTTCTTAACCCATCCACTGATATCCCTTCTTTGACAGATGATGTAGAAATGGAAGTTGAATGGGATGACCAAGATCTTGCATAAATTGACCTTGTCAAAATAGAGTAAGCATACTGCAAAAAAAAAACTCCAAACGGTTCCCCCAGAACAACTAAGCAAGGGAAAAAATGTTTCTCTCGACTTGTTATGTTCCAAAGACCTTAATACAAAATACCACAACTATACCAAAGATATCTGAATACAATAACCACACAAGATATATGGAACAATATAAAAAACCACCACTTTATTTTATCAAAACCCTTGGGGTAGGAAAACACCATACAATGGATCCTATTATGGAAGGGATCCTCTCATGTTCACTTTTCTTCATGTCCCATTATATTGCTTGAAACCCTTTATATAGTGCTACCATTACCTAAGAACATTCTAGAAAAGGAATCTTCTAGAATTAGAACCTTCTAAGAAGTCCTCTTACATTTATTATATCTAACTACCATAGTGGGACTTATTTAATAATATAGTGGACCTAGTCCACCTTACATTGAATGGTCTCCGCTATTATCACTATGGGCCCTCTGGGCCCCCCAATACCTCTCTATCTACCTAACATTCCATCCCCCTTATGAAAGTGTTGTCCTCAACGCTTGATGTACAACCATATACCAGGGTCCCATGGATAAGTGTGGACCATAGTGTTGAAGTAGACTAGAGAACCAGGGTCCCACTGAGAAATGGAAGCCACCATACTGAAGTAGTCCAACTACCATTGTAAATCACGGTCCCATGTCCAATTTCTCATGTGAAATCCACATGGAAGATATCAGCACCCTATATTCAACTGGAAATAATGCTCCCAATACCGACACCTATCATGTGGATCCAAATAAGAATATGCATCCACATAGTGGGAGAGGATCAAAGTTGAATCGGGAAGGAACAATACCATTGTAAAATATGCAATCTGGACAAAGGTAATAATAACTAGCTCCTTATGTGTGACATTGATGTTCTCTACAGGAGGTGGGGAAGAGTCATCAAATAAAATATGAAAATGATTGTCATCCCAGAAATGACAACTATCCATATACCAATCATCACAATCGGCTTCAAAATCATACCAAACATATATTTCTTGATTATATTCATCCCTGGTGTTCGCCATAATAAATCTCTCCCGCATGTTATCCAATGAATCTTGAATACTATGAAAACTATCATTGAGGCCGTCTGCAAGGTCGTGCAATCTGTTATGCAATGTGTCATACAATGTGTCATACAATTGGTCTTTGAATGCTTCAGTCATCTGTAGAATTTATTCGAGGGTTTGAGAGGAAATAGCCATTGGAAAAACCACATAAAATATACCAAAATAAATCTCTTAAAATAATTTATCCAATGGCATTGATCTAGTAACAATCTAAGCACCCTATGAAAAGTTATGAACTCTGTCGTCCAACCGCTGTCACAAAAACCTCCAAAAACCTATCTTTGAGAGGAACTCATATCTACAACAAGTCTTTGAAAAAATTTCACCAAAACCTATATAAATCGTCCAAAATGTCGTGGCCCTCTTTTTTTTCGAAAAAATAAATCTGCAAACAATAAAAATATTTGCCCCACACTTATAGCCAAAGAAAGTGCTCCGACACCTATTGTTATGTACCTGAGCAGATCTACAAATATAATTACCACAAATACTAAATACATAATAGATCCATAGAGAAATATAGAAGAACAATATGAAAAATCTCCTTTATTATTATCAAAACCCTTGAGGTAGGGAAACACCATACAATCGATCCTATTATGGAAGTGATCCTCTCCTGTTTACTTGCCTCTTCGAGGGGGCTTCCTCCTATTGAGCTACCGCTCCAAATACAATAATTATCTTCATCTCCCATTACATTTCTTGAACCAAAGACCTGAATACAAAATGCCACAATAGTACCAAAGATATCTGAATACAATAACCACACAAGATATATGGAACAATATAGAAAACCACCACTTTATTTTATCAAAACCCTTGGGGTAGAGAAACACCATACAATGGATCTTATTATGGAAGGGATCCTCTCATGTTCACTTGCCTCTTTGAGGGGGCTTCCTCCTAATGACCTTTAGCTCCAAAATATAATACTTCTCTTCATGTCCCATTACATTGCTTGAAACCCTGTATATAGTGCTACCATTACCTAAGAACATTCTAGAGAAGGAATCTTCTAGAAGTAGAACCTTCTAAGAAGTCCTCTTACATTTATTATATCTAACTACCCATTTATTATATCTAACAACCATAGTGGGCCTATTTAATAATATAGTGGGCCTATTTAATAATATAGTGGACCTAGTCCACCTTACATTGAATGACCTCCACTATTATCATTATGGGCCCTCTAGGCCCCTCCACTACTTCTCTAGCTACCTAACACGACTCTACTGCAGGAGAAACCCTACGCTCAAATCCTGGATTAGGTATTATGGTCGATGGGAAAAAATATTCTCGCAAGCATGTTAAGGAAACAGGAAGAAGGGGCAGAAAATCCACTCAACAACTTATTCAGGAGATAGGAAGCTACATGGTTAATTTTGGTCAAATTCAAAATCTAAGTAATAGATTTTTCCCCAACCCCAATCCTCTATCCTCGTGAAGATAATTTCCTGGAACATCAGAGGCCTCAATGGAAGGACGAAGCAAAGACTGCTTTGAAACGACATCATGGCAGAGAATCATGACATCCTTTTCCTCCAAGAGACTAAATGTGAAGGTACAACTGCAGAGAATCTGCTCTCTCATAGTTGGAAGTAGAGCAATTTCATATTCAATGATTCCAGAGGAGTTGTCGGGGGCTTAGCTATATTATGGAACCCGCCAGTGATAATCTTGGAAAACTTATTTTCCACCAAATGGTCAATCTCAGCTTCCTTTAGACTTCTTGGTTCTTGTAAGACCAGACTGATAAATAATGCATATGGACCGCAAGATCCCCATGAAAAAAGAAAATTTTAGACAACACCTCACTCTTCTCAAAGCCATGGCAGACAACCCACATTGGATCCTAGGAGGAGACCTTAATCACATCAAATCACAGGCAGAAAAAAGAGGAGGCATAAGGATACTGGATAGAGAATGTGAAGATTTCTTTGATACCATAGAAGCCCTTCAGTTGGTAGATCTAGATTTCAAAGAGAGTATTTTCACTTGGTCTAATAAACGTTCTGGATCACACCAAATTGCTTGTAAGTTATATCACTTTCTAATCTCTGAATCTCTCATGATGGAGGGTTTCCTCCTAGAATCCAACATCCTACCAGTATCTTGTTCTGATCACTGGCCCATTCAACTCTGGTTTGATAATGTTGGCTCCCTTCAGCACAATTCCTTTTTATTTGAATTTTTTTGGCTCTCTCACCCAGATTTCAAAGAAAATGCGGCCATTTGGTGGCAAAATGTTAGAATATCCCATGTCTCCCTTATGTACCGGTTCAAACATAAGTTGAAAAACTTCAAACAACACCTTTGTATCTGGAAAAAAAACTGTCTTTGGGGACATTTTCTAGGCCAATAAAGATCTCAAACAGATAATGAAAGACCTACAAAAGAAAATCATGGACCAGGGTAGCTCTGAACAAACCCAAGTAGAAGAATATGCCCTCCGTAAACAGTTGGATGAGAGGTATGCATAAGAATAAATTATTTGGCATTAAAATTCCAGAGTGCAATGGATCCATGAGGGGGGAAAAAACACAAAAGTATTCCACGAACCCATGCTCTATAGGCGTCACATCAACCGCATCACCAGATTGGAGACAGATCAAGGGAAAACCCTCGTGAATCATGTTGACATTTAACAAGAGTTGGTCAGCTTCTACAAATCTCTCCTCACGGAACCATGCCCAGACTGCTCGGTGGCCATTGACAGTGTCGAGCATGATTACGGAAAATCAAAAAACAACTCTCCTATGTCTTATTTCTATATAGGAAGTAGATCAGGCCATGCAGGAAATGCAGAATGGCAAGGCCCAAGGCCCAAATGGCTTCACCACCTTTTTCCATCATTGTTGGCCCATGGTCAAAGAAGAAGTTTGGTAGCTTGTAGAAGATTCCAAATGGTCTCGTGATGTCCTTCCTGCCCTCAATGCCACCTTCTTAACACTCATTCCCAAAGAAGAAAGGTTATCTCATCCCTGGCAATTTCAGCCCATTAACTTATGCAATGTCATCTACAAAATCATAACCAAGGTAATTGATATTCGCCTTAAACCCATTCTTCCTTTCATCATTTCAAAGGAACATTCTAGATACGTTGAACAAAGGAAAATTTTAGACAACATAATTTTGGCTCACAAAATTATACACTCTCTTAAAACCTCCCATACCCTAGGCATGATGATCAAGTTGGATTTTACGAAAGCCTTTGACACTATCAGCTGGAAATATATGCAACAAATTCTGATAGATTTTGGTTTTAACTCTGACTAGGTTAATTGGATTCTTAAACTCACCTCTACATCCTTCTTCTCTATTCTTGTCAATGGAGCCCCCTCTAAAACCTTTGCACCCTCACGAGGCACTCGTCAAGGAGATCCCCTCTCTCCCTTTCTCTTTATTATCATGGCAGAGGGTCTCAACCAGTATATCCATGCCCACATATCCAATGGAAGCCTTCGAGGACTTAAAATCTCATGCATGGATTCTCCCATCTCCCATAGCAAATTTGTAGATGATACCATGACAATGGGATCAACTAAAGCCATAGAAGCTTCCATTATTCGTCAAATACTTGATGACTTTACTGTTTCTTCGAGTATTTCCATAAATTCCAATAAATCCCAATACTTTTTCTTTAACACCCTAGAGGCAATTCAGATTCATCTTTCCAATATTTTGGGTTTCAGTAGGAGTTCCCTTTCATCCAAATACTTGGGGGTCCCTTTGGTTGACAATGCCTCTCACAACAATGTCTGGGAACCTCTCATCGACTCACTGAAGCATCATCTCAGCTATTGGACCTTTCGAACCCTGAACCTCCTAGGGCACCTAATCCTTTTGAAATATGTCCTCCAAGCCATACCTATCTACCTTTTTTTTCGCTTTGGCTGCCCCAAAATATATCATCAACTCCATAAGATCCATTCAAAGGAAATTTCTCTCGCAAGGAACCAAAGAAGGAATAGAACAGGCTCTTGTAAAATGGGATGACCTCTGCAAACCCAAGCACTCAGGTAACATGACCTTGAGAGATCCAACAAATTTTTGTTCTGGGTTGTTGTCCCAGAACAAAATTCTCACATGGGAAAATTTCCTAAAAATAGGATTCACAGGACCTTCTATATGTCCACTTTGTTGCAATCAAGAAGATTCCATTGAGCACCTCTTTAATCAATGTTTGTTTAGTCTAACAGTCTGGGATCAAGTCGCCTACATCATGCGCACAATGAACCGCAACGCTAACAACATAAAAAAATACGATGGAAAGATGGAGAAACCAAGCCTTCAAAAATCCTTGGATTCGTCATCTGGAAAATATGGAAAGAAAGAAACAAAATAATTTTCCAGTCGACAACACAGTCTGAAGCACAGGCTTGGTCTAAAATACAAGATTTCATTACAGAAACAATATCTACCGAGGCCTGGACTATGGAGGACCTCAGTTGTGATCCAACAAAAAAGTCCATCCTTCTAAGCTGGCATATTAATCCTACCCTCTTCCCTATCAATGCCTCAACCAGGCCCCCCTCGACGGACAACCCTTATGTCTGAGCACTGAGCACCTATTTAATCAATGTTTGTTTAGCCTAATAGTCTGGGATCGATTCGCCTACATCATGCACACAACGGACCACAACGCTAACAACAGAAAAAATACAATGGAAAGATGGAGAAACCAAGCCTTCAAATATCCAATACTGAATAATATTTGGTCACTTCTCCTTGGATTCGTCATCTGGAAAATATGGAAAGAAAGAAACAAAATAATTTTCCAGTAGACAACATAGTCTGAAGCACAGGTTTGGTCTAAAATACAAGCTTGCATCACAGAAACAATATCTACCAAGGCTTGGACTATGGAGGACCTCAGTTGTGATCCAACAGAAAAATCCATCCTTCTAAGTTGGCATATTAATCCTACCCTATTCCCTATCAATGCCTTGACCAGACCCCCCTTGACAAACAACCCTTTTGTTTGGTATAAACCATTGAATGGTTTTATTAAGCTCAATTTTTATTTAGCTTCCAAAGGAAACCTAGGTCCTACGGGGTTTGGGGGTGTCCTCAGGGATGATGAAGGTAATATTCTCTTAATAATGGTCGGAATTGTTCAACATGACACCAATAATGGAGTAGAATGATGGGCTCTTATTCAAGGTCTACAACCAGCCATTCATCTAGGATTCTCTAAGCTCATAGTGGAAGGTGATTCCAAAATTATCCTTGGTCTTTTCTCCAAGCTCCTCTCTGGTTCAAATCCTTCCAAAATTTCTCCCAGTTGGCGATTGCTTAGTAATTTAGAACTCTTGCAATTTCTCCTTCGCCCCAACCTGGCTCTCATCCATTCCCATGTTCGTCGTGAAGCCAATCAGGTGGAAGATAAGTTGGAAAATGTCGCGGTAGATCTCAGGGATAGTGACCTCTTTTTTCCAACCACCCCCTGCTAGTTCAATGCTCTAAAATTGCTCAGAAATATAGTCATCCCTCATATGGGTTCCACACGATCCACATGACACATAGGCAGATTGACATGATGATCTCCAGGAGCTCGCATATAGGATAGCATTGGTGGTGTTCATTTATTAACCTTCCCATATGCTCGTCCCTTCCCCTGCACCTGGCTCGGAACATGGATCTCTTACATGTGGTTTTGATGGTCATCTTCACTCGCCTATACTCTCCAGCTGATGTTTATAGCCGAGCAACTTTCCTTTTTTCCCAAGCTACCTCCCAATGAACTCATTTTGTTTTCTCGACTTGCCTTCCTCTCTTCCTTTGTTTCCTGATTTTCCAGTCACTCTCTAGTTTTAGGCTCTTCCTCTTCATTCTTATCACTAGTTTTTTTTCTCCTCTCTCATGCCTAGAGAGAGAAAGATCCAGGAGAGTTAGTGGCACTCGTTTGGGCTCTGCTTTCCACAGCTCCTTATTCAAGCATCCTCCTTCCTCCTGTATTTTTTGCCCCTGTTATCGAGTGATGGAAGGCCACAATTCCACCTTTCCTATAACCTCTAAATGTTATAATCACGCATTCTCTATTTCCCCAGATGCACCTACAACAACTCCTATCACCAACACTGAAGGTGCCTCCAACTCCTTTCCCCCGCCTCCCGCCAACCTTGTTTTCACTACCACGCAACAGGAACTTATCATGTAGCTCTAACAGGACAAAGATGAAATAAAATTTCAGTAGGATCTGATGGCGAAGCGGCTGGATTGGATACTAGACTCAGGTGCAGAGAACCCAGGGCAAAGATGCAATGAAGAAGAATTTCTCTAGGCAGTCATGGCACCCAAATGGCATGATTCTTCCAGGAATGCATTTCCTCATAGCTATACCCGCAACTAAACTCTAACACTCTGTTCTTTTTTTCTTTTTGCAACACTATCATTGCCTATTAGATTAGAAAGTATTTTTAGTTGGTATAATCCTAGGCTCAACATTTTTTGCCTCGGGCCAAACTATGTAAATATGTTAGTCCTTTCTAGTAACAACTTGACTCTTTGGAAATTCCATAATTGGTGGTGGGGTTGGTTTCCTTTAATGGCAACCTCAACACCAATTTCTCAAACTTGTTATTTAATCTATGTCAATGATTGGTAATAGGAAAAGCTAGCTTACAAAAAAAAATTAATATTTTTGTTTTTCCCTCACTCACTAAAATTCAACCTAATATCCCTTGAGACTCATCTCAAGTTTCTTCCCATTGGTATACATCTTTACTGCATAGTAAATTCCATTAGAATTACCATTAAGATACACCTTCCTCATTTCTAGGAATTCCCTACCTCTCCTCCCGAATACCTTAGGAACTATATGAATATTTCATTAATCTTTCAAAACCTAGCTCATCGGGATCGAACCTTAGCAATATTTTAATTTTTTTAAACCATTTGACTCCACACTTCACTCTTCAAATTCACCTCCCAACCATTGGACTTAGCTTATCCGAGTGAGCTCATCGAAGTGAGCTACACTCCTTAAACTTACCATTTCGGTCGTTTGAGTCCAATGGTCATCAGACCACGTATTATTTTAATATTTTTTTTTGGAGGGTTATTTTAATGTTATTTGTTGGGAAACATGCATCCATTAGAATTTGTATTATTTTATATTAGTTTATTTATTATTTTATTTTACGTAGGTGCATGTAATTAATTTAATTAATTCCCTATTTCATTTCTTTGTATTATAATTTTCTATTTTTTTAGGATGATAATTAGCCAAAATAACCTTACAAGCCCTCAGTCATATGCCTTCCCTAAGTCCTTATACAAATTAGATAAAGGGGATAAAACTATTTAAACCACTCAATATTGAACTCTCTGAAGCATGTGGGATTTTCATTTTTAGGTTAAGGACCAACAACCCAGATTCACCCATAGGTAGATCAAGGGTTGTTGAGCACCATTTTTCAAACGAGCATATCTTGAGTTGCAGGTGTCAAAATTGATCATGTGATACCTTGTTGGAACGGTATCAAGATGAAGAATGTGTTGAGAGAAGGATTCAGGTCACAATAGTAATGAAAAACCTCAGAAATTGTAGAAAATTGAAGGCCACGGATTTGCGGTGGAAATTCACTGTGTAAATTTCAAACAGCCATATATGGGGCTACAGAAAATGAAATTAGGCCTAGGGTAGCTCGCCGGAAAGATAGAAGAGAGAAGAATTGGATGTCACAACAAATATTTAAATATTGAGGGCATAAATGCTCAGAAAATGCAGAACAGAAAGCAGGCCCGAATTTAATCAAAAAATGGGTTGTGCATATTCAAACAGTCATATCTAGCGCTATATGCGTCGAAATTGAACATGCAAGAGCACGATGGAAGGTTGATATAGATGAGAAGAAGATGAGAAGATATTATATAGGACACCAATAGGCAGAGTTAACAATATTTTTAAATGAATACCATTTGTAAAATGTCTTAGGGCAAGAATAGACACTCAAGAATCTCTTGAAATTCTATTTGTTATGCTCACATGTTCATTTTAAAAAATTCAAAAGAAATTGAAAGTTTCATAATTACAAAAGAAAGGGAAAACGAAGGGAACAATCACAAGAGCTGAAGAGTCTCTCTTGTCTTATAAAAGAGAACTCGTTGGATGTAAAAAGGGACTTTTGTCCATTATATAGGTTGATAATACTTTTGTTTCTAAATATATGAAGAGAAGAAAGTGTTTTGAAGTCAGAATTGTTTTCAAATGCTTGTGGGATTCCTCTACACTTGTATTTGTTGTTTAAGTTTTATGGGTGTTGATCATATGGACTATTTCTGTGCTTAACATTTAGAATTCTTATCTTGTGATTTCTAATGAGTACAGAGATTATGTTACAGGTCTCCTCTTCAATTATTTGAGATGATATCTGGATTATTATTGTGTTAACATATTTTTAGTTGTCATGAACTATTTTTGTTGTCAGAATACCACTTTAAACTGTGCTCATCTATTAGTTTTTCTCTCGTGGGATAGGTTAGAAGTAGTTAGGTCATATTAGTTTGCTTTTTCAATTTATATTAGATTTAGAATTAATTAGAACTCTTTGGGGAATAATTTGTTGTATTTACCCTTTTTCTTCTTTTAATTATTAGTGGCAACTAGGCCCACATATTGGTCGGAAATGCTACACGAAACAAGAGTAGGTCTAATTGGGACTTTCCATTAGGCGTTCTCCCTTACCTACTTGACAGGCCATTTGGACCCGTCAACGGGTTGTGAGGACTATAGGAATTGGAGAGGGGATTTTTAATGTCTTGCACAAAAATCAAAATGTATATTAGTATTTACCTAAAGCTTGTTTTGTTCATAAATGTATATAATTTTATCTCAGACAATTAAATATTTTGGAGTCTTATTTGGTCTTATATCGAGGAAAATTTCTTTTATCTAATGATTTGTTATGTTTAGACTCAAGGGTCCCAAATAATTGGAAGACAATATTAAATACTAGATGTATTAATGTTATCTCTCATTTAGCATTGGTTCTTTAACATTTTCTTTTGAAATGCATTTGAGCTTACAATGCTTTCTCATTTTACTCACAATGTAGTTATCGGTTCGGTGGCATTGTGGTTGTCAGCATGATAGACACACAACCAAGACCAATGTGTTTTTTGCTAAATGGTTCGGAAGCTCAAGAAATCTTTATCAGAAGGGTGGAATATGAAACCTCTTAACTCAATCTCTCTACAACCAAGGTGAACCATTAACTACTCAACAAAGAAAACATAGAGTTGGCACACTTCTTGTGTTGCACAAAAAGGGAAACGTGCTTCTTCTTGTGCTACAATGGAAGAGAAACATGCTTCTTCTTGTGCCGCACTAGAAGGGAAACAAACTTCTTCTTTCCTTTCACTGGAAGGACAACAAAAAGCACGCAAGTAAACCCAAAATTCTTTGTAATTTTTTAGACAATGGTTTGCAGGTTGTAGAGAGAAACTACATGCAATTCCAACCCTATTTTTTTAGACTTGAACATGCAATTTCCAATCTTCTTTTGCTTGATTGAAATTGTAATTTCTAGCTCTTTTTTATTTCTTTAAAGTATAATTTCCATCCATCTTTTGCAAGTCTGACAGTGCAATTTCATTTATGTTTGAGTACGCAATTTCTAGTGTTTTTTTGCTTGTTTGGAAATGTAATTTCCAGCCCTCTTTTTCACGCTTGAGAGTGTAATTTTCACACTATCATATATCATGCTGGAACATGCAATTTCCAACCCTTTGTTGCTTGTTAAACTATAATTTCCAACTCTTCATTCTCATGCTTGAAAAGGGAAATTATATGTTTCATGTTTCCTGCTTGCGGCATGAATGGTAGTGGTTACACACACACGCACTTTATCTCATAAACCATATTCATGACAAAAGTAAAACTTTATCTAATAAACTATATCCATGACAAGAATTAAAATGAAGTTTGATCTTTCATTATTCACCATTTTATGAATTACAAAGGGATAATCTGCTAATAAACCATTTATCTTAGTGAAGGACTAGGAGATGTAGAGATGCATTCAACACATTCAATGCATTGTTTCTTGACTAATAATGTAAGTATAGCACATCCAAGTTCTTATAGAGGGAAAATTGCCACCAAATATTTTCTAGGATATGATGCAATATATTTCCTTCACATTTTGTTTTTGCAAGTATCTTTAACATTGTATCTTGGGTTGTGTATATCTCTCTAAAATATACATATCTTGTAGGGTTAATAGCAATATAGAGACAATGGCAGGGGTGGAAATAATTTCCCAAATATAAACAAGGGATGCAAAAAAACAAGAGGCAAAATCAATTGCTTACCTTGAACCGATTGATGATTTGGAGCTATCACCTCGATTTGTGTGATCTAGGAGGATTCCCACGACCCATACAAAATTAAAGGTCTCAAAATCTAAGAAAACGGTCTTCATTTCAAATATCTTGTCAATATATTTCCTAAGCAACTTGAACGGGCTCAAACAGACAGTGTATGCAAAAGTTATAGCCTTCGAAAGTTGAAGGCAAAATAGGGGACAAAGACTGACACATGGTATACTCACAAGATAACACACAGCACCACATGGACCAACCAGCGGCTACCACAAGGATCTTCTAGAAATCCTACATGCCACTTGGCCTTATCTACTTCATGGCAGTGGAGCGTTGTGTGGCTGAGTTGGTTGGAGTTATTTTTTTTGTTTAAAATTCTATCCCATGTGGAGATGTAGGTGCATGGATGGTTATATGATGGTTATATATTTATTTCCAAATATTAAACCATATCCCAACCATACGTCATATTCATAATAATTCAAATGTTATATTTAGTTTAATTCACACACTCATATTAAGATACATGGTATTCCCACTTATCATGAACACATATATGTATTTCCTCCCATGCCCAGGTTTATTATCCAATTTCAAATAAACAAAAGATGAAATGTTGCATAACCAAAAGTAATGTCCATTCATATTGTTATTATTTTTAATTGTCAAATCAATACAATTAGAAGGTTTTATGCCCTCTTGCTTTCTTTTCCCTTTTTCAACATTAAAACATATGAAAAAGTTATGGCCTTCGGAAGTTGAAGGAAAAACATGGGGTAGAGACTAACACGTGGCACACTCGAAATACTGACACATGAAACACCCAGAAGTTGACACGTAGCACACCCAGAGGTTGAAGTGTGGCATACTCACAGGCTGACACATGGCAGAATAACCCATGGCACCACGTAGACCAACTGAAGGATGCCACATGGACCTTCTAGAAATCCTACATCGAAATTGGTCTTATCTATTACGTGGTGATGGAGCACTGCGTGGCAAAGTTGGTTGGAGTTTTTTTTTTTTATTTTGGTTTAAAAATCAAACCCACATGGAGATGTGGGTGCATGGATGGTTATATATTAATTGTCGTTCTATTCGGTTTAATGCGGAATAATATCACACTAAATATTTAACAACGAGAGTTGAACCAACGACCCTACACATACAAACCACGTGCCTTACCACTACACTGAGGGTCGTAACTTATATTATGTTATGCTCATAATTACTTATAAGCTTACTTTTTCAGTAATTTTTTTAGAATAAAGGCTATATAGTGTTTTTATTTGCATGAAGAAGTCAGAGGAAGTTTCCAACACTACTCCTGTCTTCCTAGAGGAATTCAAAAAATGAATTTTTGCAGGATCAAGATCATTTTTTATGTAAGAAGGTCATTTTGATGAATTATCCTTCATTCTAATGGTTCAGTTGCTCACTTGAAGTGGACTTGGAGACGTAGCCCATGAGGGGTGAACTCTGTTAACAACTTCTTGTTATTTGTCTTCTTTAATGTTGTTTATTCTCCATTTCTGTCAATTTAATTGCTCATTAAACTTTATTAATTCCATTTAATTAATAAAGTCGTGGGAAATTATAATTAGCATAACAAAGTCAATTTAAAGTTTAATTTCATATCACTATGTGTGGAAATTTCTTGACCTTTCACTTTATAGGAGTTGCATTTTGCAAAATTTCTATCTATTGTCTGACACAGCCTCCAATCTGTCTTGTATCCAATTCATGCATAGAGTATCGTGGGTTTCATAGCAAGTGGAGTGAAGTCCTTCCAAAGTTGGAGAAGGATGATCTGAGTGGTTCACCACCATTGAATCTCAATCAGAGTGGTTGGGTGGGTGTCAAGCCACTCTTGTCTTTTGGCAACCAAGCCAACTACCATTTGTCCATAGTACATTGGTATAACATGGGTAAATTTTTTAAGCACTAAATGTTCATTAAACTTTTATTAAAAATAAAATAAATTTATATTGGTTATTGTTATTATCGATACAACTAAAATGTGAAATGTGAAAATAGGATGGAATACTAGGAAATAAGACAACTAATAGACAAATAAATTATTGAATATCATATACCATGAACGAATAAGTTGAAAAATCTCATTATTTAGTAAAATCAAACCAAGATGCTCTCGCACTAATTCTAAGGGCAACCTCTAGCGACTCTTTTGGTAAATATTAGAGCATGATCATATTTAATGATATAACTAAAAAAAGATAATATAGTTAGGATCATATATAATATGTATTGTCGAGAGGACATGTTACAAGTTAATGTAGGGAAGACATTACAACCTACAACCATTTCATAGGGAATCTAAAACGAACAGATGAAGTAGTAGTGCATAATGTGAACCCACATTATTTATATTGTAGGACTAGGACTCTCATTTAACTTCATTGACAAATATATCAGTAGCTTATGATCCCTTCATTTTTTAAAGAATTACTAAAAATCCTTGTGTTTCACTATGCATTCATACTGCCTATTTCACTTATGTCGTTCTCTTTGTATGTTTTAATGATTGTGATTTCCATCACAACGACAATGTTGTTGAGACCCTACCACCGATAGGTTCTAGGAAAATGAAAGGTTGAGGAGAAAAAAATAATGAGGAAAAAATGTTGCAAAAGGAAAATCAACAAAAACAAATCCATGAGACAAGCCAATGCACATGGCACAGGGGACTCCATTCATCTTGCATTTGTAAATATAGAACATATTACATAACCTACTCTACCTAGTTATAAATTAAAAAATAAAATGAAGAAATTTGAATCATTACCATAACATGATATAAATCATCCTCTCTAGTTTTTCAAGATAGTCCTTTGGTCACAAGGGAAACAGATGATATCTAAATGTAGAAAAATGATCAAGCATAACAAATTGATAATAAAAAAAAAACACTAATGTAATTCTCAAACCAAACCAACGATATGTTTGGAAGCTACCATAGGTATATAGATCGTCCAAACTTGAGACCCTCCACTACAATCAAACTTTGTTCATAGTTCTCATCCAAATTAAGCACACTCGACTCGAACTTTGTTTGTAGTTCTCATTCAAATTAAGCACACTTGACTCTCTACATGGACGTCCATTTGTTATTTCTACTTTGACACATTGCACGAGCTTATTTTGTATTTCAAACATTGCACCTTCCCTATGTTCCACACTTTGCAAAGGTAAGGGATCCTTATCTTAAAAAATAGAGTGATTTCTAGCAATCCAAATACACAGGGTCTTCACTCAGTGAACCTGTAACATAGTTCCTTCATTCATGAGATATTAAAGAATACCCCTAATTTCACTATATATTGATAAATACCTTCAAAAATCTTTTTGTTGAACCCCCCTCCAATACATTTTTCCAATAAATGAAACCCCTTTTTACACCCCCAAATATCTATAAAACCCATAAGACCCCACATCCCCCCCCTCAATACCTACAATATATTGACTGTATTTTTTACAATTTAAAAAAACCCTTTATGAATGAACGTGATAAGATATTGGTCAACAAGGTGAAGCCCCTGTGTCCAAATACCCCATGCTATGGTGAGGGGGACGGCCTTGAAATTTCAAGATTCTTGGTAGCACAACCAAGACTTTAGAGCTTCTTCAATGGTATCTCCTCCCCAAGCACAAGAGATACCCATTAACCTCTGGGTCTCTACCCAAATTTCCAAGGAGAATTTACAACTCATGATAAGATGACGATTTGTTTCAGATTGTTGCTTGAAGAGTCAACATCTTTTGAGGCCTTGGAAGCTCCTTCATTGTAGTTTGTCCCAAGTAAGTGCCTTGTCATGCAATAATAGCCACATAAAAAGCTTGGCTTTTGTTGGACACTTAAGCTTCCAGAGTTTCTTCCCCCACCATGGTAGAGGATTATTTTTGTTTTCTTAGGCTAGTGCAATGTAACCTAGCCTTCGAACATATCCTCCAGTGGGATTCATGGACCATAGAAGCTAATATTCCTTATCTGATAATGGAACAATGGTATTATGAAGAGATCTGGTATAGTTCTTCCAGAAGGGAGCACAGACGGCCATGAGTCCTAGTTCTTGCCAAGACATCCACCAAACTTGTTGAGAGACATAATCCTTTCTCATTACTTGGATTCGATAGAAAAAACCTCCCTTATTGAGGGCACAGACCAAATTTTATGGGAGTACATGATTGTCTTTGTTACATATCTAATGATATTTTCCTATAAGTACATGGGACCCATTTCTCACTTCCTAAATCAACCACTTCTCAATTAGAGGGAAGGCATTTAAAATAGCTTTCCAAAATATGGAACCATTTTGCACCTTCTTAACAAGATTCCTTATTAATGAGATTTTTGTGGTTGGGATTTTCAGTGTTGATCCGACTAGCCACAGTTTTGTCAATCGATTGTCGACGTTTCAGATCCAAATCAGGATCCATCTTCAGGACATTGAGCCTGGGTTAAAATGATGGGAAGAGCTGGTGTTAAATACTGGAAGTGTAGGGAAACCTAGGTGTTGGCTAGTCCGATCAACACTGAAGATTCCTTATCTAATCCACCATTTAGTCCCGTGGGAAGTATTTTTCCTTTATGACTTGATCCCATAGAATTATTCCTTGTATCATCCCCCACTCATTTTTTTCTGCCAATTATTTATTGAAGTGAAAGATTTTTTTTAAACCCCAACCTCTAATGGCTTTTTGGGTGGTGACTTTCCCCCAAGAGGCAAAGAACGAACTATTTTTTTGTCACTCCCTAACCAAAGAAATCAGAATGAGAGTTGTCTTATTTTTCCTAGTATACCTTTAGGAATCCAAGCCAAAGAGGTCCAATAAACTAATATGGCTTCTAGAACAACCTTCACAAGTACCAGCTGCCCTAATCTAGAAATTCATTTATTGCACCAAGAATCGGCTTTTTTTTTCCAGTTTTGCAAGTAACCATAACAAGTATTTTTTTTTATAATCATTGGTTTTTGAATGAATCCCAAGTATTTTATTCACGAGCCTAACTCCCCATCCAAAAGAAATTATTTGTGAGATATTTGATTTTTCTTGCCCACTAAGGCCCCGTGAGATTAGGGAGGATTTTTCCTTGATTATCATCATACCTATGGCTTTGTAGAAAATATCCAGGAGCTCATTTAAGTGCTCCATTGATCTATTAGTGCCTTCAAAATAGATTAAAATGTCATATACAAATAAGAGATGAGAGATTATACAGGAAGGACCTACAAAAATACCTTTAATCCTTCCCACAACTATTGCTTCCTTCAAAATTCTGCTAAGGCCTTCAACAACCAAGAGGAAGAGGAGGGGGGAAAGAGGACAACCCTATCCGAGTCCTCCTTTTTTCTTTTAAGAATGGAATTGTTGATATGTTTATAAGTAAATAAAAGGAGGCAAAGATGATATAATTGAGAACTCGAGTGAGGAAAGAGTGATCGAACCTGTTAGTAACATTACTCGTCCGGAGCGCAAGAGCAATCAGGTCTGCAAGTGGCGCGATGAGCGCCGAGCGCAACTCATAGAAGAAATCTATTTCGAGCCTAAATCAAGCAGCCGAGCAGTCTGATTTTAACGATCAGGATTCATCCAAAGGGACATATCAACGGTTGGCGGGAAATCACGGTTAGCGAAGTTGCTCCAAGGTTAGCGCAATGGATAGCACCCATATTTTGTGTAGGAATGGATGGCAGTCATTCATCCCAAAGGATGTGTGGCACGAGATCTGGTCACGATGACTTTTCGACAGTCGCGAGTTCAAAGGGTGAAGGTTTTATGTTGTTGTGCATCTCGAAATCCTGAACCCCGAAGTACCGATAACGCCCAAAGTCGGGCCCACAGTATCAAGGGGCAGTCTCAGCCGTCCATCTGAAATGGATACCTGGCGTGCGATTAGGCTCCCCGCCTTTTCACCCATCGTGATTTCGAAGCGCAAGGAGCAGCTTCCTCATACCCCCGATTCGTGAAGTAATGAGAACGTCCAGGAACTGGGGTCCACAGCGGCGTCGGGTGAGTTTAAGACCGTCAGATTTGAAGGACGTGTGGCGCTCAATTGAGTCATCTCGGTGTTTCACCCATCGCAACTATGACAAGAAAGGATCAGCTCCTTCCCATTCGCAAACACTAAAAGTGCCTATGGGAATAAAAGCAGGGTCGCGGTTCGTGGTCACTTGGGAAAGAAAATAACTAAGCAAAAGGGGCCAAAAGCGTCAAATCCAGTTGCCGAAAGGATCATCGCAATTTCCAGGTGATAACGGATACAATTTTGCTCCTGGTTTCCGCCTGGAGTAAATGAAGGCAAGAACGGGTGGTTGAAACCTCCTTTCATTCATTGAGTGTGAGGTATGGAGGGTCTGGCAAGTGGTCTGCTCAAAGGAGTTCTGTGTACTATTTTTTTTAAAGAAGCCATACCAAAGTCCTCGACTAGACAGAGAAGTCTGCACATGCCATTTTGGCCTTTAATGTTTCAGCTACCTCCCCTACAAAATCCATGCGAAGCTAAGGATATGTCTGACGCAGGACTTTCGCCCGAAGATTGATGGAAGGGACGCTACGCCTTGGAGGGCGACCGTGCCTTTGTTGGGCAAATCTGCCCAGGTATATGTACTCAGTTTTGGCATTTTTTAAGGGATCGATGGTTGAGCAAAGCTCCCGATTGTAAAGTTGTGATGAAGCACTGGTCGATCTGGTTAATGTATAAGGCATTTGAGACTTCTTACTTTATGGACGTCAGCCTCTTTCCCATTTCTTTGTTTACTGTGTTAGAACAGCTAGGAATTGGAGGATCCAGTCGAGTTGTAGCTGTTATAGGATGATGTAGGTTGGATCACTGTAACAGTTACATTGTTTCTAATAAGTTCCTGTGATTTTCTTAATGATGAACGACTTGGAATTGGAGGGTCCAGTCAAGTCACTCCTCAGCTCCTTGAAGCTCTGGACCAAGAGGATCCTAGATCTTGAGTTTTTCATCCCCAAGCTTCCGAAGGCTTGTCGCCCAAGGCAGTCTTGCTCACCCTTCTCGTAAGTCTTCCATCTACCACCCTTTAAATCCATTTACTGACGAAAGTTGGATCAAGACCTCCCTTGTTGTATACACACCAGGACCGGTCTCCTGAGTTAAAGCTATACCTTCTCGAGTCTTTACCCATTCAATCACCCCATTAAACAAATTGTGACATAAAACTGATGGGCGTTGGGCTCTTCTCTTGCAAGAAATCTAGGGGTGACTTCCGACGCTAACATTTCTGGCGTCGTTGCCGGGGACGAAGTTGAAAATTTTCCCCAGATTTGAATGACATTGAGCCTTTGATTCTGAAGGTGCATCAGGTATCATAGACTTTATAGATTGATATTGTGCACCTGGAAACTCCATTGTGATGACTCCACTGTGGTGAACCTGCCGCATTAATTGTGGCTTTCAGAGGTAGGCACACGCGGTCTCATCCACAGCTGCCTCTAGCTACACCTGGAACTGATCCAAAGGTGGTTCTCAGGAAAGGAAAGGCCCCTGAAGAAGAAGCTTCCACCGTCAAACCAGGTAATCTGCCATCTCCTTCTGTAAGAACTCCATTTTCTCCTCCTCGGTTTCTTAATAGACCCCTTTCTGAGGTTTCTCGTTTCCTGAACTTCGGGAGTTTTCTTGCTGAGTTTTCCCCTCCTAGTCTGGGATTGGAGGGAGAAATCCTTGTCACTCCCCTCTCCTCTGAAGTTGTACCTTGGCGTAGACCCAGGACTACAAAATATTTCCCCATTCCTATCTCTACTACGCCTCCTCTTGTTACTGTTACTACTCCTGTGCAAAGAGGAGAACCTGCTGACTTTAGCTCGTTATCCTTCTCCTTAAATCCCCTCTTGTTTCCCACTCCACTTCAAGACTCATTCCCAGTAGCCCCCTCACGAACTCCTTCTCCTCCAAGTTCTCCTCCACATAATATTCCTATGGCTGGTGCTAATCTCCCTCTAAATAGAATGGATGCCATAGTCGCTGCCAGATATGCTCCCTTAATTCTACCCCATCCTATGAATCCTCTCCCTGCTGGAGATTACTTGAAATACATGCCCAAGTTCACTGGAGAAGGGGACGTAACTGTGAAGGAGAACCTGGATGCTTTCTACAGTTATGCAGACAACCTCAACATTGAAAATGAAGATGTTTGGATGAGAGTCTTTGTACAGAGCCTGGATGGCGAGGTGAGGAAATGGTTTAGAGGACTGGCCCCCGAATCTATTGCTGGGATCGAAGCCCTGGATAGTGCTTTCCTCTGAGGCAGTGGGGTGATAGGAAGGATTTCATGTATTACATGACAGAGTTTGGGTCTTTGAAGAAGATGGAAGGAGAGTCTGTCTCTAACTTCTCCAAAATATTCAATAAGATGTATAATAAAATTCCTGCCGAAATAAAACCCTCAGAAGCCTCAGCCAAGATTTCTTATGCTAGCGCGTTTGGCCCCGATTTATGTCTGTTATTGAGAGAAAGAAGAGCCACCTCCTTAGCCCAAATGCAAGATGCGGCCATAGAGGTTGAATCCAATGTATTAGCAGATAACAAACTGAGGAACAAGGTCGACGCAGACAGAAGAAAGATAAAATCTAAAGCCTCAACTTTTGGCCCGACGGTGCCCCACCCTCAAGTGGATGAGCTGACCAATATGGTGAAGTCTCTATCTACAGAGATGGAGAGAATGAAGGTGGAAGGGAGACACCAATAAAAGGGCCCTCAGAGCGTCAAAAACAAAGGAGGTTTCAAGAGGCCAAACAATATTGCTCCCCCAACTATGCAAAGAGAGAGGGGAAGAGACAGAGAAGACCAGAAAATTCAGACCCATTTTCAAAACAATTTTGTGGCTGAGGGGGAAGAAGGGGAAACAGATGAGCCTGATCATGAAATCCATTGCTTCGGAGACACTCCTCCTTTTCCTCATCTCACTCAATCAGCATATGAGGAGTCTCTCATGGACAGTCAGCTGAATGAGCTGAGCAAGGGAGACAAGGCTAGTGGCAACCAAGGCAGATATGATCTAAGGTCTAAGAAAAAGACAGTAGCACTTGAGGTTCCTGAGTGGTCCACTAGAACAGAGAAGCCTGCTAATGAAGCAGTAGACAACCACAGAGGTAAGAAGACCCAACCCCTCTCTCCCATTATCCAGAGTCATGCTCCCGAAATAAGAGAAATCCCAAAGCTCTCATCTTATTTTAATTTCGAGCATGAAATTCAAAAAATCAGAATCCATGTGCCCCTGACAGAATTGATTAAACATGAAGGGTTCAAGAAACATTTCTTTGAAATTTTACAGTCTGAGGTCTCAAGCCTTCCCATAGACTCCATAAATTTGCAAGATGAAAAGCCTGCAGTTATTCTAGGTCCTATGATAGAAGACAGGAATGACTCATCCCCTCCCTTCTACACTTCCTTGAATATACATGACAAGGTACTGCACAACTGCTTGATGGATTCGGGGGCTTCTCACAACCTCATGCCCAAAACTATCATGGAAGAGTTAGGGCTAGAAGTCACCCGAGCCTATCATGACCTCTATTCCTTTGACTCCAGAAAATTTCAGTGTCTAGGAGTTATCAAAGACCTGGTCGTGACCTTGTTTCAGCTGCCCATGAAAAGTGTGGTCATGGATATTGTAGTGGTCGATGTCCCCCCCAAGTTCAGTATGTTGTTATCAAGATCTTGGATAAAAATACTGGGGGGAACCTTGCAAATGGACCTCACATATGCTACTATCCCAGTGTTTGGAGGAGAGCATAGAAGACTATACAGGGAAGCCCAACTGGCCTATATAATTAGTGATGAGGCCAACCCTACCAACCATCCCATTTTTGCCTTAGACATTGATTTAGGTTCCAGTGTGCTACAACTCACCCATGCTCCTGAACCCCCTCTTGAGCTCAGAAAGCAATCCACCACTTCCTGTAAGTTTCCTCTCTCCATCACTCACATCTGGAAAATGTTCTTTGATGGAGCCTCTTCCAGGGAAGGTGCTGGTGCTGGGGTATTTTTTGTATCACCTGCTCAGGAAACCATATCTCTGTCGTACAAACTAGAATTTCAAGCTACCAACAATGTGGCAGAATATGAAGCTCTTGTTCTGGGATTAAAAGCTGCGAGGGAAATGGGAATTCAGGAGGTAGCAGTGTTCGTTGATGCAGAGTTAGTGGTCCAACAGATCAGAAACGCTTATCAAGATAAGCATCCTCGACTCAGAAGCTACAGAAATGAGGTGTGGGACCTAGTTGATATTTTCTTCTTGGCATTCAACATTTCTTTTGTCCCAAGAGAGAAGAACGCAGTGGCAGATTCCTTGGCTACATCCGCAGGCAATTTCAAAGTACCCTTGCCGCCCAAATTCAAATATGATATGGAAGTAAAATACAGGCCCTCCATACCTGACAACGTCAAACATTGGAAGGTATTTGAGGATGATCTCGAGATCAAGAAATTCTTGGAGACTGTCGAAGAATTTTCAGAGATGCATATCGACCAAGATTCGGTCTCTGAAGAAGGGCTTGATAGGAGTAAGTTACTGAGTAAAAAAGCAAAGCATGACATTGTACATCTCCCCGGAAACCACATTCCAAGGGGACTGGTTCCTTTGGAAAGGCTTTTTGATAAAAATGATGTGTCATTAAAGGGAGAAATCTCGGAGGATGACACTGGTACTATTCAGTGCAACATTGGCACCGAGAGTGAGCCCAAGTTTGTCAAATTGTCAAGAAGCCTGACAAAGGAGTAGAGGTCTGAATACATTGGACTCTTGAGGGAGTTTGCTGATGTTTTCACCTAGACCTACAAAGACCTCAAAACCTATGACACCTCTGTCATCGAGCATAAAATCTCGTTGAAAGGAGAGGCAAAGCCATTCAGGCAGAAGTTGAGACAGATCAATCCTATGTTGTTGCCTATCATGGAGAGGGAAGTGATGAAGTTGCTTCAAGCTCAGATCATTGTACCACTGAGATATTCAGAGTGGGTAGCCAACTTGGTACCAGTAAGGAAAAAGAATGGAGAAATCAGACTCTGTGTAGACTTCAGAAATTTGAACAGGAGCTCACGAAAGGATAACTACCCCTTACCAAAGATGGAGCATATACTACAAAGGGTAATAGGAGCATCCAGGATGTCCATGATCGACGGTTTCTCTGGTTACAATCAATTCTATGTTCTGCCTGAGGATAGGGAAAAGACAACATTCACCACTCAATGGGGCACATTCATGTATGCCAAGATGCCTTTTGGATTGATGCATGCAGGGGTAACGTTTCAGCGTGCCATGGACATAGCTTTCATTGGGGAAAAGGACAAATTTGTGGTCGTCTATCTGGATGACATCACAGTGTTTTCAAAATCTAATAAAGAACATCTTTGTCATCTCAGGAAGGTTTTTCTGAAATGCAGGAGTTTTGGCATATCATTAAATCCCAAGAAATCTTTGTTCGCCATGCAGGAGGGAAAGTTGCTAGGCCACATAGTATTAGCGAAGGGAGTAAGAATCGATCCTAACATAGTTGAGTCAATACAAGCCTTATCAATCCCGAGGTCCAAGAAGGAGGTCCAATCTTTCCTTGGTAAGATAAATTTTCTGAGAAGGTTCATGCCTAACTTTGCTGAGGAGGTAAAACTTATAACAACGATGTTGAGGAAAGGAAATGAAGTGAGGTGGACTTCTGAATTGCGACATTTCTTTGAGAAAATAAAGAAAGCCCTGACTGAAGCCCCTGTGCTTATTAGTCCTTATTACTCAAAGGATTTCCTTATTTTCTCCTTTGCCTCGCCCGACACGGTGGCTGTTGTTTTATTACAGACAAACGAGACTAGGCTAGAGCAGCCCATGGCCTATTTCAGCCTAGCATTGAGGGATGCCAAAGTCAGGTATAACACTATGGAGAAGCAGGCCTATGCCCTGGTAAATGATCTCAAGGAATTTAGAGTCTATGTCCTGCAGTCAAAAATCATCACTTATGTCCCCTCAGCTGTTGTTAAAGATATTCTTATCCAGCCTGACATAGACGGGAGAAGGAGTAAGTGGATAGCCAGGATTCTAGAATTTGACCTGGAAATAAAGCCTACCAAATTGATCAAAGGTCAGGGCTTAGCCAAGCTGTTGGCTGAAGCCAATTTCCAAGCTTTGGGGATAAGTTTCATCAACGAATGCTCAGGAATCCAGCAGGGTCGGCTGTCCGAAAGAGACCCTCAAAGGGAGCCCCCATTGGCTTGATTTCCTTGGTATAAGGATGTCATACACTTTCTACAAGAGTTGTGGCCTCCAGATGGCCTGCAAAGAAACAAAGCAAGAGATTTGAAGCTCAAGGCAGTCAGATACTGCCTTATCGATCAAATTTTATACTGGAAAGACCCCCTGGGGGTGCTTTTAAAATGCATGAATTCACAAGAGGCCAATATGATCATGGCTGAATTTCACAACGGCCTATGTGGAGGGCACCATTTCTGGAAGGCCACAGCCCACAAAATCCTCAGAGTTGGGTACTATTGGCCCACCTTGTTCGTTGATGTCCACAGAGGAGTTAGAACCTGTATCCAATGTCAAAGGTTTGCAGGAAAACAACAGCTCAAGTCCTTGCCACTAAAGCCTGTGGTTGCTTCGGGACCTTTCCAGCAGTGGGGCCTAGATTTCATTGGAGAAATTCACCCCACTTCCAGTGGGAAACACAGATGGATCCTGACTGCTACAGATTTCTTTACCAAGTGGATTGAAGCTATCCGTACCAGGAGTGCTTCCCACAAGGTAATCATTGGGTTCTTGGAGGACCTCATCACAAGGTTCGGCTGCCCAAGTAAGATTGTCACTGATAACGCAGCCGCTTTCGGGTCTGAGCCATTAGCCAAGTTCTATGAGCAGTTCGGGATCAAATTGATTCACTCCACCCCATATTATCCACAGGGCAATGGTTTAGCAGAATCCTCCAACAAAATTCTGATAAGAATCATCAAAAGGTTGTTGGAAGACAACAAGAAGGCATGGCATTCCAGACTGAAATTTGCTCTATGGGCCGACTGAGTGACCACAAAGAGATCTATAGGCATCTTCCCTTTACAATTAGTCTACGGAGCAGAGGCTCTTTTTCCTTCTCATCTAGCCATGCATGTAGAAAAATTCCTCCAGGATCATCAAGAGGAGCCTGATGACGTGATCAGAAGGATTCATCAGCTAGTGGAGGTCCAGCAAGGCAGGGAGCAGGCAATGGATAGAATTCAGGACCATCAACAAAGGATCAAGCAGGTTTTCGACAAGAAGGCCAAGAAGGAGCGGTTCCAGATAGGAGACTTGGTGTTGAAATGGGATGCTCCTAAGCAAGATAAGGGAAAACATGGCAGATTTGAAGCCCTGTGGATTGGGCCTTTCAAAATATCTAAGACTTTCTCAAATAACACGTACAGGTTGCAAGATTTGGAAGGTGAAGAAGTTTTCAGAAGCCCAGTAAATGGGCATTTTCACAAAAAATGTTTCGTCTGAGGCTTCGGTGGCTCCTATGTTTGTAAATATTGTCCTTTTCTGTTCTTTGTTTTTACTTTTATTGTTTTGGCTTAGTAAACGACTCCATATCCCAACAGCAAGGCACTGGAACTGCAAAATGAGTCCTTAGAGCATTGCAGGGACGACTCTATCCCCCATGGAGCCTAATGTTAGTAACATTACTCGTCCGGAGCACAAGAGAAATCAGGTCTGCAAGTGGCGCGATGAGCACCGAGCGCAACTCACAAAAGAAATCTATTTCGAGCCTAAATCAAGCAGTCGAGCAGTCTGATTTTAACGATCAGGATTCATCCAAAGGGATAGATCAACGGTTGGCGGGAAATCGCGGTTAGCGAAGTTGCTCCGAGGTTAGCGCAATGGATAGCGCCCATATTTTGTGCAGGAATGGATGGAAGTCATTCATCCCAAAGGACGTGTGGCACGAGATCTGGTCACGTCGGCTTTTCGGCAGTCGCGAGTTCAAAGGGTGAAGGTTTTATGTTGTTGTGCATCTCGAAATCCCGAACCCCGAAGTACCGATAGCGCCCAAAGTCAGGCCCACAGTATCAAGGGGCAGTCTCAGTCGTCCATCTGAAACGGATGCCTAGCGCGCAATTAGCCTCCCCGCCTTTTCGCCCATCGTAGTTTCGAAGCGCAAGGAGAAGCTTCCTCATACCCCTGATGCGCGAAGTAACGAGAATGTCTAGGACCTGGGGTCCACAACGACGTCAGGTGAGTTTAAGACTGTCAAATTTGAAGGACGCGTGGCGCTCAATTGAGTCGTCTCGGCGTTTCGCCCATCGCAACTATGACAAGCAAGGATCAACTTCTTCCCATTCACGAACGCCGAAAGAACCTATGGGAATAAAAGCAGGGTCGCGGTTCGTGGTCACTTGGGAAAGAAAAGAACTAAGCAAAAGGGGCCAAAAGTGTCAAATCCAGTTGCTGAAAGGATCATCGTGATTTCCAGGTGCCAACGGATACGATTTCGCTCCTGGTTTCCACCTGGAGTAAATGAAGGCAAGAACGGGTGGTTGAAACCTCCTTTCATTCATTGAGTGTGAGGTATGGAGGGTCTGGAAAGCGGTCTGCTCGAAGGAGTTCTGTGTACTGGTTTTTTTAAAGAAGCCATGCCGAAGTCCTCAACTAGACAAAGAAGTTCGCACACGCCATTTTGGCCTTTAATGTTTCAGCTACCTCCCCTGCAAAAGCCATGCGAAGCTAAGGAGACGTCTGACGCAAGACTTCCGCCTGAAGATTTATGGAAGGGATGCTACGCCTTGGAGGGCGAGCGCGCCTCTGTTGGGAAAATCTACCCAAGTATATGTACTCAATTTTGGCATTTTTGAAGGGATCGATGGTTGAGCAAAGCTCCCGATTGTAAAGTTGTGATGAAGCGTTGGTCGCTCTGGTTAATGTATAAGGCATTTGAGACTCCTTACTTTATGGACGTCAGCCTCTTTCCCATTTCTTTGTTTACTGTGTTAGAACAGCTCGGAATTGGAGGATCCAGTCGAGCTGTAGCTGTTATAGGATGATGTAGGTTGGATCACTATAACAGTTACATTGTTTCTAATCGGTTCCTGTGATTTTCTTAACGTTGAACGACTTGGAATTGGAGGGTCCAGTCAAGTAACTCCTCAGCTCCTTGAAGCTCTGGACCAAGAGGATCTTGGCTCTTGAGTTTTTCATCCCCAAGCTTCCGAAGGCTTGTCACCCAAGGCAGTCTTGCTCACCCTTCTCGTAAGTCTTCCATCTACCACCCTTTAAATCCATTTACTGATGGAAGTTGGATCAAGACCTCCCTTGTTGTATACACACCAGGCCCGGTCTCCTGAGTTAAAGCTATACCTTCTTGAGTCTTTACCCATTCAATCACCCCATTAAACAAATTGTGACATAAAACTGATGGGTGTTGGGCTCTGCTCCTGCAAGCAATCCAAGGGTGACTTTCGACGCTAACAAAACCCTAGGTGGGTGATAAGTAGTCTGATATATAGCCAACATACTCGGTCGAAAGCCTTGGATAAATCCACCTTTAAGGTGACAACTTTATGATATACTATTTTGATTGAATGTAGGCCTTCTTGTGCTAATGCAATAGCTTCTTGAATTTGTCTCCCTTTAAGAAACCCCAATTATTCTAGGGATATATCATTTGAGAGAGTGTTCTTAAATCTCCTAGCAGTAAGCTTTGAAATGACTTTGCATATACTATGGCATAGCGATCTGGGTCTAAATTTATCAAAGTTTGAAGGGTTTTCTATCTCAGGGATCAGAGCTATCAAAGGAGAATTAAAAGTTGCCAGATTTTTTCTGGTAATCTCGGAATAATCAACTACCTTTAGAAGGTCATTCCCTAGAATGTTAAAATTGGGTCAGGTAAAACTCCACAGGGAGACCATCCGACCCAAGAATTTTATCCTTGTAGAAACTATGCAGGATTTTAAGGAGTTCCTCTTTGGTGATTTCAGCCATAAGATGCATGTTTTCCTCATGATCAATGAAAAGAGGGAAATTGCTAACAACTTTAAGAATTGCATCTAGTGTTGCTCTAGAATCTTCCTTGAAGAGAATATGAAAGTGGTGTACTCCTTCTTCGTTGAGGTCAAAGAAAGAGGTAGATATGGTCCCATTCGTCCTGTCAATGCCCCAAATAGTATTTATAGACTTTTTGGTGTTTGCATATTGGTGGAAGAACTTTGTATTTTCATCTCTCGCCTATAGCCAAATTTCTCTACTTTTCATTCACAATTCCTTTTCCTTGTTTAAAAGAATCTTCCTCCTACTTTCCTCTAGGAATTGTATTTCCTCCTTCTATTAATCAAATAAAAATCCTTGTCCCTCTCCTTGATAACGGTCTTTTAGCTTTGTCTCCAAGTCCTCCAGTAGTCTGTCATCCCTCTTTTTTTTCTCTTTGTACCGAGAAATAACAATTGACTTAACTCTTTTAAGGTTTGATTGGAATTGTAAAGGAGGGGATTTCTAGGAGGAAGGATCAAAGGGTCTCCAATAGTCCTAAATCATATCTTGAAATGAGTTCTCTTCCAACTATGTTGGGTTGAGTTTGAAGGGACTGAGGGGGTTTGTCCGGTAGAGAAGTTATTTCCATTATAATGGGGTTGTGATATGAGTTCCCTCACGAGGAAACCCATTGCCTTAGTTGTAAATTTTCTTCCATCATGGATTTAGAGACTAGGAATCTATCAAGATTCTTTTCCACTCTTGCCTCTCCAGTACGCATATTTCTCCATGTGGGGGAGAGTTTGGCTAGTTGTATATCTAACAACTCCACTGCCTCTAGTTTAGTGATGAAGAAATCTAATAGAGGGTCCAAGTGGGTTGTTGGACCCCAGATTTCAGAGGCCCCCAACGTGAATTTCAAATCACCCCAACCAGAACAAGACTATTTTGTAAAAGAGTGTTTTGGAGATCGAGCTCCCAAAACCATTGTCTATCATTGTAAGGCCCGTATATATTTATGCAAAGGAACTTCTTGTCCAATTCATGAGATATAAGAGAGGTACCAAGGCCAGTCAGGATGGCCCAAGTGTTTTTTAGAGATAGGGAATTCTTCTTCCACCTCATGAAGACCCCATGACCTCCTTTGTGCGTCAGCGGCCAAAGAACCTATCAAAGAGGAAGAGGTTTTTAATGGATTTGTCTCCTTCCATCATCATTTCTTGCAAAAACATATCGAGGGATTATGAGTCTCCGCCAATCTTTTGATAAACAATTTCTTGGAGGGATTAGCCAGCCCTCTATAGTTCAAGGAGAGAAATATCATGAGGATTCCCTCCCTAGGGAATTTTCTCTAAGCGCCTCAATAAGAGAATGTTATTTCCCAAATCGAACTTCGGAGTTGGATTGCTTTCATGTAATGGAAATAAGGGATTTTCTTCCTCTCTAGGAATGATTTATACCTCTATCTTCAAAGGAACATGATCCCCCTTCAATGCCATGCATAAGAGAGTGAGGTCCTTTTGTTTTAGATCCAAGATTATTTGAACCCCGCAAGGTGATACAGATCAACTTGGGTAGGTGACAGGGCCAGTGGGTCCACTTGAATGTTTATGTTCTATGGACCGAAAAAAGCTCCATCAGACTAAGTAATCTCATGAATCAAAATGAGAGTTGACAGTTGGGGTCTCGTGAGCCCAGATAGGCTTGAGAGGAAGAACTTTCCCCTATATTATCCTTAGACAAAGAACATAACTCTATGGGGGATGAATTGAGTTTTGTTTTCAATTGAAAGAGTAAAAAGAGAGGGGGGAGAGAGAGGCTTATTTGAATCTAAGCTTTCACTGTTCAGCTTGATTGCATTTGGGGGTTCTACTAGCTACTTGGAGATACCATCTCCCTTCAAGGTAGCAAGCTGAGTGACAATTCGTTGTTTCTCCATTTATCAAGCTCCCCGAGGGGATTGAATCGACTCTACTGCATCCCTTGAATTTTTCCAAACCCACATTTTGCACTTTGAAGAAATGGGGAAGTCTGTCCCTAGGTGTCCATAGGAGTGACAGTGTCCACATTTGAATGGAATACCTTCATAGTATAACTCTTGACAAATAACAACATTCCCCCTCTTAATGGTGATAGAATTTGCTAGTCCTTTGGATAATTTTAGACCCACTAGAATTTGGGCCATGCCCATATATCCATAGGAGCGATAGGAATTGTCAACTTCTTAATATAATCCTAGAACATTCCTAATATCATGAAATACCTTTTCTAACTAGAGGATCAAGGGAAACCCATGAAGTCTAACCCATATTGGGATTATCTCTATTTTTTTAGTATTTGTGTCAAAATCTACCTTTCATTTCTTTAAGTAATGAGCCTAGGATCCCCAACTCCAACGAGAGAGAAATATGTTTTTTGTGTCCTCCCCCAAATTTAGTATCCATAACATTCATCAAGCAACAAAAGAAGGACACTAAATTAGCACCCTATTAGGTGTAGCAAAGGATTGGAAGTATGGATTACAAATTAGAGTTTCCTCCATCTTCACATGTACATCCAATCTTCCATGTTTCTTACTTAAATAAGGTAATCAGTGCCAAGATACCAATCCAAACTATTTTACTACAGATTAATGAATAAGGGAAAATCATACTAGAACCATAAACAATCCTTGAAACAAGGATTCAACGGCTACGAAATAAAGCAATTATTGAGTAGCTCGTTAAATGGAAGAACCTACAAGTGGAAGAGGTGACATGCGAAGATGAGTTCTTCATGTAGAAACACCCATGGTTAGTCAAGTGTTGATGACAACACTTGTTTGAAGGGGAGGGGCATGTTAAGCTATAGACAAAGCCCCATGTTAAGTATAAACCCCTTATTAAACCTCATATATTGAATTATTACATTTCTAGTGTTATAGTAGTATGGATGATAGAACCCTTCATTATACACTTTCATTATAATTGTACCCTTTGTCTCCTATATATACGAAGGAGACCTAGTCTAAGGATAATCTAATCTCATCTTGTACATAAAATATATTGTAAAAGGAAGTTTTCCCCTCAAAGTGGACAATTATTCACTGACTATTTATCATTCGCAAGGCATTGGTCATAACAGGAAAGGAAAGGGTAAGAAGATTGTTGTGACTGCACGTCAATGTAATAATCCAATAAAGCATTTTAACCATTGTAATAACAATATTGTCATATTGAAGATAATTATTGAAAGCTACCTTCCAGGCTGAATCTAAAGAACCCTAAGAAGGAGGTGAAGAACAAGAACATGATAAGCATGGATTCAAGTTACAAGGTAGAGAGAAATTTAGATGGAGATGAAAATCTTGTCTACACTATAGTGTAGAGGGAAGTGAACACAAGCAACCTCCATTCCAAGGAAGAGAAGAATATGAAAAAACTCTTCCATATCGATATTCAAGTTGAGAATACAAAGGTGGATGCTAAATTTGACTCCAGTTCATCGGCTAGCCTCATACTAAAGGATCTGGTGAGTAATCATAACCCTCCCCATGCCCGCTAGGATGGGTAAATGAGGACATAGAGCTTAGAGTTACTAAGTAGAGAAAGATCATGTTTTCCATAAGTGAAAATGGCATTGACGAGGTGGAGGTAGGCATGGTGCATCTTGATGTGTGTGGTGTAGTTTTTAGAAGGTCATACATGTACATGATGGATGCAATCTCCATGAGGAGAGAAAACAAATACCATGTCATCAAGGATGGAAAATCCTTCATCATCAATGTGCACAAACATAAATCCACGATCTCCCGGGTAAATTCCAACCAAGTTAATACATTGATTAGAAGTATCAAGTTATTATAACTCCTCCTGGAATAGAATTAACAAGGAGATTAATTAGCATAAATAAAGGAGTCTCTAGAGGGATGTACTAGAGAGTATGAACATTAGTTGAAGAAGTTTTTTTTAGCATACAAAGCAGTGTTCCAAGAGTCTAAAGGGATAATTCCCAAGGGGGAACTAGAGCATGAGATACAATTGTTTATTGAATCCCCATTTCCAAACATATGATTTTACATATGGTCTATATTGCAAGTAGATGAAGTGAAGAAACAATTGCAACAACTTCTAGAGCATGGAATTATAATTTCACCAAGCACCTTACCTTGCAGTTCACCTATCATTGTAGTGACTAATAAGGATGAGACTTGGAGAATGTGTATCGACTACACAGCTCTAAAATAGAACACCCTCAAGAATGAATACCCTCTTCCCAAGATCAATGACTTGTTAGATCAATTGCAACATGCCACGTACTTCACCAAACCAGATCTCAAACTAGGATACCACTAGGTGTGATTCAAAGAATAAGACACCTTGAAGAGCACCATCACGACAAGGAAACATTTATATGAGTGGTTGGTGATGCCTTTTGGTTTATGTAATGCAGCAACTAAATTTATGTGTTTAGTGAATGATGTATTTCCCCCTTTTGTAGATTCCTTTGTGATATTGTACTTAGATAATCCATTAATATTTAATTCTACATAGGAAGAACATAACTCATATCTCATGTATGGTATTAGAGTTTTTGAGAAAGCATAAAATTTTGGGAAAACATAAAAAATGTGAGTTTTCTAGATATCCCTATTGTGCTTGGGGAATGTTATTAGTGGAGGGGAGCTTAGAATTAACCTTGCGAAGATAGAGGCCATCATCAAATTGATAAATCCTACTAGTGTCACCGAGGAGAGGGGATTTGTGGGAGAAACACAATACCTTTTAAAGTTCATAGCATGCCTTTTAATTGTGACTACGCCACTCCACACCATAACAAAGATAGATAATAGTTTCTAGCGGGGAAAGAGTCAATAGAAGTGTGTTAAAGAGTTGAAAAGAAAAAATATACAAACACCATTTCTCTCATCTCCTAATTTGCAGAATCCCTTAGAAGTGGAGACAAAGGCAAGTGGGTATGCTATTAGAGTAGTCATGATGCAAGGAGGTGAGTCAATTTGCTATCATTTTGATTTTTTTCATCGAGAATACTTGAACTATCCCACATATGACAAGGATATATATGCTCTAATGCAAATCTTAAGAAATGAAAATTGAGCAATATGATGCAAGGTCTATATTGTCCCTTACATGTATATACTAGGGCATGGGAGAGCATCTCCATGGATTGTGTGGGTGGTTTTCCATGAACTAGGTGGGGACATGGATATCTATTTGTGGTAGTGGACAAATTTAGTAAGATGTGTATCCTCATGCCTCGTAAAAATACCATCATGGGACAATACGCAACAATATTTTTCTCTCAGAGGGTCTGGGTGAACTTTGGGATACCAAGGAGCATCATTTCATATAGAGATATTAGATTTCTTGGTGCCTTTTGGATTATAGACTTAGAGAATATTGGATACTAAGCTAAAGAGAACTATGTTTATCCACCCACAAATTATTGGAGAGACAAAATATTTGAAGATGACATTGGTTCGAGTTTTCAAGGGTTACAATCATAAGCATCCAAGAACCTGGGATGAGAACTCGATCTACTTTTAACACTTTTTTTGTGAAAATAGATAAAATAAATAATCACAATTTCATCCATTAAAAAGTGATATTACATTCACTAGATGCTTTAAAGCATTTATTGATTCCTTCTAAGTGATCTATATCAAAAAAACCTATAAAATTGTCTTTTTTTTCAATCAACCAACTAATAATCATCATATACATGTCACGAATATAGTAATCCCCCTCGAAGAAAGGAAACAAAACAAGTTTATGGCCTAAACATCTTTAGATCTCCCAACCTACTCCATACATTAAAAGTTCAAATTTTTCATCACATTTATGCATATAAAGATGCTTATACATCAATAGAATAGCATATCCCCAAGAGAAGGAATTTCAATATAGCTCCTAAAGACCTCCTAATAAAAAGATGGGTAGCCATATCCCGAAAGTTGACCCTCCATTCTTCACAAATATGTCATTGACCTAGATCTAGCAAAAGGCCAGATTTGGACAACCCATCAACCAACTTATTCCTTGATCTAATATCATTATGGAAGGAGATACAATTAAAAGTTGTTTTAAAATTTTGAATCTTTTCAAATATTTGCCTCAACATAAAAATTTCCAATGAATTTATCCCCTACATCCATTTAATCAACACTTTGGATTCTCTAGAAATTTGAATTTTGATGGCACCTTTTTAAGCTACAAGAATAAGAGATAATTTCAAAACCATGAGCTTTGCAAAGTCATTTGTGTTGAAATATTGTAACTACAAAGAGTATTCTATTTATTATTGAGTTATTATTCATTAGATCAAACCCCTTTTGTGGATTGATCATGTCGAGCATTGTAATTGACCAAATCCTCTTTTGTGGATTGATCATGTCGAGCATTGTAATTAACCAAATCCTCTTTTGTGGATTGGTCAAACCCTAAATATATTATGAAAATTGAGAAGTCGGTCCCAGGCTAATTAAAGTGGTTTTAACAACTAAGAAGACAAGTCGGCCCTGCCCAGTGAAGAGACACATTTCCAACACCTGCCAGTTTGTATAAATAAAGGAAGCTAACGCCTCATTTGATCACTCACTCATTCACTCATCCAGTGCGCAAGTTTGGTAGTTGTAGTTGGGAGAAGAAGGAAGAGAGAGGTGCATTGCTCAGTGTTGGATATCCTCTAGTGTTTTGGTTTATTTTCTTGCCATTGTATTGGCTATATGTATTAAGGAAGTTTTGTTGGGTTTTCTCCCCCATGAGGGTTTCCCAAGATAAATGTTGTGTATCTTATGATTGTGTTTCTCTCAGTGATCCTACCTATGTTATTATCTAGTAAATTGAAAAGAAACATAATAATAGCTCAAATCTTAACATGGTATATGAGGTAATATGAAGAGAGCATCTTTCACTGGATAAAAGAAAACGTCATTGTTGTCGTACAAGAAAATTAGGGTTTTTTTTTGGAGAGGAATTTTTGCCTAAAAACCATCTAGAAAAGTGTGAGCTACCCTAGAGAATATTTTGGCATCTTGAGCACACTTTTTCAATGGATAGAGCCTCCATAGAGTCAAACCTTAGTTTTGACTGGTACCAGAAAAAGAGAAATACCAGGAAACCAAAACCAGTACCAGAAGTACTAGTCTAGATTTCTGCAAGCTCAGTTTCAAGGGGTAAAATTTGTATTTTCATAAATTTGAGTGCACCAGCTTACTCGCCTCATCTCAGCGCATCTAGCCAAAAATCAGAATTTCAAAATTTGAATTTTGAAAAATTAGGGTTTCCTCATAAAACCCTAAGTTGCAGTTGTAGTTTCATAATTAGGTGCAGTATCAATTGCAATTGCAGTATCAGCTGAAGTACCAGTTACAGTCACCCTTAAAGTTTTTAAGGGTTGGTAATTATTATCGCTGCTACCAGATGGTGCCACTACCTGCAAATGCTATCAAAGATATGTACTCACATATGTTTAAACTGTTAAGCCTTAAAGGGTATTTGCAGGAGAAGGGATCTCTTGCCATAGATCCAAGAGGATCTCAAGATCCAACCCATTCAAAGGAATAATGCAACCTAGGTTTGATTATTCGGATATGCATCTATTTGTTATGACATTATTTTGATATAGGTTGCATATTGAAGCTATGACCATCATACTAACCTTTGGTCAAAACTAAATTCAAGGTATTAGATGAGATCATAAAGTTTATTCTCTAACCCAACTTTTTGTCAAGATAGCATATTGTCTTAGTATAGAAGACAGGTTGAAGAAAGCACTTGTCATCTTGAGTGAAGGAGACTTGGAAGAAAAGCAACACACTCATTCTTGAGGACAAGGCTCCAGGTTCCAAGTTTGATTAATTAAGTTGATAAGATTCAAAGTTGCACATGACAAGTTGATAACTACCCCTTTACAAGTAAACATTATAGTTGAGGTAGCAGTGTTCGAAAAGTATTATACTTGGTAGCATGTGAGCATATTGAGATAAATGCTTATTGTAATCATTTACCAGGTACAAGTAACATCTCCTATATGAGAAACTTCTTGTGTTGGTTCCAGGTTACCATGGAGGAATGTTTGATCACAACACTAGAAGAGTGTCGATGTCGTTTCGTATTGTATTTCTTACTTTTGATCTTTGTTTCAAGCAAGTCATAGGTGATATCTCTAAAGAAGCTACTGTGACAATTATTCATGATATTGTTTCATTTACTATAATCAAAAGAGTATTATTCGTGATTGTTGTTTTGTTGACCTTGTTTCAGGTCACAGGTGATAACCCTGAGGAAGCTATGGTGAAGGTTGCAGAAGGAAACAGATTAGATAAGACATGAAGCAAACTATGTACATGACCATGTACATTCATGTACCAAAGAAGATGAAGAAGAAGTTGTCTTTGACATCCAGAGTATCTCATATGGAGATTGATTGTAAGGAGCAGAAGGCTCCAAAGATGACCGAACATTAGAACAAGAACTCATAAGAAGACTTGGTCAAAGGATAATGAAGCCACCTTGACGGGAAGTAGAACTTGTTTGAAGTTTGACTCAACCTTTCATATTTAGACTTGGTATTCAACACCAAGTATACCCCATAAGAGATGATGAAGTCCTTGTAGACTTAGAAGAAATCGAGAGTAAGCCTGATCTCAGAAAGGATCAGATGAAGAGACATCTCCCAGGACTAGGAGACAGATGCCATGAGAAGACTAGATCGTAGATTAAGAAACTACTAGGAGATATGAAATCTCCTGGAAGATTCCCTTGTTTCAGTGACAGAGAAGGAAGCCAGACAGAAAGACTAGGATATGGATCTTTTCGTGAGACTAGAAGAGAAGTCAGTATTGACCTCAAAGAGTGATCCAATAGATCAAGCATGTTGCAGATGTATGAAGCCTAATGTGTGTCCATAGGATTCTCCCAGCAAGAGGGAGAATACTATGACGAGACACTTACTCCAGTAATTGAAGAAATAGTTACAATATTCATGAAGACAACCAGAACAACCGTGATTCATATATAGTATGAGATGCAGGGGGAGAAATCCCTATATTTAAATTTGAGTGGCAGTTTGTGAAGTACATTAGTTGGGTCATGGAGACATGACTACAATAAAAGATAGAGTTACCTCCATGAAAGAAGAATATATACCTTCAGTATCAGTTATTGAGCCACTGTCAGTTTCATACGAAGTTGTTGCCATGATAGAATAACAGGAGTTACTCACAGATTTCAACAACCACAATGAGGATGAAGCAGTCATTCTCAGCCTCAGAGTAGGTGCAGGTGCAGAGTCCCAGTTCAAAAAGGAACAGTTGCAA
Source organism: Picea engelmannii (assembly GCA_009831015.1). Taxonomy (NCBI): domain Eukaryota; kingdom Viridiplantae; phylum Streptophyta; class Pinopsida; order Pinales; family Pinaceae; genus Picea; species Picea engelmannii. The sequence goes on from ML796190.1 coordinate 154,879, forward strand.
AAAGAGAAGAGGGAATACTCTTAGGCAATGAGACAGGTAGTGCTTTGAAGAGAGCACATAGAACTAGCACATGATTGTGCAGATTGAGTTGCAGCTGAGCAATTCTACCAGGTTGGTACAAAGTGATGTGAAAATTTAATTTGAAGTTGAAGATAGAAAGACTTATGTCTGCAAGATGAAGCAAGCTCCTAAGAGCTTGGTATGGCAAAACTGACAGTTTTCTGACGAGCTTAGGATTTACCAAGAGTAAAACTAATTTTAACCTTTACTTCAAGGTTATGAATGATGAGCCAGTTATATTGTTCCTACTATATGTAGATGATGTATTCTTGACAATATGAAGAAAATCTCATCACATTGCAAAAGAATCTCGCTACAGAGTTGATGAAAGACCTAATGCATTATCTCTAAGGTCTTGAAGTTTGTCAGAGCCCAGAGTAGATCTTCCTTAACCAAGGGAAGTATGTTGTTGAAATAACGAAGAAGTTTAACATGTTGGAATGAAAATCCATGTACACACCCATGGAAACAAAGTTGAATCTCTTGGTAGATACCTCGTCAAAATTGGTTGATCCTACTCTGTACAGACAGATTATTATTGGATCGTTGATGTATCTGACGAATACCAGACTGGATATATGTTTTGTTGTGAACACATATGAGACAGTATCTGGTAGAACCCAGACATGTTCACCTTGATGATGCAAAACATGTGATGAGATACCTTAAGGGTACGTTGGATTTTGGTCTTTGCTATACTAGAGATCATGACTTCAGATTGTATGGATATACTGATTCAGATTGAGTTGGAAGTGTTACTGATAGAAATATCACTTTAGGATGTTGTTTCAGTTTGGGGCCAACCATGACTTCATGGCAAAGTAGGAAGCAATCCAGTATTGCTCTCAACATGGCAGAAGCGGAATATATTGCAGCATGTTCCGCCAGTGGTGAAACCATATGGTTTCGGATGTTGTTGACAGATCTATTTGATCTGGATATGGAAGCCACTGTGATCCTATGTGATAATGTGTTCCATGATGTGTCGAAGCACATAGATATCTGGTATCACTTCATTCATGATATGGTGCAGAGAGGAGCCATAAAGCTCGATTATGTTGGCACAAATGAATAGGTTGTTGATGTGTTGACCAAGCCTCTGTCTCATGTAAAGTTTAAGCACTTTCGAGACAAGCTTGGTATAGTCTGAAAGGACGTCTCTCAAAAGGGGGAGCAGTGTTGATGCTAGCCTTGTTCTGAATATTTCCAGCTTCGTGATGATGTTGTTGTGATGCCAGCCTAGTGTTGAAGATTTCCAACTTCATGCTGATGTTGTTGATATTCCAGCCTTCTGCTGAAGATTTCCATCTTCGTGTTGATGTTGTTGTGATGCCAGCCTATTGCTTAAGATTTCAAGCTTCATGCTGATGTTGTTGAGATGCCATCCTTGGGCTGAATATTTCCAGCTTCATGTTGATGTTGATGTGGTTCCAGCCGTGTGTTGAAGATTCCAAGCTTCGTGTTGATGTTGATGTGGTTCTAGCCTTGTGTTGAATATTTCTATCTTAGTGTTGATGTTGATGTGGTTCCAGCCTTGTGTTGAAGATTTCCAGCTTAGTGACGATGTTGATTTGGTTCCAGCCTTCGTGTTGTGATGATGTTGATACTCCAGCCTTCGTGCTGTGATGATATTGTTTCTCCAGCCTTCATGTTGTGATGTTGATGGTGTTGTTGTTGTTGATGATGTTGAATCCGCCTTGTGATATTATTGATGGTGATGATGTATTAGTGTTATACCAATCCATGATTATGCCACTTCAACTTCTTGTTGAAGATGATGATGATGATGCCACTTCAGCTTCTTGTTGAAGATGATGATGATGATGCCACTTCAGCGTCTTGTTGAAGATGATGATGATGATGTTATTTCATATTTAATGCTAAATATGTTGATAATATTACTTTAGCCTCATGCTAAAGAAGATGATGATGTTACTTTAGCCTCATTCTAAATATGTTGATGATATTACTTTAGCCTCATGCTAAAGATGATGTTACTTTAGCCTCGTGTTGATGAGGATGATGATGCTACTCTAGCTCCATGTTGTGAACGATGATGATGAGAAAAACTTCCGATGATTTATAGATATGCCAATCATTGTTCCATATGCTCTGCAATTTGTTTCCCTCTCTCTCTCCTGATGATGTTGTAGAATACCCTTCTTGTTAAGGGGGAGTCTTGAAATATTGTAACTGCAAAGAGTATTCTATTTATTATTGAGTTATTATTCATTATATCAATCCTCTTTTGTGAATTGATCATGTCGGGCATTTCAATTGACCAAATCCTCTTTTGTGGATTGGTCAAACCCTAAATATATTATGCAAATTAAGAAGTCGGCCCCCAGGCTAGTTAAAGTTATTTTAACCACTAAGAAGACAAGTCAGCCCTGCCCAATGAAGAGACACCTTTCCAACCCCTGCCAGTTTGTATAAATAAAGGAAGCCAATGCCTCATTTGATCACTCATTCACTCATCCAGTGTGCAAGTTTGATAGTTGCAGTTGGGAGAAAAAGGAAGAGAGAGGCACATTGCTTAGTGTTTGATACTCTCTAGTGTTTTGGTTTATTGTCATGGCATTGTATTGGCTATCTATATTAAGAAATTTTTGTTGGGTTTTCTTCCCATGAGGGTTTCCCAGGATAAATTTTGTGTATCTTGTGATTGTGTTCTCTCAGTGATCCTACCTATGTTATTATCTAGTAAATTGAAAAGAAACCTAATAATAGGTCAAATATTAACAATTTGTACCCCTACCCATGCCTACTTTGAATTTTATCAAATGAGTGTCTTTTAAGTGGATAATTTCACCTGCTCCATAGACCTATGGGTCTCCTTGAGTCGTGCCATCAAAATAGGTCAATGCACCGAATCTATCAATATCTTCCATTGAAATATGCCTTGGAGTTTTCTCATTTTTGGATTTTTTGAAATTGTTAAGGAAGTTGATACTTTGAATGGGTGGTATAAATCTATCTTCAAAAATATTTGCATTCCTCATAAGCCATATCCCCTAGGCTATGTTTAGTGGTAGCACTTTGACTCTCTTAATAACCATATTAGCACACCAATTTCATAGACTTTCATCAATAGCAGTTCCCCTAGAAACATTATTTATATGAGTGATAACTTCCACTTCCTTTCATACTTGAACAAAGTAAAGATAGGACATTATCAGACAATGAATAGTCTCTTCATTTTCTTTTCACAATGGACATCTGTTAAAACCATGCCACATCTTTTTTGCAATATATGTTAGGTTAAGACCTTATTCTTGAGAGATAACCCCATAAAGATGCATTATTTTAAATAACATTTGAACTTCCAAACCAATTTCCACTACCAAATAGGTTCTCCCATACCCTCACAATCATATAAGACCTTGTATCCAACCCTGGGAGTATATAATTATCCAACATGATTTTTTGACCACATAAATTCATCATGTGCATCCTTAATTCTTACATTGCTTATCCTTAAATTGGATAAAACACATTCTCACGTAAACACATCTTCACCTTTGAGCCCAATAATCTATGTGACTTCCATTCTTGTCTCCAAACAATGGTAAGTTCTAGGGAAGCCACTTGATATAGGAAATAATACCACTGCTCATGAAGAATATGAATTAAATTTTTAGACAACCTGTAACCCTCACCACAACCAACCCATGGATCTCCATCGAGTCTAACTCTATCTCCATTCCCCACCTCCCAAACAGTGGAATTGTTAATACAACGACCAAGTTAAATATAACTAAGACATTATGACTTCAAGGAGCTTCTAATCCAATCCTCAACAAAGTAAGGCTCAATATATTTATGGGTGACAACCTAATAGCACAACCTTTGCCTAATATTCACACCCACGCACTTGTTTCTACTAATGCTTTAGCAAATTGATGAATTCGTTTTTATCCCCACCCTCCCATCTTGTTTGGAACTACAACCCTCTTCCATTTGACTAGGGGAATACCCATTTTTTACCCTTTCCTTGACCATAAAAAACTATAAATGTTTCTCCTTGAATTTTCTAAGACACCCTTAAGAATAAAAGTCAACAACGTTCAATAAACAAGAATATCTTCTAACACACACTTCACTAATATAAGTCTCCCCCACTAAATAACCCACAATTACACCAAATTAGGAGCCTCTTTTCAACTTAGAAATTAACCAATCCTAATATTTCTACCCATAGTCGTTAAGTTTTATGTAAAACCCTAGATACTTCAAACCCTTTGCAATTCAATTTGTCGAGAAGGGAACATTTGAGAAAAAACCTTATATCCTCGTGATTTATTCCCCTATAAGAAATTGACTTACCAATATTGATCTTCATACATTTAGTAGTACAATACATGTCTAAGATCTCCTTAAGATTTAAAGCATCTCTTCTTGATCCATCACAATGCAGTTGGATTCCATCTACAAATAACAAATTATGCATATACAAAGTTCTTCCAATCTTAATGCCTTCGAGGGAGTGTGATCTCATTACCTCGATCAAAGCCTTGCTCAAGCTCTTAGCAAAAATAAGAAATGATAATGGGGACAGTGGGAATCCTTGCCTCAATCCTCTTCTACGTCTGACAACAGATAGGGTAGATCCATTGATTATAACATAAAAAGGCATTGAAGTGACACAACTCATAACCCAATTGACATAATGAACACAAAACATCAATCTCGAGTATAAACAACTTTCAAAATCATAGGTTTTTGATAGATCCAATTTAACCACCATTCTTGATAGTCACTTTGTTTTTATGAAATGGAAACCCTCATGAGCAACCTCAATTGTTTCATGAATTTTTCTTCCAGATAAGAAAAAAAATTGCTCACTTGAAATTAAGCCAAACAACAACCTCTTTACCTTCAAAGCTACAATATTTTTTCATAATCTTATAAATGCAGTTACATAATGAAATGGGCATATATTCCTCTAATGAGGATGGGTTATCCAACTGGGGATAAGGGAAATGATAGTGGAATTAAAAGCAACAAGCATCCCCGATGATTTGGATTCCTCTATTACCCTCATTAGATCCTCCTCTATTACCTCATAAAATCTTATGAAGAATTCAATAGGGCACCCATCAAGGGTAGGGATCTTATCTATTTGAAAACTATGAAGAACCTCCTAAAGCTTATCTTTCGAGACCTCATCTAGTAGTCTCATGTTGTCATATTCATTCATAAAGATGGGGTAAAAAAGTTGTCTCTTTGACCACTTCAACAATATTGACAATGCTCTCTTCTTTACAAATTTCACGAAAGTGTTCCATCCATTATGTAGCAATGTCTTCAAAACTAGGAATACCAGAACCATCATTCCTCGTGACCTTGTAAATGGTTTTGAAATTCTTTATTTGTGTTATGAATCAAATTCCCCAAATAACATAAAAATTGAAAGAAGAACTCCATGCCTTTAGAATAATAAAGAGTCAATGAATAAAAAGCCACGTTGAGGGGGCAACCTCCCTTTACAATATATTCAATGCACAAGACAATATGCTTTTAAAAATGAATCTCATTTATTATAAATATGAGATAAAGTGAGAATGATGTAACCTACCACTAAGTTGACCTAACCATAACTAATATACTAATGATGAATAAGGGTCGGGGCCTTAATATAGCCCCTTATTTTAAAAAAAATTACCCTTAAAACTTGTAATTGAGGGTGTTTCTTCATGAATGTAGCTTATTCTGGAGGCATATTATCCCATTTGATTAGGTACTCGAGAATGGTTCTAGTTTGAACAGATATAGAACATCAATCTATAACATTTTTGGTTCAAGAATCAACTTTCCTTCATCTAATTTTGGAATTTCTATATGCACTAGCATAGTTTCTCCTGTAACCATTTTTTGGTAAAATACATGAAAAAACCTATGAATGTGAGAAGAAGGTAAATCTAAATCATAATCCTCTTCTCCAATATTGTGAATAATCTTGTATGGCCCATAAAATCTTGGATCTAGTTTTTTATTCTTCTTTTATTTGAGATTAGATTGCTTATAAAGTTGTAGTCTTAAAAACACCTAATCACCCTCCTCAAATTGTCTTTCATTTCGATGTTTATATGCTTGATACTTCATACCGTTCTGCGCCATTTGAAGGTTTTCTTTAAGAATTTTCAATTTTTTTTAGTATTTTCCATAAATTAGTCTACTACCTATACTTTGGAATGGTCCTACAAAACGTATGTGATTTCACGAGCTAGATATCCATAAAGAGCTTCAAATGGAGACATCTTAGTAGATGTGTGATAGGTGGTATTATATCACTATTCTGATGGAGGAAGCCACTTCACCCATTGAAATTGCTTGTATGAAGAATAGAAATGAATATAACACTCTAAACATTTGTTAACTATTTATGTTTGACGATTTATTTGTGGAAGATATGTTGAACTCTTAGCTAGTGTTGTTCCCCTCATCTTCTGTAACTCTTTCCAAAAATTTCCTATGAATTTTGGATCTATGTCACTTACTACTACTTTATGAAAACCTTGAAGTCTATGAATTTCCTTCATGAACACTTCCAACACTTGGCTTGCAGTGTATGTTCTTTGAATTCCACAAAAATGTGCATATCTTGTGAGTCTATCCACGGCCACAAAAATGGCATCCTTACCTTTGGATTTTGGTAAACTTGTAATAAAGTCCATTGATATCTCTTCCCATCTTTGATTAGGTATGTGTAAAGGTTGAAGTAACCTTGGAGCCTTGACTATATCTCCTTTATTTCCTCAACACACCTGGCATTCTCTTACAAAATTTTTAATATCTTCATTCCTTCCCCCCAATTTTTTTTTATACGTTGATAAGTTTTAAGGAACCTTGAATGTCCTGCCATTGGAGAGCTATGAGACTACCTTAATATTTATTGCTTCAACTTTGGTTGATGGCATAAAAATATTATATCCTTGTACCAAATGATATCTCTCTTCCACTTTCGATGTTCCATATAGTTCTTCCCTTCTTTTCGACATTGTATATTTTGTCTAATAATATTGTCTTCTTTCCATTCACGATAAGCTTCTTCCAACCACATAGGAATGGAAGATGTATTGGAATATAAACCGGAGGCTTCTTTTATTATGGAATGGGCATCCACTACCACATTGTCCTTCCCTTTCTTGTAGTTTACTTGAAAATTAAACCCTTGCATTTTTGCTACCCCTTTTTGTTGCTCTTTCGATGACAATATTTTCTCCAAAAAGTAATTTAGGTTGTCGTGGTCTACCTTGACTTTAAAATGCCTCCCAATGAGATATTGTCCCCATTTTTTTATTTCTATAAAATTGCTGACATTTATTTTTCATATGTAGATTTCACCAAGTCTTTTCCCTTTGATTGTTTAATTTGAAAATCGAACAGTATCCCTTCTTGTATCAATACTACTCCAATTCTTGTCTTGATGCATCACATTTTACTATGAATGTTTTACCAAAACCAGGTATTGACAATACTAGCGTAGTAGAAATAGAATCCTTTAAGAGTGAGAATGTCAAGGTGGCCTCTTCATTCCATACAAATGATTTTTTCTTCAAGAGAGATGTGAGTGGGACTGCAATGTGTCCATAGTTCTCAACAAGTTTCCTATATTATCCTATAAGACCCAAAATCCTCTAAGACTCTTGATGTTCTTAAGAATTGGCCATGTTGTGATAGCTTGAATCTTTTGAGGGTCCACCTTGACCCCTCCCCATGAAACTATCTAGCCCAAATATTGTACTTCTTATTTCCCAAAAGCACATTTGGACCTTTTTACATACCATTGATTGTTCTCAAGAATTTGCAGGACTTTATCTAGATGTTTAATGTGTTCTTCCTATGATTTTCTCTAGATAAGTATATCATGAAAGAAAAAACAACAAAGGATTTCTAATATGAAGTTGAATTTTTTGTTCATAAGTCTTTGAAAAGTAGAAGGAGCATTAGTCAACCCAAAAGGCATGACCAATAACTCATAATTCCCTTCATGTGTTCTAGATGTTGTTTTGGGAATAGCTTCTTCCCTTAATCTGATTTGGTTGTATCCTAATTTAAGATCTAACTTTGTGAAATAACCCACTCCATGAAGCTCATCAATATTTGGAATATGGAATTTATCCGTGTTGGTGATTTTGTTTAGATCTTTGTAATCGGGACACATCCTCCAAGCATTATCTTTTATTCTCACCATCACTATTAGGGCTAAAAAGGAACTCTCTCTTGGTTAAATAATACCTACATCCAATGTGTTTTGTACAATTTTCTCACTTTCCCCTTTTTGTTGATGTGTATCTACAAGGCCTTTTATTAAGAGGAGTACTTCTAGGTATGAGTTCAATTTGATGTTCATGATCTCTAGATGGAGGTATCCTCCTAGGAATTTCTTGGAATACCCTATGGTGATTTTCCAACATACCTTTTAATTCCTCTAGAATATTTTCATCCTCCTACTTCACTTCCATGGAATAAATTCTAACCATAACTCTGACACTACCCTTTTTTAGGAGCTTTCCCATTCTATGAAAGTTGATGACCTTAGAGGTTGAAGATTTTAACACTTTGAATTCATATGAAATTCCTTCCAATTCAAATCTCATTAATAGTTCATTATAGTTCATAGAAATCATACCCAATGTTCTCAACCATTGAATCCCCAAAACAACATCTACTCCTCCATGTGGAATGACATACATTGGGCTTGCTAAGTTATAATCTCCCATACTAAGTTTGGTGTTGTGGCATTTTCCTCCACAATCAATACTCCCCCCATTAACAACCAAAACTTGAAAGTTTGTCACTGGATATAGAAAATTATTTAAGTGTTATGTTAATCTTTTATCAATCAATAAGCACTATGACCTTTTGCTTCTCAATGTATCCTACAATCTTAAGGTTTTGAGTTGTTGACAAACCTACCAATGCATGAATATATATTTCTTACATGTTTGGATCTATGTTGTGTAGAATTTCTACATTTTTTTCGTGCTCTTTTAAGTTCACAAGTTCCACCTCAACCATTTTTGTGGATGCCTCTATTTCCTCCTCTTCGTTAATTTCCAAAGTGAACAATTGTATTTCTTAACATTTATGTCATTTTGACCATTTGCTATTACAACCAAAGCATAGTCTTTTTACTCTTCTTTCATCCATTTCCTTATGTGATATTCAAGTAGGTTAAGGCAGGGTTGTCTCACGAGGCACAAATCAATCTTTGATTCTTACTATATGTTCCAGTGGTAGACTTGTGTGTAGCTTGTTACCGCACAATTTGTCATTATCGACATACAATGATATATTTGGGTAACTAAGGGGTTAGCCATTGTCACCTCACCAACTCCCCTCATCTCTTCAGACCGATTCCACTCCGGCTCAAGGGAGACTTCCCTAAATAGGATTGTTGGAGATTAAAGCTATGAAGTGTAAGGTGATGTGAAGAATTATTTCCAACAAAACATGTTTATAGAAAATGCAGTAATAAAGTAGATAGTAGGGTTGGAGATTAGTGCCTAGTCCATTGGGAGAATGGGGTGACAACAAGGTTCAAATGGGATGTTATTATAAATATGGAAAGATGATCATATAGCTAAGAAGTACAAGATGCGTGAACTCCTTCATTGTTGTCTTAAAATGCAGAAATATATTAAAGGATAACACTAGAGTAGATATCATCCAACACTGAAGGAAATTACAGCTACCAAGGACAATGTCAAGGTGCATTCATCCAAAAGTAGAGAAAGAGATGCAAGCATGAGCACTACCCCAATGACAACTTAATATGAAAATGGAAGGAATATATCAGATTCTTACTCCCTAAACATATGTCTAAGTATTTCAGCAAATAAGAGAAATAACCAGAAGAAAAATAAACAATCTCACCCACAATGTAGTTGCAGAACCTCCAAAACACATCCAACAGATTTGTCATTAAGATCCAAGGGAGAGAAGTCCCACAAATCCAACCATGCCCAAAAAAGTGAGGGAGTTGCTCTTTAAATAGAGTCTCTAGCTCAACCTCTTGCAATAAAAAAATATAATATTTCTTTGTTCTAGAAAGTGCTGGAAGTTTTTTCACTCCTCAATGTGATCTATTGATCCATAAACCCCCCTCAAAGGTGTAGCAATGCATCCTCATAATATTGCATCCATGCATCCCATAATGAAAAGTCAATGCTCCAATCCATATGTTGGGACAATATAAAACATGAGGCAATCACACAACTTTATATGATCCATGGTTTATACAAAATGATGTTGATTGGTAACAACATTTCATCTT
>ML796190.1:167235-182771 GCA_009831015.1 Picea engelmannii
CCGTTTGACGTGGCCACATCACCTTTAATAAATGGAAATTAATAATGAATCGGTGAAAATGGGCAGTCGGTGCTATCAATGACCGTATTAAACAAAATTTCCACTACTTTAAAAAAATAAATAAAATATAAAGGGGTTGTTAGCGCACAATTCAGGGGTGTCCACATCATCAAGTTGACATCCAATGGGATGCGCGGATTGTGATGATCGGTTCCCACTACGGACGGGCCAAGGCCTCTGCCGTACTGTTGCAAACAGAAAATTTCGCCGGGCAGAGCTCGGTCAGCCCGCAGTAAGGGAAGGAGAAATAATCTTTCCGTGTGTTACGTCTGTAATAGTTTGTTTTTAACCTGTTGTATTGTTTCGGGATGCGGTTTTGTCAATGTTATTTTCATCTTTTACCAAGGGGTGCAGTTGAAGTATGGTTAGGAAACCCTACCAAGGGAGGCCAGCGAGTGAGAATCGCACGAAAGGCAACAGGGCAGGCAGAATGCTGCGTACAGGAGTTAAGAGTTAAATGCTGCGTACAGGAGTTAAGAGTTAAGGGTGGTAGCTGGAAGGACTGTTTTAAATATTATTTAATGCATGGAAAGACGTGAAGGCAGCAATAAGACTTTAAATTTATGAACCAATAAAACTGTGACAAATATATATATATTTTTATTTTAAAATATATTAATATAAGTTTCCTAAGCTAAACATTATAATTTCTAAAAAATTTGAAAGTCAAACCTAAACTAATAGGCAGTCAACGATGAACTCATCGCTATAGTCCCAGGCCTTTGGCAGGGACTAATGAACTCATCGCTATAGTCCCAGGCCTTTGGCAGGGACTAATAACATGTGACAACCCCCACCTTTATGCCTTTACATGAAATTTCCCCTTCATATTATGCTTATGGCCCCCTTCATACATAAACATTAAAAGCTCATAAAAAATTAATTTCCCACCTCCATATATGTGCCCTTTAAAGCACATGGGTATATGTATGAGGGAGGAGCTCCATATTTAACAAGTGACCCTCACTTTTAAGGCATGACTTTTCATTATAATGGTTATTGATCACATGGGGTTGCCCTATGTATAACATTAAACTTAGTTTTTTTTTCATAACACAATATAAAATCATTTCCATATATATGTCACCATCAAATGGGATACTTTACAAAGTTTTGTAGCATGAGAATAGGAGTTGATATCGTTAGCACTCTCGCCATAAACCAAGGTCAAAGTAAAAGGAGTCCAAGGGAAACCATTATAACCTCCCTTGAGAATATACCATATGATTAAGGAGCATCTTATAACAATCAAAACATTATAACCATAAACTTCTAAGCCTCAAAACATCCCAACTTTTAGAAGGCTAGGGTCATGATACCAACCTACAAAACTCTGAAGCAAGTGATCAATAATCACATGTGCAATCCTCGTGCAAGATGGTGGGTAACAAGCCCTATTCTTGGCTTGAATTTGACGAGCACGTCGATAACTTCCATAATATTTTCAGGATGTTTTAAGCAAAGCTTATATTTAATGTGTTATTTTAATCCACCCATGTAAGATTCCAATAAATGCTCATCGCTTATGTTATCGACCCTTGTGGCCAATACCTGAAATTCTAAGTTATAATCTTCAACATTAACTACGTGTTTGAATCTATTCAACTGACTAAAGTAATCTTGTTCTCAAACTTTGCCATATTGTGTGTCTTTTGTAAAATAAACCCCAAGTATAATGATAAGAATGAGGCTTCCTTTTAACTACCCATTGGAACCATTGATAGGGTTTTGTCTCAAAGTACAAAGTTGTTGAGGAAATACTTTGCTTATCATCTATAATATTATGCAATTCAAAGTTTTGCTCTATTTGGTTCACCCATGTAAAGACATATGTTCCATCAGACTTCCTTAATTCAACCTTGGGAAAGAGGATACCCTAAGGAAACCATTTAGATTAGCTCCAATATTAGAGTTAAATCCTCCTACGATATGCTTCTTGATGGAAGATTGTTTAACTTGAATACTATCTTTACTTTTTGAAGTTACTTAGGTCACATCATCATTTTTAGGGAGCTTCACATTCAAGGCATGAAGAAGCCTAACTTCTATTTGTTCCAACTTCTCTTCTAGTTCCTTTTTGTGTCCTTCTTATAAATGGAAATAGCTAACCTTTTTCAACATTATATCATTGAGTTACTTCATTTGGATCTTCAAATTGGATATTTAGTTCCCTAATTATTCACTTTCTTCATAAACCATGAATGAGTTCTCAAGAGGTTTAGTAGGTGTAGAGTTTTTCCCACCACCCTTTGCCATGTTGACCAAAAATAGCATTTACATGGAATTATCCTTTTTTCTCTTTATCACACTTTTTGAATCACCCAAAACAAGTCTTCTAGTCAAAAGTTATGTTAATTTCAAGATAACATACCTTTTAAAACCTTGATTTGGAGATTTCCTACTAGCCAACCTATCTACTAATGTATCCATGTTATTTTGGCTCCTTTGAATCTAAAATTATGGCCTATAGTAGCTTGAGATGTCTTATCTGCAATGCCATAGGTTTGATTAACTTTTGATGTGCCAAAAGAAACATTGGTAATTTTCCAAAAAATTGCTTGTTTTGTCCCATTTAAAAGAGCGAACTTGTACGACTTGCCATATGTCTAGTTTTTCTAATATGATTTTGAAATTGGATATGAAACACTATGGTCCATCCTCTTTTCAATGAAACTAGTGGCACTGAACTTGTATATTTTTAGAATCAAATATGAATGTTTAACCAGGAACACCTATTTGAGACTAGTTCTAGGACTAGTAAAAAAACCTAACTTCCATAGCCTTTAACTTGAGAATTATAGTGAATCAAAATATAAATTTCTTACTATGGGTACTTCATTGTTCCTCCTCTATGAACTACAAATTTCACGATCTTAAACATCCTCCTAGAAAATTTAGAATGAAAATGGTAGGATGGCTTGTTTTGAAGGCATCAACCAAGATTGTATGATCTTAAACCAAATATTATGAACCAAATTCCCCAAATATCATAGAAATAGAAGGAAGAAGTAGCTCCATACCTTTAGAATGATAAATAATCAATGAAAGAGAAACCACTTCAAAGGGGCGACATCCCTTTAAAGTATATCCAATGCACAAGACAAGCTACCTATACAAATGAATCTCTTTGACTATATCATCTGAATTATATTGAGAACGACATGACAACAAATATATAATAAGGAAAGACACATACATAATGCAATAAACACAGTAATACAATTAAACTCATATTCTATTAATAATTGTCTAGAATACAAAAGATTGTAAAATACAAGGCACACAAGCTAGCTAGAATGGTGGTAGCTTATCTTTGAAGATAGAGATCTGACGGCTACGCTCATTCATAAGAAGTTGATTACAAAGAGGCTGAAAAGGCCTTTTAACATAAAGCATCAATGAGAAAATCCTAAACATCCAAAACCCTAACCTCAGAGGATGAAGTGCCAAAAGGTTTGTGGGCTCCGATGTGGTTAGTTGATACGTCAACTTCTCGGGGTGCAACTTTTGCATACGATATCTGTTTGGGGTGCTTGGTACCTCGTCAAAAATGTCTAGCCGAAGAGTATACAATCCATTTAGCGTAGCATCTACCTTTGGCTACATGTTTAGTATTTTCGAGCAAAAAAATGTCGTTTAGGGCCCCAAAAGATTGGGACCCAAAAAAACTATAGAAAAACTACCATGATGTGGAGACCTTCTGAATTAGTGGAATATGTGGGTAGCCACCAATATCCACCTAGATCAATCATCCCCCCTTAGGAAGAAATAGTCCCCATTGCGTCAAGTTACTCTATTAGATGGGGAACTGTTGGGCCTCGAAATTGATGTTATTTTCATTACCAGATACCTCCTTTTTAACCACTCAATCCTTCCTTTTCACCTTGTCACCACTCCCTTCATCGTGTCATCTTGAGACTTTTAATGGAAATGTCATTTAGAGCTCGCAAGATAATCATGTTGTTCATTTAATAACTTTTCCATTGTTTTGGTAGATTAGGAGGATTAAGAGTTTATTATTGCTCATGAGGGTTTTGCCTAAGTTGACATCTTATAACCCACCTCATTGTTTAGCATATACCCGAGCTTCTAGAAGAGGATTGGAAATATGGGTTTTGTTCCTAGACCCATCGACATGCGTTTATGTTATCCAAGTTGTACCCAACTCCAACGTGACCACCTCCAAGTCTTAATCAATGTTTCAACCAAAATTAGCAGCAGTTTCCAAGCATCAATGGCATGACACAATTTCTAGGCTAATCAAGATGAATCTCAAGAATCTAAAACTTGGGTTTTGTGCATAAAGTCCTAATTTGAGTAACAATGGAGTGGTTTTCTCAAAAAGTGCATGGTTTGGGAGATACGATTGTTTCTTTAAACTAGGTTCACTCAGATTTCCTGTTATGTTGTTTTTCAAACCATACACCAAACATAGGCAAAGGATGAGATCTCCAGTGTGTCCAGCAAGGGGTTTGGTCACGGCCGAGAATAGAGATATTCTCATGCATCGACATGTCATGAGAATATCATTTGATACAATTTATGATCTATCTTTGCTCGAGTAACGCCTGAAGATTAAACCGTTTCTATTTTTTGTATTTGTCATTGTTGTAAATGATGCGTCCAAGGCATGACATAGGGGATCCGTTCTTGGGTTTCACCTATGCACTCTAATGAACGAATGTGTATATAACAGAGCTCAAACGATGTATCCATCAATCAACATTTTCCATATTATGACTCTGTTATGTTATGTGTATTGTTGAACCTTGATTCATTAATATAAATAGCAATTGAGCTGATGTTCTAAGTTATACTTGTATGATTGTGATTTGCTCTTAGTTCTGTAATCTCCCTGCAGCATGAATCTAGTTGGCAGGGCCCATAAACTTATCTCACGTTGTGATTTTACTTAATCTTAGTTTAGATTTGCAACTGCAGTAAGTTTATATGTTGTTCAGGTTAGTTTAATATCAGAATAGTTTCTTTGTGTTCTCAATTAAAATTTAGGTAAATATTTCTCTTCTGAATGTTGTGTGTGGATCCTTGCAGAGGTTAAATATTCCATTGAAGACTAAGAGACAAGTTGTGTTTTGTATTGTGTCACAGAAACATTCCAGTGGTGAATGAAAGAATGTGTTTTGCACCATAAAAATAACATGTCATTAGTCTAGTGAACAAGTGATATTTTTGTTGAGTTACAATTTATGTTTTCTTTTTGTATGTGTGTTTTCACTTACATTAGCAATCTACGAGAATATAAATCTCATTGAATATTTGAATCAGAGATTTGCTTCACAACTAGTTACATGGACGTTTAATATATAAATGGAATCCTCTAACATCTGAAGCAACAAAGTATTTCTTTGGTCAAGCATCCAGTGAGAGAAATACTTTTGCAGTGGTTTTCTTTTCTGTTTTCAATAGGTTAGGCTTTGAAGAGTGATTTTTCTTTGAAGCATTAGATTAGAACCTAGAATCTTTCTTGAAGAATAAGAACAATTTAGGATTTAATCATGCATTTCATGTGCTTGCATCTCTAAGTTTACAGACTCCCAGATTGATAGATTTATTGTCTAGAAATTATACATATTTTTGGTGTCGTTGTCGAGGAGATGCTAAAAGGATTAGTGCACTCATAGTTCAATTCTTTAGTTATTATTTTATGTAAGTGTGTTTTTATTCATGAACAAACTAACTTGTGTGAACATATAACTTGGTGACACAGGGTCTCGGTAGCATGAGGATTTTGAATACATGAAAGCTTTTCATATTACTTAAGTTTGCTTGGAGTGGTGTGTTTTCATTTATTTTCCTTATTCTAAGGTGTTGTAAGAAGCCCCGTACTACTGATCCATTTATGAGAAGGAGCTCTAGATCAACAGAAAGAACTTGAAAATGTTCAAGAATTTGTTGAGCAAAGGACTTATCACTACAATGAATTTCTTAAACCCTTGTCCAAAGTTCAGAATTGTCATGGGGGAGGAATATGCATCTCGAGAAATAGAGGAGATCCATGATCTCGATCCACAAGAAGAACATCTAGCAGTCTTCCTTCATCAACCTTGCAAGCATATAGAAGACTCATAGACAACATCGGATGGAGACCGAACAACACTAGAGCCAAAGATCAAAGAATTTATCGCATGTTTGTCACCAAATCCCTTATGCATTCTGGAATATCATGAGCAATTTTCCAAAGAAAATTATAGCATGAAAACCAAAGAGAGTTGAGGAGACAGAGTATATTGAGACTTGGTTCCACACAATCACCAGGTCACCATATTGCCTCATTGTTCAACATTTCTTGGCACCATCTCTACTAGAACAACTGGTCTCTCATATGTCGACAATCATGGAGGTATACATTTCAAATCTGGCTATGAGTTTAACAGAGATCCTATTGGATACATGGATGCATTGGAAAAACTCCTACACTTGAGAAAATGTTTTAATTTTCAAGTAAAGGAGGATAGTGTAAATAAATGAATAAAATAGTAAAGAGAAAAATAAGTCCAGTTGTGAAAACCAATTCACTGGTGCAACTCGACATGAGTTTTGCTTGAAAACCAGGCAACTGATGTGCAAAATTCTCAATAAATTTCTACATGTTGGTTCAATCTTGTATTATGGTTCTTCAAAATCATTCACGTTTTATGCTCGTGTTGGATGATATGGGATTCCTTAAGGCCCAGCTTATGACAAACCTTTTCCCACTGACTTCAACACACTATCTGGGATCAGGGTCAGAGATATTTAAAAGTACCTTGGGACTTGCATACATCAAGGGTAAGCCTCCTCGTTGTCAAAAATGGGAATTCATCAAGGTCTCTCGATTGAAAAAACTTACAGGTGACTCGACTCCAACTCATTTGTTCGTGCCTATCAAGATGTATTTGGGTACCTTGACACTCATTTTCATCATCGGTGAGGTGTCTCACATTGGTTAATGATTTACTTTAATGGTCAGTAATCCAATGGTTTCTTTCTATGTTCGAATTCAAGTAAATCTATTCACATAGATTGAATTGTACCCATGGAGGATATGGACGAAGACTATATGGTTTAATGATCCTCACAAATAGTTTGCAACAATTCATTTTCTCTTTCTAATGTTTCTTCAGCAGCCACTTCCAACAACCACTTGTTCAACATTTCCATTATCCCATACTACACAAAAGACAACATTTCATGATAAATTTAATTCCTTCTTTTGCGACATGGACTTAGAGAGGCAGAATAAAATTTTATTTTTATTTTTTTTAGTAATTGTTTCTAGCACTAGTATGAAAGGTCTCATCTTCAGATGATTAACATTTATACTTGATTTAGTTCTTCTAATAAATCAAGGTCAAATATTTTCCAAAGTTCCATTTCCAATTCTCAGCGTATGGACTATTAGTGTGATCATGGTAAAAATTCAATGTATAAAGTCCCCGCTATTCTTGTCATCATTTTAGCATTCCAAGATGGTGTTTTGTACGTGATCAACATCATATCTCTCCAACAATAGCTCCATCATTTATATTCTCAACATCTATAGGCAGTCATGTAACCATCATGCGGTCTTGTAACCAATATTTTCAGTTGCTATAGGACCCCTATATTAGTTACAGGATGACCTATAACAAACCAGTTGGAGTCTGTCTTGCAATTTGAAGTTCATTAGCTCTAGGATAAGAGTCTAGAGCTACCCAAGCAACTATAGTCTCTTTTCTCCATCACTTCACATGTCTACATCAACAATATGACTCATTTTTGTCATTCTTGTGCAACAAACAATCTCAACAACAATAGTTGATCACTCTAGAATCAACACTCAGTTAGTTCAACAATATTTAGTTGGTTCTTCTCAATGCACAACAATTTTAGGTTTACTCTCTCTTTGTAGCCATCAAATCCAACATACATCATTTCATGGGTGCTAATTTCAGACTTCCACTCAGGTAAACTTGAGGTAAGAAATCAACTTTTGAGATTTTTCTAGTTTACTAAGAACATGGAAAGTTATAAAAATGAGAAAACCTTAAGTTCATTCCTTATGTAAATCTTCACATATGACATTTCCTACAATACCTATACCATACCCTTATCTATATTTTCCACTTACATCCATTATCTTCCTATATATTTTCCTTATTCCTTGCCACCTAAAGAACCTACCATTACCAAGTCCACATCACAATATCATTTCCACTACCTCTTTAAATGATTATTTTTGTTCATCGTCAATTAATGCATGCATGTGTATCAACCTTTGAAATCGATCACCCATTGTAATAATTTTCCACCTCATTTCCAATCACTTGTAGGATTCAAAATGAGATTCAAACCTGCATATCGTTCAAACCTCGCTTGAACACTTTCCAGCTCCATATCCATTTATTGGCGGTGTCAATTGCTCAAAAGAAGAGTAACCTTCTAAAAGCCCATTACCAACCACTCCATGTAATATTAAAAGCATCACTTCCATGCACACCAAGCTAATAGAAATAAATATAATTGTAATTAGTACAGAAGGTTTATAGCTACCTTTGAACTCAAGTCCTATGCATATCAGCAGCCCGGATCCATTAGACCTTCTACACCAACATTCGAGGCTTTTTATTGTGACATAGAGTGTTATGAGCCAACCAAGCAAACAATGTCCTCCAACATCCCAAGCAGTCCAATCTCTTTGAAATTGAAGAAGAGGGATAAGAAAATTGGAAGACTACAAGCATAAATTGAAGAATTCAAGATCTTGAATAGGCATCAAAATGCAGCTTTAAAGAAACAAACTGCTTAGCTTCAGGAAGCAAATGAAAAATTGACATCAAAAAATAAGAAACTATTCAAGCTTAATAAGAAATGAGATAAGAAGGCTCAGTTGTTGGCACTACACAACCAAACATTGAGTAGGAAACTAAAGGCAAAACATAAGAGGGAGAGTTCCAATTTCAACATATGATGCCACATACTCTTGACATAGTTGAAGTATTGATAAAATTTTGCTCATTTTTGAATACTTTTTATAGCAAGACACCAACTATATATCTTATTTGCACGAGGACATGCAAAACCTCAAGCACGGGGGAAATGTTGGGCCTCTAAATTGAAGATATTTTCACTACCAGATACCTCCTTTTTTACCACTCAATCCTTCCCTTTCACCTTGTCACCACTCCCTTCATCATGTCATCTTGAGATTTTTAATGGAAATTTCATTTGGAGCTCACAAGGTAATTATGTTGTTAATTCAAGAGTTGATTATTGCTAATGAGGGTTTTTCCTAAGTTGAGATAATGTAACCCACCTCGTCGTTTGGCATATGCCCGAGCTTGTAGAAGAGGATAGAAAATATGGGTTTTGTTCCTAGACGCGTCGAAATGATTTTATGTTATCCATGTCATACCCAGCTCCAGCATGGCCACCTCCAAGTCTTGATCAACGTTTCAACCAAAATTAGCAGCAATTTCCAGGAATCAATCTTCAAATGCGATTTATGGGTTGATCAAGATGAATCTGGAGAATCTAAAACATGGGTTTTGTGCAGAACACCCTAATTTGAGAAAATAATAAATTATTATATTAGAAAGTGTGTGGTTTAGGAGATACGATAGTTTCTTTCAAATGGGTTCACCCATATTTCATGTTACGTTGTTTTTCAAACCATACGCCAAACATAGGTAGAGGATGAGATCTTCAACGCGTCCAATAAAAGATTTGGTCATGGTCGAGAATGGAGATATTCTCATGCATTGACATATCATGAGAATATCATTTTAAAATGATTTTTGATCTATCTTTTTTTGAGTAATGCTTAAATATTAAACCATTTCTGTTTTTGTATTTGTCACTGTTGTAAATGATGCGTCCAAGGTGTGACATAGGGTATCCATTCTTGGGTTTTACCTACGCACTCTTATGAATGAATGTGTATATAACCAATCTTAGATGATGTATCCATCAATCAACATTTTCCATATTATTACTTTGTTATGTTATGTATATTGTTGAACCTTGATTCATTAATATAAATAGCAATTGAGTTGATGTTATGAGTTATACTTGTGTGATTGTGATTCCCTCTTAGTTCTATAATTTTTTTGTAGTGTGAAGCTAGTTGGGAGGGCCCACCAACTTGACTCACGTTGTGATTTTAATTTTTGTAGGTTTATATTTGCAATTGCAGTAAGTTTATTTGTTGTCCAGGTTAGTTTAATATTAGAATAGTTTCTCTTTGTTCTCAATTAAAAGTTAGGTAAATCTTTATCCTCTAAATGTTGTTTGTGGATCCTTGTAGAGGTTAAATCTTCCATTGAAGACTAAGAGACAAGTTGTATTTTGTATTATGTCACAGGACCATTCCAGTGGTGAATGAAAGAATGTGATTTGTGCCATAAAAATACCATGTCATTAATCTATTGAACACATGATATCTCTGTTGAGTTACAATTTATGTTTTCTTTTGGAATGCATGTTTTCAATTACAATAGTAATCTATAGGAATATAAATCTCATTGAAACTCTGAATCAAAGATTTTCTTCGCAACTAGTTACATGGATGTTTAATATATAAATAGAATCCTCTAACTTCTAAGTCAACAAAGTATTTCTTTGGTTAGGCATCCAGTGAGAGGAATACTTTTGTAGTGGTTTTATTTTTTGTTTTCAATAGGTTAGGCTTTGAAGAGTGATTTTTCTTTGAAGCATTAGATTAGAACTTAGAATATTTCTTGAAGGATAGGAACAATTTAGATTTTAATCCTACATTTCCTGTAATTGCGTCTCTAATTTTACGGACTCCCGGATTGACAAATTTAATGTCCATAAATTATACATATAGACTGACAGGGACTCCTGCTGAATCAGACTCCTGGTGAGACACATTCCCTGGTGAAGAAGCTTACTTGCTTTGACGACCTGATAGAGTTGGATGTTCTACTAGAGGGTGCCCTTTGTCTTGGGGTCCATGATCTGATCAATTGTCGCATGTTCAATGCAGTTAGGATTGAGTTTTGTAGGGGCCAAGTGCTCAACTGCATCTGAAGTTTCCAGGAGAGGTGGAAAATATGGACGAAGCAGTTCCACATTAAATGTCTGGTGCAAGCCAAGGAAAGGGGGAATACTTAATTCAAAATCATTCTCACCCACAACCTTGGTGATGTTATAAGGCCCATATCAAAGTGGGAGGAGCTTCCAGTGGGGTCCTGTGAGGTGCTCTTTCTACAAATGCAACCATACCTTATCTCCCACATTAAACTTGTCTAGTACCCGATGTTTATTGTGGTGTTATTTGTACTTAGAATTAGCTTTATGCAAAATGTCATGAACTTGTTGTTGAATGTGTTGGATTCTCTCAACAAATTTAGCTTCTCAGTCTGAGCATGGGAGGAATCTTCCTGTGCAACTACAATGGGCAGAGCTACATTAATGGGGGCCAATGGTTGGAACCCCAAACACACCTGAAAAGGGTTGTGGCCAATAGAGTTGTGGAGGGCTTTGTTGTAGCTATGTTGAACATAACGAAGGATCTCATCCCATGTGAGTAGATGTTTGGCATTGTACATCTTCAGGATATGGAAAATCATCTTGTTGACCACCTCTATTTTTCCATTAGTCTATGGGTGGAAGGTAGTCGATTTGGTCAACTTGGTTTCCATCATCGACCATAGGTTGGACCAAAACGTACTCAAGAACCTATTGTCTCAATCTGAAATAATGGTCCATGGGAGCCCAAAAAGAACCCAAACACGTTCAAAGAAGATCTTAGCAGTGGCCTTGACTGTGATTCTCTTCTTGTAGGGTGCCAAAACAACCATCTTAGAGAATTGATCAATGACCAAGAAGACAAAATCATCCCATGCTAGGTTTAAGGTAGACCAGACATGTAATCCATGGAGATGGACTCCCAAGGCCTATTGAGAGTAGGCAAAGGGGTGTATAGCCCCTGTTTCTTGATGGTGGGTTTGGAAATGGCATAGGAAGTGCAAAATCTGATGTACTTGAAGATATTTTTTTGAAGCTTTGGCCAATAAAAATGCTCTTGCAGTGCTACCACTATTTTTTCCATACCAAAGTGTCTTTTTGTCTAACTATTCCCAAATAAGCTTTGAACGCTCACTCGAAGGAACACAAAGATGGCTCAGATGGCATAATAGTCCATCCTGGAGATGAAAGTATGGAATTGGTTTGCTTGCGCTCGATGTTTAATAGGGAGTGGAAAATTCAAAGTCACTATTGTATAATTGTGGCCACTCAGATGTCTCATGCCCACAAGAGTTAAGAACTATGGTTAGCGCCACAACTGGAGGTCGACTGAGGTAGTCTATAACATGGTTGGTGTTTCCCTTATTTTACTTGATGTTCAAGCGTAATTGTTGCAGGTACCTGGATCACTTATGATGGCAATCATTATGTAACTTTCCTTGTGTCTGCATGAATTGTAGAGGCATGCGATTAGTGTGGATGATCATTTATTTCCATAAAATGTAATGCTTCCATAGTCGACGCGCCTACATAATGGAGTACACCTCTTTGTCATAGGTGGGGTATCTGTGAACAACATCAGATAGTGTTTCGTTGTGATAGGCCATCAGATGCCCATGTTGAGTGAGGACTGCATCGATAGCACAATATGAATCATTTATCTTAATCTCAAATGGTTGTTGCAGGTCTAGTTGAATAAGGAGTGGTGTTGAGCAGAGGTGAAATTTCAAATCCTTGAATTCTTTCTATTGGGACACAACCTAAACAAACTTGGCCTTCACCCCACCCTTGGTCACCTGGCTTAGAGCCCAAGTGATATGAGAGAACCCTAACACAAACCTATAGCCTGAGAAGATGCAGAGATCGGTCGATATATTAGGGGCCGACCAATCATAGATTACTTCGATCTTGGTTGGATCCACATGCAAACCCTACTCATCGACGATGTATCCCAAATATTAGATTCTATGCATGCCGAAGGAACATTTTGTCCAAATTGGCATATAACTTGTGTTTTCGCAGGGTGCCTAAAACCTATTGAGTGTGCCTCAATTGTTCCTCCCATGTTTTGTTAAAGATGAGGATGTCATTCAAATATACAACCACAAAGGATTTTGTGAATGGTCGCAACATATCATCCATCATCAACATGAATGTGGTTGAGGCATTAGTAAAGCCGAAAGGCATGACCAGCCACTTGAAGAGACATTCTTTAGACTTGAAGGTTGTCTTCCATACATCAATTTGCTCAATCAACACCTGGTGGTAGCCTGACTTCAGATCAACCTTACTAAAAAATTGTCTCCCTTGAGTTTATCGAGAAGATCATCAATATAGGGGATTGGGCACTAATTTTTTACCATGATCTTGTTCATGGATCTGTAATCAATACAAAGTCACCATGTCCCTTCCTTCTTCTATATCATAATGATTGGGCTCCAACAAGGTGAGGATCTTGGTCTGATGTCGCCCTTCAGAATTAGTTCTTTGATCTGGCATTTGATTTCTTCATTATCCATAAAAGAACGCCTATAAACTGGGTCATTAGGTAGAGGAGCATTGTGTGTCAAATCGACTGAGTGATTTATCTGACAATGAAAAGGCACCCCAATAGGTGAGGCAAAGATGTATTTGTGCTCTTCTACTATCTTTTCCACCTGGTGTTGTTGTGTAGAGAGACCTTGTGCAGAGGTTTTGGCAGTTGCAATGACCTTTTGTTCACTTTCGGACTGGACCATAAAGAGGAGGAATATCTCCGTCTGAGAGACAACCTTTCGACATTGCTTCATGGATATCAAAGAGACTGCAATAGTTGGGACTGCCTCTGGTACCTTGTAGATTTAACCTCCCAAATCAATAATGACAATATGGGACCTAGATTCATAAATAGCATGATGCTTTCACATATATGGTTGTCCTAAAAAAACATCACAAACTTCAAAAGGGGAACAACACACAATACCTCATCTTTGAAGGGTTTGAAGTCCTAGTTCAAGCGACATTGTTGGCTGACGTGGATGTCTTGTCCCTGGTTGAGCCAACCGATGGTGTATGGCTGAGGATGTGACATCATTGTTAGGTTCAACTTCTTGACGACCTCTACTGAGATTAGGTTGTTTTGGATATTCATGTCAACGATGAAATGGAGGGGGGTCCCCTTCACCCACATATGTGATTGGAAGAGGTGCTCCCCTTCTTCAGGCTCCTCTGGTTCCTCTAGCTGGAATTTTGTGGTAGTGACGACGACACTAGGTTCTACGTCAATGATTCATTTTCCCTTATTTAGTTTCGATTCAGAGTTTGAATCAACATCTGAATTTGAGCTTTTGTCTTAGCCAATAATGATTGTTTGGAGTGACATTCCTCGGTGTTGTGCTAAGGGATTTTGTGGAAATCACACCACTTTCCAGTGTCCTTATTCAACTTTTCGTTACCCTTCTTTATTGGTGGCTTGGATTGGTTGTCCTTGGTCTCTCCTTTACTTTGGGATTTAGGTCCACCTTTATCGAGCTTCTACTGTGATAGGTTTGTAGAGTTGAAATCTTACTTATTCTTTTGATTGAACTTTTACTCGATCTTAAAAACATATCGGTAAGCATCTCCCGACGAGGAGAAGTCTAGGAACTCCTTATATGTTTAGATGTACCTATGTAGTCAATTGTGGAACTTTAGGACTAGGTGTCGCTCAGAGTCTCTAATACCCATCTTTATGGGCAAGGTATGGAAGATATTTGTGTACTCTGGCACCATTTGGTCTCTCACCTGACGCATAGTTGTCCATCCCATGTACTGGTCATCATAGTTTCCAACATGGTAGTATTGCTCCTTGAGGGCATCAACAAAAGTCGTTGAAGTGTATATTGGCCCAAAATTTGCAGACTCATCTCTGACATTTTGCTCATAGTAAGTTTCCCACCAATATTTGACATGGGGAAGAGATTTAAGGAGCTCAAAGGTGATTTTTTCACTATTGGAAACATTTTGGATGGAGAAATAACCCTCTAGCACACTTAACCATTTTTCCAAAGCATCAATGTCTATCTAGCCTTCAAATAAAGGAATATCAAAGTTAACTTGTACTTTGAAGGGTGTCGCACCTCCGATGTGACCGTTGGTTGAAGGTGCCATTGTCATTGTTGGCATTCGTCAAAGGATATGGGAAAATTTTCCATCATCTTGTTTCTTTTTTGCACGAGGGAATCCTTGAGAAATAATATGATCGGATCTCCTACTCTGTCGTCTCTCTTTTATTCCTCCGTGGGAGGCTACTTGGGTCAACGAGAGCGATTGTCCTTGAGAGAAACTAGCTCGAGACCCAACTCTCTATACCATGACCTTGTCGAGGACATGCACTAAGAAATGACAAGGAGAATATTGTTCTACTTGATCTGGATTATATTGAGAATGACATGACAAAAAATATATAATAAGGAAACACATAGAGATATTGCAAGAAACACAGTAATATAGTTAAACTCGAATTCTATTAATGACTGTCTGGATTA
>ML796190.1:182871-208384 GCA_009831015.1 Picea engelmannii
ACCATTGATAGGGTTTTGTCTCAAAGTACAAAGTTGTTGAGGAAATACTTTGCTTATCATCTATAATATTATGCAATTCAAAGTTTTGCTCTATTTGGTTCACCCATGTAAAGACATATGTTCCATCAGACTTCCTTAATTCAACCTTGGGAAAGAGGATACCCTAAGGAAACCATTTAGATTAGCTCCAATATTAGAGTTAAATCCTCCTACGATATGCTTCTTGATGGAAGATTGTTTAACTTGAATACTATCTTTACTTTTTGAAGTTACTTAGGTCACATCATCATTTTTAGGGAGCTTCACATTCAAGGCATGAAGAAGCCTAACTTCTATTTGTTCCAACTTCTCTTCTAGTTCCTTTTTGTGTCCTTCTTATAAATGGAAATAGCTAACCTTTTTCAACATTATATCATTGAGTTACTTCATTTGGATCTTCAAATTGGATATTTAGTTCCCTAATTATTCACTTTCTTCATAAACCATGAATGAGTTCTCAAGAGGTTTAGTAGGTGTAGAGTTTTTCCCACCACCCTTTGCCATGTTGACCAAAAATAGCATTTACATGGAATTATCCTTTTTTCTCTTTATCACACTTTTTGAATCACCCAAAACAAGTCTTCTAGTCAAAAGTTATGTTAATTTCAAGATAACATACCTTTTAAAACCTTGATTTGGAGATTTCCTACTAGCCAACCTATCTACTAATGTATCCATGTTATTTTGGCTCCTTTGAATCTAAAATTATGGCCTATAGTAGCTTGAGATGTCTTATCTGCAATGCCATAGGTTTGATTAACTTTTGATGTGCCAAAAGAAACATTGGTAATTTTCCAAAAAATTGCTTGTTTTGTCCCATTTAAAAGAGCGAACTTGTACGACTTGCCATATGTCTAGTTTTTCTAATATGATTTTGAAATTGGATATGAAACACTATGGTCCATCCTCTTTTCAATGAAACTAGTGGCACTGAACTTGTATATTTTTAGAATCAAATATGAATGTTTAACCAGGAACACCTATTTGAGACTAGTTCTAGGACTAGTAAAAAAACCTAACTTCCATAGCCTTTAACTTGAGAATTATAGTGAATCAAAATATAAATTTCTTACTATGGGTACTTCATTGTTCCTCCTCTATGAACTACAAATTTCACGATCTTAAACATCCTCCTAGAAAATTTAGAATGAAAATGGTAGGATGGCTTGTTTTGAAGGCATCAACCAAGATTGTATGATCTTAAACCAAATATTATGAACCAAATTCCCCAAATATCATAGAAATAGAAGGAAGAAGTAGCTCCATACCTTTAGAATGATAAATAATCAATGAAAGAGAAACCACTTCAAAGGGGCGACATCCCTTTAAAGTATATCCAATGCACAAGACAAGCTACCTATACAAATGAATCTCTTTGACTATATCATCTGAATTATATTGAGAACGACATGACAACAAATATATAATAAGGAAAGACACATACATAATGCAATAAACACAGTAATACAATTAAACTCATATTCTATTAATAATTGTCTAGAATACAAAAGATTGTAAAATACAAGGCACACAAGCTAGCTAGAATGGTGGTAGCTTATCTTTGAAGATAGAGATCTGACGGCTACGCTCATTCATAAGAAGTTGATTACAAAGAGGCTGAAAAGGCCTTTTAACATAAAGCATCAATGAGAAAATCCTAAACATCCAAAACCCTAACCTCAGAGGATGAAGTGCCAAAAGGTTTGTGGGCTCCGATGTGGTTAGTTGATACGTCAACTTCTCGGGGTGCAACTTTTGCATACGATATCTGTTTGGGGTGCTTGGTACCTCGTCAAAAATGTCTAGCCGAAGAGTATACAATCCATTTAGCGTAGCATCTACCTTTGGCTACATGTTTAGTATTTTCGAGCAAAAAAATGTCGTTTAGGGCCCCAAAAGATTGGGACCCAAAAAAACTATAGAAAAACTACCATGATGTGGAGACCTTCTGAATTAGTGGAATATGTGGGTAGCCACCAATATCCACCTAGATCAATCATCCCCCCTTAGGAAGAAATAGTCCCCATTGCGTCAAGTTACTCTATTAGATGGGGAACTGTTGGGCCTCGAAATTGATGTTATTTTCATTACCAGATACCTCCTTTTTAACCACTCAATCCTTCCTTTTCACCTTGTCACCACTCCCTTCATCGTGTCATCTTGAGACTTTTAATGGAAATGTCATTTAGAGCTCGCAAGATAATCATGTTGTTCATTTAATAACTTTTCCATTGTTTTGGTAGATTAGGAGGATTAAGAGTTTATTATTGCTCATGAGGGTTTTGCCTAAGTTGACATCTTATAACCCACCTCATTGTTTAGCATATACCCGAGCTTCTAGAAGAGGATTGGAAATATGGGTTTTGTTCCTAGACCCATCGACATGCGTTTATGTTATCCAAGTTGTACCCAACTCCAACGTGACCACCTCCAAGTCTTAATCAATGTTTCAACCAAAATTAGCAGCAGTTTCCAAGCATCAATGGCATGACACAATTTCTAGGCTAATCAAGATGAATCTCAAGAATCTAAAACTTGGGTTTTGTGCATAAAGTCCTAATTTGAGTAACAATGGAGTGGTTTTCTCAAAAAGTGCATGGTTTGGGAGATACGATTGTTTCTTTAAACTAGGTTCACTCAGATTTCCTGTTATGTTGTTTTTCAAACCATACACCAAACATAGGCAAAGGATGAGATCTCCAGTGTGTCCAGCAAGGGGTTTGGTCACGGCCGAGAATAGAGATATTCTCATGCATCGACATGTCATGAGAATATCATTTGATACAATTTATGATCTATCTTTGCTCGAGTAACGCCTGAAGATTAAACCGTTTCTATTTTTTGTATTTGTCATTGTTGTAAATGATGCGTCCAAGGCATGACATAGGGGATCCGTTCTTGGGTTTCACCTATGCACTCTAATGAACGAATGTGTATATAACAGAGCTCAAACGATGTATCCATCAATCAACATTTTCCATATTATGACTCTGTTATGTTATGTGTATTGTTGAACCTTGATTCATTAATATAAATAGCAATTGAGCTGATGTTCTAAGTTATACTTGTATGATTGTGATTTGCTCTTAGTTCTGTAATCTCCCTGCAGCATGAATCTAGTTGGCAGGGCCCATAAACTTATCTCACGTTGTGATTTTACTTAATCTTAGTTTAGATTTGCAACTGCAGTAAGTTTATATGTTGTTCAGGTTAGTTTAATATCAGAATAGTTTCTTTGTGTTCTCAATTAAAATTTAGGTAAATATTTCTCTTCTGAATGTTGTGTGTGGATCCTTGCAGAGGTTAAATATTCCATTGAAGACTAAGAGACAAGTTGTGTTTTGTATTGTGTCACAGAAACATTCCAGTGGTGAATGAAAGAATGTGTTTTGCACCATAAAAATAACATGTCATTAGTCTAGTGAACAAGTGATATTTTTGTTGAGTTACAATTTATGTTTTCTTTTTGTATGTGTGTTTTCACTTACATTAGCAATCTACGAGAATATAAATCTCATTGAATATTTGAATCAGAGATTTGCTTCACAACTAGTTACATGGACGTTTAATATATAAATGGAATCCTCTAACATCTGAAGCAACAAAGTATTTCTTTGGTCAAGCATCCAGTGAGAGAAATACTTTTGCAGTGGTTTTCTTTTCTGTTTTCAATAGGTTAGGCTTTGAAGAGTGATTTTTCTTTGAAGCATTAGATTAGAACCTAGAATCTTTCTTGAAGAATAAGAACAATTTAGGATTTAATCATGCATTTCATGTGCTTGCATCTCTAAGTTTACAGACTCCCAGATTGATAGATTTATTGTCTAGAAATTATACATATTTTTGGTGTCGTTGTCGAGGAGATGCTAAAAGGATTAGTGCACTCATAGTTCAATTCTTTAGTTATTATTTTATGTAA
The DNA here is from genome assembly GCA_009831015.1 of Picea engelmannii. Classification (NCBI taxonomy): domain Eukaryota; kingdom Viridiplantae; phylum Streptophyta; class Pinopsida; order Pinales; family Pinaceae; genus Picea; species Picea engelmannii. The sequence goes on from ML796190.1 coordinate 186,830, forward strand.
GTGTGTTTTTATTCATGAACAAACTAACTTGTGTGAACATATAACTTGGTGACACAGGGTCTCGGTAGCATGAGGATTTTGAATACATGAAAGCTTTTCATATTACTTAAGTTTGCTTGGAGTGGTGTGTTTTCATTTATTTTCCTTATTCTAAGGTGTTGTAAGAAGCCCCGTACTACTGATCCATTTATGAGAAGGAGCTCTAGATCAACAGAAAGAACTTGAAAATGTTCAAGAATTTGTTGAGCAAAGGACTTATCACTACAATGAATTTCTTAAACCCTTGTCCAAAGTTCAGAATTGTCATGGGGGAGGAATATGCATCTCGAGAAATAGAGGAGATCCATGATCTCGATCCACAAGAAGAACATCTAGCAGTCTTCCTTCATCAACCTTGCAAGCATATAGAAGACTCATAGACAACATCGGATGGAGACCGAACAACACTAGAGCCAAAGATCAAAGAATTTATCGCATGTTTGTCACCAAATCCCTTATGCATTCTGGAATATCATGAGCAATTTTCCAAAGAAAATTATAGCATGAAAACCAAAGAGAGTTGAGGAGACAGAGTATATTGAGACTTGGTTCCACACAATCACCAGGTCACCATATTGCCTCATTGTTCAACATTTCTTGGCACCATCTCTACTAGAACAACTGGTCTCTCATATGTCGACAATCATGGAGGTATACATTTCAAATCTGGCTATGAGTTTAACAGAGATCCTATTGGATACATGGATGCATTGGAAAAACTCCTACACTTGAGAAAATGTTTTAATTTTCAAGTAAAGGAGGATAGTGTAAATAAATGAATAAAATAGTAAAGAGAAAAATAAGTCCAGTTGTGAAAACCAATTCACTGGTGCAACTCGACATGAGTTTTGCTTGAAAACCAGGCAACTGATGTGCAAAATTCTCAATAAATTTCTACATGTTGGTTCAATCTTGTATTATGGTTCTTCAAAATCATTCACGTTTTATGCTCGTGTTGGATGATATGGGATTCCTTAAGGCCCAGCTTATGACAAACCTTTTCCCACTGACTTCAACACACTATCTGGGATCAGGGTCAGAGATATTTAAAAGTACCTTGGGACTTGCATACATCAAGGGTAAGCCTCCTCGTTGTCAAAAATGGGAATTCATCAAGGTCTCTCGATTGAAAAAACTTACAGGTGACTCGACTCCAACTCATTTGTTCGTGCCTATCAAGATGTATTTGGGTACCTTGACACTCATTTTCATCATCGGTGAGGTGTCTCACATTGGTTAATGATTTACTTTAATGGTCAGTAATCCAATGGTTTCTTTCTATGTTCGAATTCAAGTAAATCTATTCACATAGATTGAATTGTACCCATGGAGGATATGGACGAAGACTATATGGTTTAATGATCCTCACAAATAGTTTGCAACAATTCATTTTCTCTTTCTAATGTTTCTTCAGCAGCCACTTCCAACAACCACTTGTTCAACATTTCCATTATCCCATACTACACAAAAGACAACATTTCATGATAAATTTAATTCCTTCTTTTGCGACATGGACTTAGAGAGGCAGAATAAAATTTTATTTTTATTTTTTTTAGTAATTGTTTCTAGCACTAGTATGAAAGGTCTCATCTTCAGATGATTAACATTTATACTTGATTTAGTTCTTCTAATAAATCAAGGTCAAATATTTTCCAAAGTTCCATTTCCAATTCTCAGCGTATGGACTATTAGTGTGATCATGGTAAAAATTCAATGTATAAAGTCCCCGCTATTCTTGTCATCATTTTAGCATTCCAAGATGGTGTTTTGTACGTGATCAACATCATATCTCTCCAACAATAGCTCCATCATTTATATTCTCAACATCTATAGGCAGTCATGTAACCATCATGCGGTCTTGTAACCAATATTTTCAGTTGCTATAGGACCCCTATATTAGTTACAGGATGACCTATAACAAACCAGTTGGAGTCTGTCTTGCAATTTGAAGTTCATTAGCTCTAGGATAAGAGTCTAGAGCTACCCAAGCAACTATAGTCTCTTTTCTCCATCACTTCACATGTCTACATCAACAATATGACTCATTTTTGTCATTCTTGTGCAACAAACAATCTCAACAACAATAGTTGATCACTCTAGAATCAACACTCAGTTAGTTCAACAATATTTAGTTGGTTCTTCTCAATGCACAACAATTTTAGGTTTACTCTCTCTTTGTAGCCATCAAATCCAACATACATCATTTCATGGGTGCTAATTTCAGACTTCCACTCAGGTAAACTTGAGGTAAGAAATCAACTTTTGAGATTTTTCTAGTTTACTAAGAACATGGAAAGTTATAAAAATGAGAAAACCTTAAGTTCATTCCTTATGTAAATCTTCACATATGACATTTCCTACAATACCTATACCATACCCTTATCTATATTTTCCACTTACATCCATTATCTTCCTATATATTTTCCTTATTCCTTGCCACCTAAAGAACCTACCATTACCAAGTCCACATCACAATATCATTTCCACTACCTCTTTAAATGATTATTTTTGTTCATCGTCAATTAATGCATGCATGTGTATCAACCTTTGAAATCGATCACCCATTGTAATAATTTTCCACCTCATTTCCAATCACTTGTAGGATTCAAAATGAGATTCAAACCTGCATATCGTTCAAACCTCGCTTGAACACTTTCCAGCTCCATATCCATTTATTGGCGGTGTCAATTGCTCAAAAGAAGAGTAACCTTCTAAAAGCCCATTACCAACCACTCCATGTAATATTAAAAGCATCACTTCCATGCACACCAAGCTAATAGAAATAAATATAATTGTAATTAGTACAGAAGGTTTATAGCTACCTTTGAACTCAAGTCCTATGCATATCAGCAGCCCGGATCCATTAGACCTTCTACACCAACATTCGAGGCTTTTTATTGTGACATAGAGTGTTATGAGCCAACCAAGCAAACAATGTCCTCCAACATCCCAAGCAGTCCAATCTCTTTGAAATTGAAGAAGAGGGATAAGAAAATTGGAAGACTACAAGCATAAATTGAAGAATTCAAGATCTTGAATAGGCATCAAAATGCAGCTTTAAAGAAACAAACTGCTTAGCTTCAGGAAGCAAATGAAAAATTGACATCAAAAAATAAGAAACTATTCAAGCTTAATAAGAAATGAGATAAGAAGGCTCAGTTGTTGGCACTACACAACCAAACATTGAGTAGGAAACTAAAGGCAAAACATAAGAGGGAGAGTTCCAATTTCAACATATGATGCCACATACTCTTGACATAGTTGAAGTATTGATAAAATTTTGCTCATTTTTGAATACTTTTTATAGCAAGACACCAACTATATATCTTATTTGCACGAGGACATGCAAAACCTCAAGCACGGGGGAAATGTTGGGCCTCTAAATTGAAGATATTTTCACTACCAGATACCTCCTTTTTTACCACTCAATCCTTCCCTTTCACCTTGTCACCACTCCCTTCATCATGTCATCTTGAGATTTTTAATGGAAATTTCATTTGGAGCTCACAAGGTAATTATGTTGTTAATTCAAGAGTTGATTATTGCTAATGAGGGTTTTTCCTAAGTTGAGATAATGTAACCCACCTCGTCGTTTGGCATATGCCCGAGCTTGTAGAAGAGGATAGAAAATATGGGTTTTGTTCCTAGACGCGTCGAAATGATTTTATGTTATCCATGTCATACCCAGCTCCAGCATGGCCACCTCCAAGTCTTGATCAACGTTTCAACCAAAATTAGCAGCAATTTCCAGGAATCAATCTTCAAATGCGATTTATGGGTTGATCAAGATGAATCTGGAGAATCTAAAACATGGGTTTTGTGCAGAACACCCTAATTTGAGAAAATAATAAATTATTATATTAGAAAGTGTGTGGTTTAGGAGATACGATAGTTTCTTTCAAATGGGTTCACCCATATTTCATGTTACGTTGTTTTTCAAACCATACGCCAAACATAGGTAGAGGATGAGATCTTCAACGCGTCCAATAAAAGATTTGGTCATGGTCGAGAATGGAGATATTCTCATGCATTGACATATCATGAGAATATCATTTTAAAATGATTTTTGATCTATCTTTTTTTGAGTAATGCTTAAATATTAAACCATTTCTGTTTTTGTATTTGTCACTGTTGTAAATGATGCGTCCAAGGTGTGACATAGGGTATCCATTCTTGGGTTTTACCTACGCACTCTTATGAATGAATGTGTATATAACCAATCTTAGATGATGTATCCATCAATCAACATTTTCCATATTATTACTTTGTTATGTTATGTATATTGTTGAACCTTGATTCATTAATATAAATAGCAATTGAGTTGATGTTATGAGTTATACTTGTGTGATTGTGATTCCCTCTTAGTTCTATAATTTTTTTGTAGTGTGAAGCTAGTTGGGAGGGCCCACCAACTTGACTCACGTTGTGATTTTAATTTTTGTAGGTTTATATTTGCAATTGCAGTAAGTTTATTTGTTGTCCAGGTTAGTTTAATATTAGAATAGTTTCTCTTTGTTCTCAATTAAAAGTTAGGTAAATCTTTATCCTCTAAATGTTGTTTGTGGATCCTTGTAGAGGTTAAATCTTCCATTGAAGACTAAGAGACAAGTTGTATTTTGTATTATGTCACAGGACCATTCCAGTGGTGAATGAAAGAATGTGATTTGTGCCATAAAAATACCATGTCATTAATCTATTGAACACATGATATCTCTGTTGAGTTACAATTTATGTTTTCTTTTGGAATGCATGTTTTCAATTACAATAGTAATCTATAGGAATATAAATCTCATTGAAACTCTGAATCAAAGATTTTCTTCGCAACTAGTTACATGGATGTTTAATATATAAATAGAATCCTCTAACTTCTAAGTCAACAAAGTATTTCTTTGGTTAGGCATCCAGTGAGAGGAATACTTTTGTAGTGGTTTTATTTTTTGTTTTCAATAGGTTAGGCTTTGAAGAGTGATTTTTCTTTGAAGCATTAGATTAGAACTTAGAATATTTCTTGAAGGATAGGAACAATTTAGATTTTAATCCTACATTTCCTGTAATTGCGTCTCTAATTTTACGGACTCCCGGATTGACAAATTTAATGTCCATAAATTATACATATAGACTGACAGGGACTCCTGCTGAATCAGACTCCTGGTGAGACACATTCCCTGGTGAAGAAGCTTACTTGCTTTGACGACCTGATAGAGTTGGATGTTCTACTAGAGGGTGCCCTTTGTCTTGGGGTCCATGATCTGATCAATTGTCGCATGTTCAATGCAGTTAGGATTGAGTTTTGTAGGGGCCAAGTGCTCAACTGCATCTGAAGTTTCCAGGAGAGGTGGAAAATATGGACGAAGCAGTTCCACATTAAATGTCTGGTGCAAGCCAAGGAAAGGGGGAATACTTAATTCAAAATCATTCTCACCCACAACCTTGGTGATGTTATAAGGCCCATATCAAAGTGGGAGGAGCTTCCAGTGGGGTCCTGTGAGGTGCTCTTTCTACAAATGCAACCATACCTTATCTCCCACATTAAACTTGTCTAGTACCCGATGTTTATTGTGGTGTTATTTGTACTTAGAATTAGCTTTATGCAAAATGTCATGAACTTGTTGTTGAATGTGTTGGATTCTCTCAACAAATTTAGCTTCTCAGTCTGAGCATGGGAGGAATCTTCCTGTGCAACTACAATGGGCAGAGCTACATTAATGGGGGCCAATGGTTGGAACCCCAAACACACCTGAAAAGGGTTGTGGCCAATAGAGTTGTGGAGGGCTTTGTTGTAGCTATGTTGAACATAACGAAGGATCTCATCCCATGTGAGTAGATGTTTGGCATTGTACATCTTCAGGATATGGAAAATCATCTTGTTGACCACCTCTATTTTTCCATTAGTCTATGGGTGGAAGGTAGTCGATTTGGTCAACTTGGTTTCCATCATCGACCATAGGTTGGACCAAAACGTACTCAAGAACCTATTGTCTCAATCTGAAATAATGGTCCATGGGAGCCCAAAAAGAACCCAAACACGTTCAAAGAAGATCTTAGCAGTGGCCTTGACTGTGATTCTCTTCTTGTAGGGTGCCAAAACAACCATCTTAGAGAATTGATCAATGACCAAGAAGACAAAATCATCCCATGCTAGGTTTAAGGTAGACCAGACATGTAATCCATGGAGATGGACTCCCAAGGCCTATTGAGAGTAGGCAAAGGGGTGTATAGCCCCTGTTTCTTGATGGTGGGTTTGGAAATGGCATAGGAAGTGCAAAATCTGATGTACTTGAAGATATTTTTTTGAAGCTTTGGCCAATAAAAATGCTCTTGCAGTGCTACCACTATTTTTTCCATACCAAAGTGTCTTTTTGTCTAACTATTCCCAAATAAGCTTTGAACGCTCACTCGAAGGAACACAAAGATGGCTCAGATGGCATAATAGTCCATCCTGGAGATGAAAGTATGGAATTGGTTTGCTTGCGCTCGATGTTTAATAGGGAGTGGAAAATTCAAAGTCACTATTGTATAATTGTGGCCACTCAGATGTCTCATGCCCACAAGAGTTAAGAACTATGGTTAGCGCCACAACTGGAGGTCGACTGAGGTAGTCTATAACATGGTTGGTGTTTCCCTTATTTTACTTGATGTTCAAGCGTAATTGTTGCAGGTACCTGGATCACTTATGATGGCAATCATTATGTAACTTTCCTTGTGTCTGCATGAATTGTAGAGGCATGCGATTAGTGTGGATGATCATTTATTTCCATAAAATGTAATGCTTCCATAGTCGACGCGCCTACATAATGGAGTACACCTCTTTGTCATAGGTGGGGTATCTGTGAACAACATCAGATAGTGTTTCGTTGTGATAGGCCATCAGATGCCCATGTTGAGTGAGGACTGCATCGATAGCACAATATGAATCATTTATCTTAATCTCAAATGGTTGTTGCAGGTCTAGTTGAATAAGGAGTGGTGTTGAGCAGAGGTGAAATTTCAAATCCTTGAATTCTTTCTATTGGGACACAACCTAAACAAACTTGGCCTTCACCCCACCCTTGGTCACCTGGCTTAGAGCCCAAGTGATATGAGAGAACCCTAACACAAACCTATAGCCTGAGAAGATGCAGAGATCGGTCGATATATTAGGGGCCGACCAATCATAGATTACTTCGATCTTGGTTGGATCCACATGCAAACCCTACTCATCGACGATGTATCCCAAATATTAGATTCTATGCATGCCGAAGGAACATTTTGTCCAAATTGGCATATAACTTGTGTTTTCGCAGGGTGCCTAAAACCTATTGAGTGTGCCTCAATTGTTCCTCCCATGTTTTGTTAAAGATGAGGATGTCATTCAAATATACAACCACAAAGGATTTTGTGAATGGTCGCAACATATCATCCATCATCAACATGAATGTGGTTGAGGCATTAGTAAAGCCGAAAGGCATGACCAGCCACTTGAAGAGACATTCTTTAGACTTGAAGGTTGTCTTCCATACATCAATTTGCTCAATCAACACCTGGTGGTAGCCTGACTTCAGATCAACCTTACTAAAAAATTGTCTCCCTTGAGTTTATCGAGAAGATCATCAATATAGGGGATTGGGCACTAATTTTTTACCATGATCTTGTTCATGGATCTGTAATCAATACAAAGTCACCATGTCCCTTCCTTCTTCTATATCATAATGATTGGGCTCCAACAAGGTGAGGATCTTGGTCTGATGTCGCCCTTCAGAATTAGTTCTTTGATCTGGCATTTGATTTCTTCATTATCCATAAAAGAACGCCTATAAACTGGGTCATTAGGTAGAGGAGCATTGTGTGTCAAATCGACTGAGTGATTTATCTGACAATGAAAAGGCACCCCAATAGGTGAGGCAAAGATGTATTTGTGCTCTTCTACTATCTTTTCCACCTGGTGTTGTTGTGTAGAGAGACCTTGTGCAGAGGTTTTGGCAGTTGCAATGACCTTTTGTTCACTTTCGGACTGGACCATAAAGAGGAGGAATATCTCCGTCTGAGAGACAACCTTTCGACATTGCTTCATGGATATCAAAGAGACTGCAATAGTTGGGACTGCCTCTGGTACCTTGTAGATTTAACCTCCCAAATCAATAATGACAATATGGGACCTAGATTCATAAATAGCATGATGCTTTCACATATATGGTTGTCCTAAAAAAACATCACAAACTTCAAAAGGGGAACAACACACAATACCTCATCTTTGAAGGGTTTGAAGTCCTAGTTCAAGCGACATTGTTGGCTGACGTGGATGTCTTGTCCCTGGTTGAGCCAACCGATGGTGTATGGCTGAGGATGTGACATCATTGTTAGGTTCAACTTCTTGACGACCTCTACTGAGATTAGGTTGTTTTGGATATTCATGTCAACGATGAAATGGAGGGGGGTCCCCTTCACCCACATATGTGATTGGAAGAGGTGCTCCCCTTCTTCAGGCTCCTCTGGTTCCTCTAGCTGGAATTTTGTGGTAGTGACGACGACACTAGGTTCTACGTCAATGATTCATTTTCCCTTATTTAGTTTCGATTCAGAGTTTGAATCAACATCTGAATTTGAGCTTTTGTCTTAGCCAATAATGATTGTTTGGAGTGACATTCCTCGGTGTTGTGCTAAGGGATTTTGTGGAAATCACACCACTTTCCAGTGTCCTTATTCAACTTTTCGTTACCCTTCTTTATTGGTGGCTTGGATTGGTTGTCCTTGGTCTCTCCTTTACTTTGGGATTTAGGTCCACCTTTATCGAGCTTCTACTGTGATAGGTTTGTAGAGTTGAAATCTTACTTATTCTTTTGATTGAACTTTTACTCGATCTTAAAAACATATCGGTAAGCATCTCCCGACGAGGAGAAGTCTAGGAACTCCTTATATGTTTAGATGTACCTATGTAGTCAATTGTGGAACTTTAGGACTAGGTGTCGCTCAGAGTCTCTAATACCCATCTTTATGGGCAAGGTATGGAAGATATTTGTGTACTCTGGCACCATTTGGTCTCTCACCTGACGCATAGTTGTCCATCCCATGTACTGGTCATCATAGTTTCCAACATGGTAGTATTGCTCCTTGAGGGCATCAACAAAAGTCGTTGAAGTGTATATTGGCCCAAAATTTGCAGACTCATCTCTGACATTTTGCTCATAGTAAGTTTCCCACCAATATTTGACATGGGGAAGAGATTTAAGGAGCTCAAAGGTGATTTTTTCACTATTGGAAACATTTTGGATGGAGAAATAACCCTCTAGCACACTTAACCATTTTTCCAAAGCATCAATGTCTATCTAGCCTTCAAATAAAGGAATATCAAAGTTAACTTGTACTTTGAAGGGTGTCGCACCTCCGATGTGACCGTTGGTTGAAGGTGCCATTGTCATTGTTGGCATTCGTCAAAGGATATGGGAAAATTTTCCATCATCTTGTTTCTTTTTTGCACGAGGGAATCCTTGAGAAATAATATGATCGGATCTCCTACTCTGTCGTCTCTCTTTTATTCCTCCGTGGGAGGCTACTTGGGTCAACGAGAGCGATTGTCCTTGAGAGAAACTAGCTCGAGACCCAACTCTCTATACCATGACCTTGTCGAGGACATGCACTAAGAAATGACAAGGAGAATATTGTTCTACTTGATCTGGATTATATTGAGAATGACATGACAAAAAATATATAATAAGGAAACACATAGAGATATTGCAAGAAACACAGTAATATAGTTAAACTCGAATTCTATTAATGACTGTCTGGATTATAAAAGACTGTAAATGCAAGTCACACAAGCTATATAGAATGATGGTAGCTTATCTCTAGAGATATATATGTGATGGCTACGCTCATTCGCAATAAGTTGATTCCAAAGAGGGTGAAAAGTACTTTTAACATAAATAATCAATGAGAAAACCCTAAACTTCCAAAAATCTAACCCTAGAAGATGAAATTCCAAAAGGTTTGTGGGCCCCGATGTGGTTAGTTGATATGTCAACTTCCCGAGGAGCAACTTTTGCATACAATATCCATTTGGGGTGCTCAGTACCTCGTCGGAAAGGTCTAGCCGAGGAGTATACATTATGTTCGGCCTAACATCTACCTTTATTTACATTCTAGGCGTTAGCAGGCCAGAAAAACGTCGTTTAGGGCCTCAAAACGACCTCGAAAGTTTGGGACCCTAAAAAACCGTAGAAAAATTGCCAAGATGTAGAACCATTTTGAATTACCAGAATAGGTGAGTGGCCACCAATATCCACCTAGATCATTATAAAAAGGAGATAAAGCGAGCATGATGTAACGTACCATGAATCTGACCTAAACACAACAATTTTATTATCATACTGGTAAAAAAACTTAGTATTTTCATCACCCTTTGTGAGCCAGAGGGCTATGCTCTTAAGTCTCCAAGTTGCCTCTTTATCTACCAAAATTTTCTTTTTTCTTTGTTCTGACTAACTAAATTCATTTTTAAACTATTAATTTGGAAAACTCACCATCCTTATTTGTAAAATCCTTCCAATTGAGCCTCTACAACAATTATTTTCTATTCATCCTTTTCCTTTCTATCATGAGCCCAAGTTGTTTCAACTTTCTTTATCTTTTTGAAATTTTCTTCAAATTGAACATCTGTTGATTCTCTTAGTGTCCCATTAAATGGAACACATTTCTCCTTTATTAATCTGAAAAATATTCCTATTTCAACCAAGAGAGATTGAATTGGAAAGGGCTTGGAAAGGGCTTGGAAAGGGCTCGGAGGTATCCTACCAACTTTATCTAGTTCTAAAAAAACTAGAAAGTGGTTAGACTAATCTCTTGAACCAACTCACTACCTAATCTTGTGTTGGTAATTAAGGAAAGTTTATGTAACAAGAAACATGCCCAATCTCTTTGTAACTCTCTCCTATCCACCCTTGTATTTCTCCAAGTAGGACATAACTTGACGGGTTCAATGTTAAAAAGTCCCAAGTCTTCCAATTTTCTCAAGAAAAAATCAATTAAAAGATCAACCTGAGCAGTAAATCCCTAAATCTCATATTTACCCTATGAAACATTGAGATGACCACCTATAATAACATTCACATGACTAAGTAATCTCATTCCAACATTCCTTTCCCAGTAAACTGCTCTATTTGCATGTGTATCATGTATGTTTAGGACAATAATCTCCTTACCTAGTTCCTCAGAGTATTATAATGTGTCCAAACCTGATTCAAAAGATAAAAGATTAGAATAAGAAAGTATCCTAGACCTCCACGCATAAATCAAAACCCATGATTGACCTCTTGAATCTACACATGCAAAAATTTTACACATTATTTTCGTCATCCCTATGATCGTTAATGATGTAAACCTATATGTTGCCTTCAGAGGGGTCAATAGCCTGATTCCTGAAGAAAGAAGGGAGAAGAACTTTTCCTGAGAAAAGAAGTTGCATTCTCCTTTGTAAAAACCTTATTAAAAAGGATTTTCGCATGCTGCACTATAGCTAGGGTGCAAAAATGCTTGATTTTTGCAGGCTGCGCCATAGCTAGGTCACGAAGTGTTCGTGGGTTTCTATATAGGTAGGGTGCGAAAATGCTCATACGTGGGAAAAATGAGCATCTTCTCGATGCTTCTAGAAGGAGAAACTTCCATGGTGAGGTGGCATCCGAATGGTTTGGATCTTACTCGCTTTCATGATTTAGTGGGATCATCCTCACCTCCTCACCTTATCCTCTTCAACTTATAAAAGGAGAGGAGCTCTCATGGATAAGGTTAGCTTTGGAGCTTTTTGTATTAGCTTGGATTGGATTGAGCTTTGGAGATTGTTAGCTTGGCTAGATGAGCCATTTTGTCAAGATAGATTGTGAATATTATCAGATCTATGCTCTCAGAATTCTTGGAGTGGGAGTGTGTGGGGAACGAAGGACAATTGGAAGGGACCTTACGAAATCAAGGCCATGGTTGTAATCTCTCTTTCACATTTAATATGATACAGTAATATGATTCTTTCCTATAAAGCTTGTTGTGTTTTATTGTAAAGCTAGTAACCGGGTGAATAAGAAGAAGAAGAAAAGAAAGATTAAGAAGAAGAAAGATAAACAAGGGTCAAAACCTCCAACCACTGTCAAACATGTTGGAAAACAACCAGTTACTGTTAATCGTGCTGGGAGTGTTGATAATGTCAAGATCACCCAAACAACTCGTAATCCCAAGTACCCTTGCATCCTTTGTAAGGGTAGCCATCTTCTTAAGGATTGCCCTGGTCTATCCAAGGTTATAGAAGTATGGTCTACACACCCTGACCAATCCATGTCATCAACCTTTGAACAACATGTTGACGATCTCCCGTCAACTAGTCACGATACCATTGGGAAGAAGAAAAGTAGAGTCAAGTTCCCATGCATGTTATGCAAAGGGAGTCATCTAACCCACCTTTGCCCTCGTATGGACAAAGCCTCGAAATTCCTGTAAGACATGACTGTTTCACAGCCTCAACCTCTAGCTACGCAAGCTTTCTTTCAACCCACCTGTAGTTGATGGAATGATCAATCTGGTTCCCCCGTCGGTCAGTCTGATTGATCAAGTGGTCAATCTGGTCATGTCTTTGGTTGAACCAGTAGACCAAGTGGTCGATCCAATCCCATCCTCGGTTGATCCCACTCTCTTGTTAGAGAGTGAAACCCAAGCGTCGATCTCATTCTCCCCTTGGAGAATGAAACCCAAGTGGTCGATCCAATCTCGTCATCAGTCGATCCTAATCTCCCGCTCGAGAGTAAACCCGATACTGCCCATGTTTTTCTTGCTAATACAGACTCTGCCGTGTCGGGGGGTATTCCTCCTTCTCCCATGAAACCCCCTCCAAGTAATGAGGCCATCCTTTTTAATTGGGGTGTGCTAACTGGACCTCATCTTCCCTCTCACATTCCTTTCCAGATTACAGTGCAAGTTTGTGATCGGGACGTTCTTCAAACGTTGATAGATGAAGGTGCATTCGTTAGCATTTTGTCCTCTTTTGCTTGGCAAGCTTTCGATTGTCCTCAGCTTGCCCTAGTGATGCAGAATTTGTTAGCTTTTAACAAAAGAACTAGTCAACCTTTGGGGACCCTTCCTCAGTTTCCGGTAACTTTGGGAGGGAAGATTATCTTTATTGATGTCATGGTAGTCTAGGACCCCTTGGATTTCGCTTTACTCCTTGGGCGAGATTATGTCTATTCCATGAAAGCTATTGTGTCTACTCTTTTTCGTGTGATATCTTTCCCTCACGATGGACGAGTTGTGACTGTTGATCAACTTTCATTCATTGACCCCGACTAGATTGCCTCCCTAAATGGTTCTTATATGCAGACGGTATCGCCCCCGCCACAGGTCAATTTTGTGGCATTGTCGCCCATGGCTTCAACTTCTAATGACTTAGATCCAGTAGTTGACATGGTGATCTCTTCGATAGGGTTGTTAGAGCCTGATCTCTTTACTCCTGTCGTGACCCTTGACATGGTGTCCTTCCAGAGTGTGTTTCTTCCTTCCAGCGAAGACCTCTTGGAAGCCATGACTGACTTTTGCCCCTTGACATGGTGTCCTTCCGGAGCATTGTTCTCTTGGAATCCATGATCAAGAAGACATCGAGGATAGTTTTTTGCATCTCTAAGGCAACCTCGTTAAAAAATGAAACAGAGATCTATGAGCATGATTTTCTAATTTCAAGCTCGTTAAAAAATGAAACCACTTACGAGAATATTTTTTTCATCTCTGTGGCAACCTCATTAAAAAATGAAACTGAGGTTACGAGCATAGTTCTTGTTTCTGTGTCAAGCTCGTTAAAAAATGAAATAGTTTCCCCCCTCTCTGTTTGAGTCAAGTCCTTCATCTAGTATTTGAAGCTTCATTTTCCTTCGTCTTTGAAGTTGGACGAAACGAAGCTTGGGGGACATTGCTTATAGCCTCTGGACTTCATGCTGAAGTTAGAGCCACTAGCTTCTTAAGCTAGGGGCTAAGTACCAACCATGCGTTGGGAAGTCGCAAGCATAGTTTTCTATGGTTCAAGCTTGTGCAAAAATGAAACCAACTACCTCAAGCATAGTTTCCTCTGGTTCAATATTGTGTAAAAATGAAACCAGGACCAAGCATAGTTTTGTTTAGTTTTTAAGATTGTGTAAAAATTAAAATCTATCCCAAGCATAGTTTTGTTTTGTTTTAAAGCTTGCGTAAAAATGAAAACAATCCCGAGCTTAGTCTTTGTTCTTTCTCATGCTTGTAAATACATGAGAATAACTTACCGAGCTTAATCTTTGTTCTTTCTCGTGCTCGTAAATCAATGAGAATGTAATCGAGTAAAATTTTATCACTTTTTCGGACTCGTAAAGGTTATACTAAAAAGGAACCCCCTGGAGTTCCCTTTAAGCTCTTTTCAGACTCTTTAAACATGAAAATATTTCCGAGCGAACTTGTTCTTTTCACGGTCGTTAAATTATTTGAAGAAAACGTCTGTTGAGCGATATTTTATCTCTTTTTCGGTCTCATCATACTACTTTACGAAAAAATAACTGAGAGAGTTCTCTTTAAGTGTTTTTCAGACTCTCTAAACATGAAAAACCCCTGAGTTTTCTTTCTTTTGACTCATTAAACAAACATTGAAAGACCCATATGGGAATAGAGTTTTCTTTAAGTGTTTTTCAGACTCTCTAAACATGAAAAACCCCTGAGTTTTCTTTCTTTGGGCTCATTAAACAAACATTTAAAGACCCATATGGGACCAAAGTTTTATTTAAGTGTTTTTCAGACTCTCTAAACATGAAAAACCCCTGAGTTTTCTTTCTTTGGACTCGTTAAACAAACATCGAAAAGTCCATATGGGATCGAACCACTCCTTCTTAGGGTTCGTTAAATATACTTCGAAGGACCCGTCCGAAGGATGAGATTACATCAACAAGCATATGTTATCCTCCTCAAGCTTGTGTAAAAATAAAGAGGTACTCGCCAAAAATGGTGGGGGGGAAATTGGGAAAGAAATGTATCTAAACCTGTATTCTGTGGAAGAGTCACTTTTGAACATGACACCCATGGATAAGGTTAGCTTTGGAGCTTTTTGGATTAGCTTGGATTGGATTGAGCTTTGGAGATTGTTAGCTTGGCTAGATGAGCCATTTTGTCAAGATAGATTGTGAATATTATCAGATCTATGTTCTCAGAATTATTGGAGTGGGAGTGTGTGGGGAATGAAGGACAGTTGGAAGGGACCTTATGACATCAAGGCCATGGTTGTAATCTCTCTTTCACAATTAATATGATACAGTAATATGATTTTTTCCTATAAAGCGTGTTGTGTTTTATTGTATGATTTCTTGATCACATACATAGGTTTATATTGAGTTTGTTCTATTACTACCACTTTGGTTGGTTGCGTTATTTTGCAGATTCATCATTGTATGAGCGTTGGAATGAAGCTAGGATGGTGATGGTGAGAGGAAGCAGGGTTTAAACGGTATGTCACCTATCCCTCTTTAGTTAGTAAATTCAATATCTAAAACTTAAGGAAAGTGTCATGTTCTGGTGTGTTTTGTTCTAGATCTATGTGGATCTAGGGAGATCAGTTAGTGTCTGCACCTACTGATTTATCCGATAACAAAAATCCCATCCCTAAAACATCTTTTCCAATTTAGATATATTTTTCCACCTTCTCCCATAGTCTCTTGCAATATCATGATGTTGGGATTATGAGCTTCCACAATATTTTTCAAGACTTGTTTTTTCAATATGCTACCCATCCCTTGACAATTATAGGATAAGTTGATCATGGCTCATCGTCCATAGGGGTGTGATTTTCTCTAAGAACCCCTAACAAAGAATGTTGTTTTCTTGCTAGTACTTTATTTGTGGCCTTTTCTTGAGCAAGGGATATATTATATTTCCTAGTCCTTCTAGGTCCCTTAATCCATTTACCTACATTCAAACCCAAACCAACATCAATATCCTCAACTAAAAAACTTGTTGTCTATTTTTTAGATCTAAAATAATATTTGGATAAAACACTAACATCCTCTTTGGTAACTTCAATTCCACTTGTGAAATCTCTAGACTCACTAGCAAAGGGATGACATCCACTTCAAACCCCCCATTGTTTTAGACAAAGGACCTAAAGACACCCAAGAAACCTCCCAATCCCCATAAACCAAATTTGAAAGGTCTCCCCTGCCCAATTCACTAGTATGATAGAATTCCAGATTAGACCAAGTACCTATGTCTAACTCCTTATCCAAATAAGAAATCAAATTTAATAGACAAAAGATCTTTCATAGATTTATCCAAATCATCTTATGGCAAGTCCAAAATTGGGATACCCTCTTTTCCACTTGTGTAAAGAGTTGTAGGAGATTGTCTAATCTCCCTTTTATTAGAAGCATTAATCCCATAATCGTGCCCAACAATTTTTTCCTCCCCTATAACACCATCCTCTTTAAATGGTTCTTCTCTACCAACCACCAAACTATCAACCTTTTAAGCAACCACGGATGAAGACGTTTTATGGGAAATACCTTCATTATCCCTTTCTCCTCACCTAGTTCACTTGATTTTCTAGCCCAAACATTCCTTTTGAAAGGAGAAACATAATCCATTGCCAAATGGCCATATCTATGGAACCTCACACTTTTAAACGACACCCTGATATAATCTAGATGTTGGACAAATGAATTAGCTCCCTTTTGAAAGATCGTTTCCAAATGTAAACCCCCCCTTAGATCCAAACCTACAAGATTCAATTTATTGGCATATTACTAAAGTCCAATAAACTCATTTCAACCTCATAAAATTTCCAAGAGAGTTTCTAATTTCCTGAAATACCTCATAAGATTAGAAATCAAGCGACAATTGAGGAATTTTCACCTACATCGACATGATATCCACTCTCTCCATCCAAGAATCAAAGAAATGAGACCATTTTTTGAGGGATAAAGGTGTAGAATCCCATTTCTAGTGGGTAGCCAAGATCTTCTCCAAATAACCTGTTGTCTGAAATAGAAAATCCATCCATCCTATGGATAGAATGAAAAAATGCAAAGAATAACATATGCATGATTCCCATTCTTCTCTCACCCATTTTTTAACATAATTATCACACATACATCTCGCACGAATCTCCCCACCAAGGCTTGGGATTCCATACTCACCACCTATACATCTTCACATCCAAGCACCAACTTCATTACCACAACTTTTTATTTAACAAACTTTTCCTCTTTTACCTTGTAGAATCGCCACCTACTCCATAAATGGCAACACTAGAACCTCCACCACTCTACAGAGACTCATTCTATGATTTCTCAATATCCTCCCCACTCATAAGCACATCATTCTTCCACACTAGGTCTTCCCTAATTTTCTCCCCCCCCACTTTATCTCCCAACTTTGGTTGATGATTTTCCACAGGCTCCTAAATTGGAACAATTTTAATAGGATCCTTTGCCTACTAACCTAAGAATTCACTAAATCCAATTGACCATCGACCACTACCTAACTTTGATATTTGTGGATTTCTTGACTGTCTTGAAAAAATAATGGTAACATCAATGCCAAGAAACTAGCAAATCTCAAGACATTCCAAAAAAAGACCCACACCATTACATAGATAACATTGACACTTCACAAATATAAAAGACTCGGGAACTTCACATCGCCCACTTTGGGAATCTGATGAAGTAAAGGTTAACCCTACACTCAAATCCTTATATGAGGGAAAGAAAATAAATGTAAATGCAGTCTCCTTTGCCACTCGATCACTCATCCTATCAACCAATGGGGACGTGCCATTTAGGAATTTCAATAAGATAAAAGGACTAAAGGTGTTTTTGACCTTATAGTTTGTGACATGTCCCACTTTGGATCCACTATTGTGCCTATTTCCAAAGACTTTCCTACCAATAATTTGGACCTTGAACACTTTTCGACCTTTCCCCCTAAGAAGAATGCCTTGTTATTTACTCATATCATAGGTCCATAACAATGAAACCCTAGCATTCCATACAACCCAAACTGTGTCTGTTGTTATTTCTTCCACCACTTTCCACGCTCTTATATCATGAAAATCCATAATTCCACCAACAAGTCCCCTTTTGAAACTTATTTTGGATATTTTCCACCTTCACTTCTAAATGTGATATATGGATAACATGCAGGAGAGAGTGAAGATGCTAGAGGAGAAGCATGTAAGGCTTAAAAATTCATTGAAAAGATTAGGCATATCCATTTGTAGGTACAAAAGATAGCAATGAAGTCATAGGATAAGTAGAAGGCCATGTACGACCATCACAAAATTGAGAAGGCATTCAAGGTATGAGACGTAGTCTTTGTTACACTTGAATAAAATGAGGTTGTAGGGACCTGGTAAGAAGATCAAGTATTTATGGTATAGCGCTCTTGAAGTGTTGGAATAGGTGGGAATAATGCATATAGACTCACTCTACCTACATACATGTGAATTTACTCAATAGTGAATGTGGAGAATTTGAAATTCCATGAGCCATCCATGCTCGGTGAGGAAAATGAGGGGTTGCTTAAAATATAGGACTTAGCGTCAGAAGCCCACGTAGCTTGAGTAGAAGATGATGTTTGGTAGAAGAATTATAAAACAACTAGATGTGGGGAGCAAGAACTTTGGTAGGTTGGGTTAAAAGGGAAACATCTAGACAAGGCCAAATCATATTCCATGAAGATAGTTGAGGAAATATTTTCTCATCTCCTTTAGTAAAATATTTTGGAGGGTAAAATCCTCCCAAAATAGGGGGTTATAATCTGAAATCGATCAATATTTAATTTTTCATCCATTCTAGTACTCCTTGGGGTGGAAAATCATAGCCATGATCTTGTTGAGCCCATCTTAGGGACAATTCTTGTTTTATTTATACAAGGACTTGAAATTTCTTGAGCTTGTTTTGGGAATCAAACAAATTTTTTGGGGGTCAAACATTCAAAAAAGGTACTCTACCCATCAATGTTAATTTACCAATAAAGAGCCTTTCAATAGTCTAAAAGGCACCTTGAGTGGAGTCCATATGAGAAAATTATTTCTCTCGCAAGTTGACCTATTCTTTCATCATTGCAGTGGTAAGTGGATGCCATGTCAATTCTCCTTACTCACACATGTGTAGCTAGTCAAGTGTGGGTTTTCATGAATATTCTAGAGGGTCCAAAACCCTAACCCTAATAAGGAATTGGGGCATGCAAAAACCCTAACCCTAACCCTAGATAACTATCTAGACATGTTAAAAACTAAGTTGTAAGGAAAAGAAGGGTTTTTGTTCTAATTGGAGTGATTTACCATTCCTTAGATGAGCATAGAAAATGAGTGGGATATTTGAGTAGAAAAGATAAATATGAAGATCCCATAACATTAATTCATAAGCCACAATGTCTATCATAACTCCATGATGAGTCTATCTTTCTTTGTATCTCACATTATATATTTCAAAAGAAACTAGCAAGGCAATGTCCTCGTTGTTTCGTTGGGTTTTCCCACATCAGGTTTCCTAGGGTGCATCTTATGTTCATTGTGTTGATGGTGTGCTTATTTTTATTGTTGTATATTTTCTCTTATATTCTCAGTTTATTTCAATTTTTTAGCATTGTGCTTGAATATTACATTTTTAATCATAAGAAATCAACACATAATAGAGTATAACCTCATATAATTAGTAGTAGCATTTAAGATCTATTGTGATGAATTATTCAATGGAATATCCAAAATAATTTATGGATTACCACCATGTTATCGCACAATTTGTTGTTTAGGCAAAGCCCAACCCAAATAACAAATGTGAGACACAATTGGGGACACCTATCAATGTCACCTCAATAGACATCCCCCTCGTTTTAGTAAAGGACAATTCCAAGACAAGGGAGGCTTCCCAAGTGACCCAAGGGGGATTGCAAGGGGAGAATCAAGGAGCTAGAAGAACACCCATGTTGTTCAAGGTCTAAGATAAGAATTGAGGCTTGAGGATAGATTGGAGTTAGTAAATGGTTCATATGGTTGTGCACCTACAAAAACTTGTTAGACAAACCAAAACAAGACCAAATCTAATGATATAAGCCTAAAGACAAGTGGGAAATCAACAAGAAACCTTGTTGTCCCAAAATTGTAGCAATAAGTGTAGATTTTAACCTTGTACAATATTTACTGCAAACAAATTTTCAGTAAAAGAACAGAAAATATACAATGGAAAATACAAACATTACACATAGATTTTTCCCCTGGAAACCCAAACCGGGAAAACCAACATATTCTATATTTTCATTGTGATACATTGTTTACAATACAATATACATATAGGAGCCAGGGACATCCAAAACCCTAACCCAATGAACTGGATTAGTCAACAACCCTAATCCCTTAACTTTAAATAGAAAACCATCGGCAAAAACCATGTGTCAAAAAACCACCTAAATATGTGACACGTTTCTCGAGGCAAAAAAAATCTCGGTGTCGTTGCCCCCGAACCCCCGCACGTGGGGCATTCACCCCCCCTCAAACCCTCCTGCGCGCCTGGTGCAACACACATACACTACTACTCGTGCAAAGAATATAACACATACCCAACATTCTCCCACTTGTTGTTTTCTTTGCATATAGGGGGTTAAAGGGTTACATAGTCAACAATGCCCATGGATCCTCTACACCAAGAGAACTTCTCAGTGCTCACATATTTTCTTAATGAATATAAAACATTATTCAAAGTGTTCACCTTCATCAACAATACTTTCTTTTCTTCAATCGTGTCTCTCACAAAGTGGTATTGAATATCAATATGCTTCGTCTTTGAATGATAAGCTGGGTTCTTCGCTAGAAAAAGTGCACTCTGACTGTCACAATATATCCTTACAGTTTGTTGTACCAACCCAATACCTGAACACAATATTTGTAACCATACTACTTCCTTACTTGCATGAGTGGCTGCCATGTATTCAACTTTTGTAGTTGAAAGTGCCACTACAGCATGTCTTTTGCTCATCCAACTTATTGCTCCTCCAAACAGGTTAAACACATACCCACTTGTAGATCTTCTACTATCTAGATCTCCATCCCAGTCTGCATCCACAAAGCTATGTATATCCACCACTCTGTGCAATCCCGATCTTCCTTGGTATCACAATCCATAGCTAGTAGTGCCACGCAAATACTTGAAAACTCTTTTTACTGTTGTCCAATGCTCCTTCCATGGTTTTGACATATACCTGCTCAAAACTCCCACTACATGTGAAATGTCCGGTCTAGTACAAACCATTGCATACATCAAACTGCCAACTTCACTCACATATGGAACACGAGACATGTCCTCCTCCTCTTCCTATGTCTTGGGACACTGATCCAAAGATAACTTTACACCAATGGGAATAGTAACCTTGATCGGTTTACATTCCTGCAAATTAAACCTCTGCAATATTGACTTGACATATTTTCTTTGATTTAACCAGAGTTTCCTCTTTTTCCGATCTCTTTTAATTTCCATGCCCAAAATGAAATTTGAAGCACTGAGATCCTTC
>ML796190.1:208434-229086 GCA_009831015.1 Picea engelmannii
CTTCATGTCAAATTTAGAGGACAACTGAGTTTTCACATCTTGGATAATCTCCTTGTTGTTTCCTATCAGCAACATGTCATCCACATACAAGACCAAATAAATCAAATGATCACCAATTAATTTAAAATACACACAATGATCCTATTTGATTCTTGTGAAGCCAAGTCCCAGCATATAAGTATCAAATTTTTTCTACCACAGCCTTGGTGATTGTTTTAAACCATACAGGGACTTTTTCAGCTTGCATACCAGCTCCTCCTTTCCCTTTGCATCACAACCTTTTGGTTGCTTCATATAGATTTCTTCTTCCAGATCCCCATGTAGGAATGTTGTCTTCACATCCATTTGTTCTACTTCAAAATCAAATGCAACAACAACAGATAACATAAATAATATAGAGGTTAACTTGGCAACAGGAGAAAAAATCTCACCAAAATCAATTCCCTCAACCTGGGAATAACCCTTTGCTACTAACTGAGCTTTGTATTTCTCCACTTTTCCTTCTGCATTCAGCTTCTGTTTAAATACCCATTTGCTGACAATGGGCTTTCTTCCAGTCGGCAACTCCACTAGATCACAAGCCTCATTCTTATCCAAAGATGCCATTTCTTCATCCATGGCCCTTTTCCAGAGATTTCCATCCTTTGAATCCATTGCCTCCCTGACAGTTCTAGGATCATCATCAGTAATAGACAAAGAAAAATTTGAATGGAAATCAGATGGAGTATACCTTTCTGATAGCCTTCTTTCTCGAACCGATCTCCTCAATACTGGAGTATGAGGATCTTCTTCTTTTGATTCATGTTCTTCTATAGAGTCTAACTAATCATCCTTTAAATAAAACTCTATTTTCTTTGGTTCTTCCTTACTTGGTAGGACTTCCTGTTTAACAACATCCTTCATTTCTCTACATACCACATCTCGGCTATACACTACCTTCTTAGTTTCTGGGTTCCAAAGCTTATAAGCTTTGAGAACATCTTTATATCCAATAAAGATACACTTTTCGACCTTCTTATCTAGCTTACTCTTCTTTTCCTTTGGAACATGAACATATGCATCACAGCCAAATACCTTGAGATGCGTGAGATAAGGTTCCTTACCAGTCCATACCTCTTGTGGAGTCTTTTCATCCAACACTGATGAGGGTGATTTGTTGACCAGGTAACATGCAGTACCCACTGCCTCTGCCCAGAATTCTTGCCCTAACCCGGCACCACTGAGCATGCACCTTGCATTTTCCATCAGCGTCCTATTCATCTTTTCTGCAACTCCATTCTTCTGAGGTGTATATGGAGTAGTCTTATTCCTTGCTATACCGCACTTCTTACATAATTCTTCAAATTCATTCTCGCAGAACTCTCCGCCATTATTTGTCCTCAACACCTTAATTATTTTCTTTGTTTGATTCTCAACAAGAGCCTTAAAATATTTAAACCTGTCAAAGACTTCGGATTTCTTCCTGAGGAAATATATCCAAGTATTCCTCGAGAATTCATCTATAAATGAGACATAGTACACATATTTTCCCAATGATGGGACCGACACAGGTCCAAAAACATTAATGTGAACTAGTTGTAAAATTCCTTCTGCCCTCGTTGCACTAGAGGGGAATCTTGCCTGATTCTGATTCCCATATAGACAATGTTCACAGAAATCAAAATCCAGGGAGAAGTTAGACATACCTTCAACCATACCTTTACCGTGTAGTAATCGAAGACCCTTCTCTTCGATATGCCCAGTCTTTGATGCCACATCATAACCTTTTCTCCAGAGACTGTAGGATTTCTTTCTTCTTCAACTCCAATATCAGGAACAATGGAACTATTACACCCATCACTAATAGTGCTTCCTTGCAGCTTATACAAAGTTCCAAACCGAACACCCTTCAACAACACCATTGCTTCTCGAACCATCTTGCAGGTTTCCTTTTCAAATATTGTTTTTACCCCTGCATCGTCCATTTTTCTTACAGAAATAAAATTTCTATCCAAACCTGGGATGTGTAGAACACCAGGCAGTGTTCTAATCCTTCCATCTATGAGCCTCAACTTGACTTTTCCTCGTCCTATGATTCTGGTTGTCGAATCATCACCTAAGAAAACATTACCTCCATCATACCTTTCATATTTGCAAAACCACTCCCTGTGGGGATTCATATGAAAAGATGCACCAGAGTCAACCAACCATGCCTCATGATCTGCATGTGTGCTTGAAGAATCCAAGTACACATCCCCTCCTTCTTCATTGGAGGTCTATTCTTCTGTAGAAGGAGATTCTTTAGATCCCTTATTTTTCTCAACTTTGGATCTACACTGCTTCTTGTAGTGCCCTTCTTTTCCACATCTCCAACATACCTTTACGAACTTTCCAGGATATTTAGATATTCCCTTAGACTTAGATATACCACTTGAGAACTTGGATCTATTTCTTTCCTGGGAACGTCCTCTTGCAAATAATTCGTCTATGCTCTGTCCTTCCATATTCTTCCATCTCATCTCCTCTGACAATAAGGATGAGACCACTTCATCAAACTTCAAGGCAGTTGTATTACTACCTATGGCCACAATAAGACTATCCCAGGAGTCTGGTAAAGAACACAGTAAACTAATACATTTATCTTCATATGAAATTTTAATCTCAACAGATACTAACTGACTTACCACAGTATTGAAGGTGTTCAAATGCTCTACCACTGAGTCTCCATCTCTCATCCTCAGGTTATACAACTTCTTTCTCAGGAATAGTTTATTTACTAGGGACTTAGACTGATACAACTTCCCCAACTTTTCCCATAAATCCTTGGATGTAGCTTCCTTTGACACATTCAGTAATATTGAATCTGAGAGGCACAGTCAGATTGTGCTCTTTGCCTTCCAATCCAAATTTTTACAGTCATCTGTTGAAGTTACTGTAGGTACAGTTCCTGGATCTACCACGATCCACTGATCTCTGTCCACCAACAGATCTTCCACCTTGAGCTTCCACAACTCAAAACTTTGCCCATTAAACTTCTTGATCTCCATCTTCGAATTGCTTGCCATTTCTTTTTACCTGAAAAATCAATACCACAGATCTCCCACTGTAACAAGTCTTATCACAGTCCTGAGCCAAACCCTTGACCACAAAGGCGTCCCCCTGAATCCAACAAAGCTCTGATAGCAAATGTATATTTTAACCTTGTACAATATTTACTACAAACAAATTTTCAGTAAAAGAACATAAAAGATACAATGGCAAATACAAACATTACACAAAGATTTTTCCCCTGGAAACCCAAACTGGGAAAACCAGCATATTCTATATTTTCATTGTGATACATTGTTTACAATACGATATACATATAGGAGCCAGTGACATCCAAAGCCCTAACCCAATGATTTGGATTAGTCAACAACCCTAATTCCTTAACCGAAAATAGAAAACCATCGACAAAATATATGTGCCGAAAAACCAACTAAATATGTGACATGTTTCCCGAGGCATAAAAATATAACACATACCCAACAATAAGGAAATATATATTAGCAATGAAGAAGTTATAATAGCTGCAAATTAAATAATCAAAGTCAATATAAAATATTCGATAATAATGCTTGCAATTAGTAGGTAATCTTCCAATGTTTAAACCAAGACTTTGATAGCAAAATAGGATTGTTAAAGAGTGTTATCAATAAGTATTTATGACAACCCGATGGTTGTATCAAAATTTTGCTACAACACCAAGTTCTAGCCATTGAAATTAGCAAGTAATCCACCCAATGAATAGCTTATTACCAATAGAACAATTATCACAACTTACAAGTAATTTTCAACGGTAGAAAAGTTGGAAAAGAGTATGAAAGAGTGAGGTTGTTGCAGCCCCATTGGCTATAGATTAATGTTTATTACATCAACACAATCACTTAGCCAATCAAGAGGCCCTTAGAGAGAAAGAGAGCTCATAGCATAAAGAGATTAAATCCAAACTTGAACAATTCAATCTCTTAAATTTCATGTTTACCAATGCAACAATATTCTATCTCTAATGCAATTATCGCCTTATCTATTGGGTTAATGGAGTCTCTTGCTTCGACAACAATCTAGACAACAAGGAGAATAAAATATTTACTTAAGAATTAAACCCTTATAAAACCAAAGAAAGCAAAAAATCTCCAAATCGTCCAGCTTAGAAATCCAAGTTAAGCTAGGGTTTAATAATCTTCTAGGGGTGTAAACCCTCTTACTCCCTAGAGAAGATAGATCCTAGCAAGGGTTTGCTATGAGGGTGTGAACCCTCTTACTCCTTGTAGTAATCTTTAATTCTTTTCAATAACTATAGAAGAAAATTCCTTGATGGAGGGTGTATGCCCTTATTCTCCTCCTAGGGTTTGATTGTATAACCTTGAAATTAAGAAGAAAAACACAAAAAATGCAAAGATTTCTTACCTAATATAAGATATAGCATGCAAAACCATTACTTTATCAAGAAATTCCAACAATTTTCCAATAAGAAGCATCCAAGAGAATTCACTAGCCTTTATTCCACCAATAGACAAGTATTCCATCCATTTTTCCCAAGATAAAAGAGATAGTGAACTGCCCAAAGAGGTTGAAATTTCAATCCAAGAGAGAAATATCCAAGTGATGAGTTATCGTTTTTGAAAAATGATTTGCATCATATTTATATGAGGAAAACCAAGCCCTGTTTTTTTCCACTTTACAATTAAATCCATGATTTTAAGTCTAAAACCTAAGTTACAATGCTAAATTGACAAGACATCTTGCCTTTTTGCCCAAATAGGTTTACAAATGACCAAAAATAACAAAATGATGGGACATTAACCCATAAAATCCTTCTACAAGGTGGCACCTGTGATGAAAAATCCTCCAAAGGCTAGGAAATCAAGCTATATGAGTGTCACATCATCCCCAAATCAAGCAATAGAGTGGGGCTTCAAGTCCACAACATCACCAAGTGCACCAAAAGGCCAAACATTCTCTCCTAAGTGTCACGTCAAGCTCTTCAAGAGGGACTTTATGGCATAGGAAGGTGGCATCACCCTCTCTTCATGGCTCCGGGACTTTCATCATGTGCTGAGGTCACCTTCTCAAGTGCAACATTCATCTTCCAAGGCCCCCAGTGAGTGGGGCGCTACATCCAATCAATGGGCTTCCAAGCCCCTACGAAGGCCCAAGTAGCTTTGTTCCTTCATGAATGTCTTCCAGCGGGCAAGGCCATGCAAAGACAAACAAGTACACCCTCCAAGGATCCACAAGTCACATGTATCATGCCAAGTAAGCCACATTTAATAAAAGAACCACACAAACATGTGCATTAAATCCCCCCTTTTCAAACTAAACAAATGCTCAAATACCCTATAAATTTTTCCAAATTTATGTATGGGATGGTTGTCATGGTGCCCTATTGGGTAGGCCAATCCCCAAGTCAAGGAAAGTTTCCCAAGAAGACCCTCTCTAAGTCATGTAATGAGTATGAGATTGATGGGGGTATAAATTTTGGGCATGGGTTCTTGACATATCAAGTGCTCATATTGTCTCATTAATGGGTGCCTTTGTGGAGGGTGTGTTGCAACCCTCGTTTGGAATGGAACATCTTTCCCCGCAAGCCCTTTTATTTGCCATTAATTTATTATGGTCCAAACATTGAGTGCTATGTGCAATGGAAAGTAAAAATCACTGCAATTCCACTTGAAGTTAGGAACATATTGAGTGCCATGTGCACTGGAAATTAAAAGATGTCGCAAATGCATTCCCCCAACAAGTGGGACATTTATTAATTATGTGTTTTTTTTTTTTTTTAAAGGTCCTTGTTTTTTTTTTATGGAGAAGCGTTTTGTTGCTCTTAGGACCTTAGGGCGAGCAACTAACATGATAATTTATGTATTTTAACATTTTCCAACTACAACACCTATGGGCCTTCAACCCCTTCTTCCCATGAAACGAGGTACAACCCCCTCTTGGCGTCAATGAACCCAAAAGATGAGGAAACAAAATGGAAGAGGTGTGAAAAGTGGTAATAAATGAGTGGGAATGGTATGATGACCCTTCAAGGATCCCCCCCGGTAGTAACCCTTTCCCCGAGGGTGACCCACTCACTAGGAAACCATGTCAATCACCAAGGTGAAATAACTCAAAAGGTATAATATATGAGCAAACGTTTTTATAATAAAGAAAGGACCCTTTTCAACATGCTCAAATGCTTCAATTATTAAAGTGACACTTACCATGAGACTGGACTTGTTACCTAATTATGAAGCAAGACCTGTCGTCCTTTCTGGGACAAGCTAGTGTGATGGATGTTGTTATGTCGATAATGACAAATGGTGATGTGTGGTGGAGAGGAGGGGCTATGTCTGCTCAATGTGGGCTTAACTAGTCATCGGGCTTTCGACACTCTGTGTCTTCTACCTGTGAGCCTCAATACATCATCTCCTTAGTTACCCCTAGGTTGGGGGGGGTAACATTTGGCTCCTACATGGGGACATGTTCTCACCGTAGAGCACATGAGAACTTCAACATCTTCTAGTAAGACCTGTGCCTACACATACTCAAGCAAAATATTAGAGCAACAAGGGGTGAATTTCTCACCTTTTATTCATGTAATCAAAATTTTAAAATTGACAACTACTCCTTAAAAAGAAAATTTTGCATTTTTAATTTTTTTTAACTAACATGTAATAAGATTCAAGCAAATGTGTCAAAATATGAATGCAAGAAAGCAATATGTAAAGAAAATCATGAAAGCAAATTCAACTATGCTATGATGAACACACAAATGCAATGCAAGAAATCAAATGACCTACCTACTTACTTGTGGCCTGAGGCCTGTCGTAATCAAGTCCCTTCAACATAGGGTTGGAGGATAGACCCATCAATTGGTAATGGCATATTCCTCCCACCCATGGCAAATAAATAGAATGTAACCTTCTTCGACTTCTTCTTGACGATATAAGGGTCAAGCCACAAAATTTCACTCTTCTTGTCGTACTTTGGCTTTCCCTTTCTCTTATCCCACATGAGTGCAAGGTTGCCTTCGTCAAACTCAACATATTGTAGATATTCAATGTAAGGTTGTGTGGGAGGATATTCTTCGACCACACGTCTAATAGCTTGTTCTCACTCTTGATCCTTCATATCTTCATCCTTCTTGAGTATCTTGATGGATCCGAGATATTTTCCCTGGTATTCCGCAAGTTTCTCCTTATACTTATATGTCTTTGCAAGAGTGTATCAATACAATCTTCTCCTGCAAATGGTAAATCCCAAGAATCATACTCGATGAATTGAGGTGTCACATCATACTCGCAATCACTTCAGTAGTCTGGGCTATTCAGATCAACTACATGATTCCTTGCAACATGTTGACTATATAAAATCTCAAATGTTCTATCCCCCATAGGGATATGTGCATGAATGAGGTCCACATTGAGAAAACCTCCAAGGGTAGCGGACTAACTTCTTGACAAGAGCATACCCCAAGCGTCTGGTACATCAATCACAATTATATTCACAATGAGGCTCATGTGGGGGAAATCCTACAGATATACCTCCACATCTTGTATGAGACCGTACACTTTCACCTTCTTTGAATCAATATCACAAACATTCCCATAAGGGTGATTTTTCCATAAACCAAGTTGTTTCATGACCTTTAGAGACATTACGTTCACTGAGGCCCAGGAATCCAACATACAATTATTCAAACACAAACCATTTATGCCCAAAGAAAGATAAAAAGGATGATTGTCCCCTCATTGTTTCCCATGATACATAGTATTTAGGATCATCGGAGGATCTCCTACCTCATCTTGTACCTTTAATGCCTTCAAAACTTATATTCTTACATAAGGAATCTTTCACATCTCCACCGTAGGTACCGACGTATTCATCTTTCCAATCATACCTGGTACATCTATATTCAAGCAAAGGTCCTCATCTGTTGGTGCAGGATGTGGAAGCAAATCATGAACTAGAGGCCGAGGAGGTGGAGGCACTTCCTTTGTTGTTGGGGGAGGTGGTGGTGGCATCGTATTTCTTCTTGAGTATGAAAAGATTTCCCTTTTGTTCAACTTGTCTTTTAATCCGTCATCCATTTGGCTCAATATACTTCCAACCGAGCTTGTCTAACTGCTCAATTCCTCACTTCTTCAAGTTGTTCCGCCATGATATCAATGTACTCATCATCTTGGAGGGTAAAAATTGTATCAATGAACTTCAACCTATCTATAGTGCCTATATCTTCTCCCTCCTTTTGTCTTGGACACTCATGTTTCAAATGAGGTTCTTGACAAGGCAAACACCATGGTGATCCCTCCATATTGACCATCTCAACAGGACCCAAGGTGTCAGGTTCCTTTGCCTCTTGTCGTGGCCTTGGTTTCGAACATGTGTTCTCCCTATGTTGTCTGATAAATTGAGGTATTGGAGTAGAATGATGCCTCTCCAAAGTTGTCAACCTATTCATGATTTGATCTTGACTCTGGATGAACTATGCATTCATTTGATCAAAATTTTGAGCCAAGAGTGTGATCAGATCATGTACACTGCTTGTTGAAGTCTTCGTCTTAGGTTTTTATTTGACATGAGGGAAGTGAAAAGGCTCAATTCTTGATTTGATAAGATGTTCTTCAATCTATGCACTATACTCTTTGGCCTTTTCCAAATTATCATGCATCTTTTCCTTCGGAATAAAACCAAACTGTCCTTTGAAAGCATTCAAGTAAAGAAGGAGAACAATTGCTTCTTGTGGGCATATGTCCTTCGGGATTTGACTATGCAAGTTGTCAAAGATATCATCAAATTTTTTTATTGTTTCATTGTCTTTCTTCTTGATTTGGTTGAATTGCATCAATATAATTTCGTTGTCCTTTTTTGTTGTCCATCTACCCTTGAACAACTTAGTGAAATCTTCATAAGATTGCAAGTGATTGTGGGGCAATCCTTTTAACCACTTTTTAGCATCTTCATCAAGAGACATATCTAGTAGCTTCATTGCAACATCTTCATGTTCGAGATCATTGCCTTCCATGGCCACACCAATAGCATCAAGATACTCTTTAGGTGTAACAACATTGTTTACAATGAACTTTGGCAACCACTTATGAGACTCTTTGGGCATGGTATTGGGATACCCAAGGATGGTGGCCATATTCAATGGCTTGTAAAGGCTGCCAGCCCAAGGATGAGAAGAAGGTTACCTTGAAATAAGGTTTTGACAATGGGTGAATTATGACGAGGTCTTCTTCGGTAAACCTTGGAAGGGTTAAACCTTCCTTGGGGAAGTGTCTTTGGGATGGACGGGTTCTTATCTTGTGGAGTCACCAAATGAACTTTATGAAAAGCTCATCAAAAAAGAAAAGGAAACTTCCCTCAAATGGAGTCACCAAGCAAGCTAGGTAAATGCTTTGGGATAAACTTGACAAGTGTCGTTATCAGTCAGCAAGGATTCAAAATCCTCCCCAACAACGATGCCAAAAATGTTATCGCGCAATTTGCTAGTTTGGGAAAAGCCTAACCCAAGCAACAAATGTGAGACACAATTGGGGACACCTATCACTGTCACCTCAATCGATATCCCCCTCGTTTGAGTGAAGGACAAATCCAACACAAGGGAGGATTCCTGGGTGATCCTAAGGGGATTGAAAAGGGAGAAGTAAGGAACTAGAAGAACACCCCTACAGGTCAAGGTCTAGTATGAGACTTGAGGTCGAGGAGAGAGTCTTTGGAGTTGGTAAATGGTTTCCAAGGTTGTGTACCTGCAAAACAGTGTTAGACAAACCAAAACAAGACCAAATATAATGATATAAGCCTCAAGATAAGTGGGAAATCAACAAGAAACCTTGTTGTCCCAAAATTGCAGAAATAAGGAAATATATATCAGCAACGAAGAAATTATAACAACTGTAAATTAAATCATCAAAGTCAATATATAATATTTGATAATAATGCTTGCAATTAGTAGGTAATCTTCCAATGTTTAAACCAAGACTTTGATAGCAAAAGAGGGCTATTGAAGAGTGTTATCGGCAAGTATTTATGACAACCCAATGGCTGCAGATTTTTTTTTCTACAACAACAAGTTATAGCCACTGAAATTAGCAAGTAGACCACCCAATCAATATTTTATTACCAATAGAACAATTATCACAATTTACAAGTAATTTTCAGCGGTAGAAAAGTTGGAAAAGAGTATGAAAGAGTGAGTTTTTTGCAACCCTATTGGTTGTATCTTAATGCTTATTACAACAACACAATCACTTAGCCAATCAAGACGCCCTTAGAGAGAAAGAGAGTCAATAATAAATAGAATTTAAATCCAACCTTGAACAATTCAATCTCTTGAATTTCATGTTTACCAATGCAACAATATTTATTCTCTAATGTAAATAGTGCCTTATCTATTGGATTAATGGAGTCTCTTCCTTGGATAACAATCTATCCAACAAGGAGAATAAAATGTTTTCTTAAGAATTAAACCCTTATAAAACCAAATAAACTACAAAATCTCTAAATCGTTAAGCTTAGAAATCCAAGTTAAGCTAGGGCTTAATAATCTTCTAGAGGTGTAAACCCTCTTACTCCGTAGAGAAGATAAATCCTAGCAAGTTTTTTCCACAATGGTGTAAAGCCTCTTACTCCTTGTAGCAATCCTTAATCCTTTTCAATAACAATAGAATAAAATTACTTGATGGAGGGTGTATGTCCTTATACTCCTCCTAGGGTTTGATTGTATAACCTTGAAATTAAGAAGAAAAACACAGAAAATTACAAAAATTCCTTACCTAATCCAAGAGATAGCATGCAAAAACCTTACTTTATCGAGAAATTCCAACAATTTTCCAAGATGAAGCATCCAAGAGAATACTCTAGCCTTTATTCCACCAATAGACAAGTATTCCATCCATTTTGCACAAGAGAAAAGAGTTAGTGAATTTTCCAAAGAGGCGGAAATTTCAGTCCATGAGAGAAATATTCAAGTGATGAGTTATCATTTGTGAAAAATGACTTACCTCACATTTATATGAGGAAAACCAAGCCCTATTTTGTCCACTTTACAATTAAATCCATGATTTTAGGTCGAAAAGCTAAGTTACAATGCTACATTGACAAGACGTCTTGCCTTTTTTCCCACATAAGTTTACAAATGACCAAAAATAAAAATAAAAATATGGGGCGTTAGCCCATAAAATCCTTCTCCAAGGTGGCATGTGTGATGTAAAAGCCTCCAAAGACTAGGATGTCAAGCTATATGAGTGCCACATCATGCCCAAATCAAGCAATAAAGTGGGGCTTCAATCCCACAACATCACCAAGTGCACCAAAAGGCCAAACGTTCTCCCCAAAGTGTGATGTCAAGCTCTCCGAGTGGGATGTTATGGCATAGGAAGGTGACGTTACCCTCTCTTCATGGCTCTAGGTCTTTCATAATGTGCTAAGATCACCTTCTCAAGTGCAACACTCATCTTCCAAGGCCCCCAATGAGTGGGGCGCTACATCCAACCAATGGGATTCCAAGCCCCTATGAAGGTCCAAGTAGCTTTTTTCCTTGATGAATGTCTTCCATTAGGCAAGGTCCTGGAAAGACAAAAAAGTACACCCTCCAAGGGTCCACAAGTCACATGGATCATGCCAAGTAAGCCATATTTAATAAAAGAACCACCCAAACATGTGCATTAAATCCCTCCTTTTCAAAAAAAACAAATGCTGAAAGACCTTATAAAGTTTGCCAAATTTAGGTATGGGAGGGTTGTCATGGTGCCCTAATGGGTAGATCAATCCCCAAGTCAAGGAAAGTTTCCCAAGAAGACCCTCTCTAAGTCATTTAATGAGTATGAGGTGGATGGGGGTATGAATTTTGGGCATGGCAATCTTGACATATCAAGGGCTCATATTGTCTCATTTATGGGTTCCTTTGTGGAAGGTTTGTTGCATCCGTTGTTTGCAATGCAACATTTTTCCAAGCCCTTGTATTTGCCATTAATTTATTGTGGTCCAAACATTGGGTGTTGTGTGAAATGGATAGTAAAAAATACCGCAATGCCACTTGAAGTTAGGAACACATTGAGTGCCACATGCACTAGAAACTAAAAGTCATCACAAATGCATTCCCCCAATAAGTGGGATGTTTATCAATTATGTGGTTTCTTTTCTTTTTTTAAAGGTCCTTGATTTTTTTATGAAGAAGTGTTTCATTGCTCTCAAGACCTTAGGGTGATCATCTAAATGGATAACTTATGGCCTTTAACTTTTTCCAGATACAACAACTCTGGGTCTTCAACCCCTTATTCCCATGAAATGAGGTACAAGCCCTTCTTAGGGTCAATGAGCCCAAAATCCCAAAAGATGAGGAAATGAAAGGGAAGATGTGTGGAAAGTGGTAAGAAATTAGTGGGAATGGTACAATGACCGTTCAAGGATACCCCCCAGTGGCAACTCTTTCCCTGAGGGTGACCCACTTACTAGGAAACCATGTCAACCACTGAGGTGAAATAAGGCAAAAGGTATAATTTCCAAGAAAAAGATTTCATAATCAAGAAAGGACCCTTTGCAACATGCTCAAATGCTTAAATTATTAAAGTGACACTTACCTTGATACTGGACTTGTTACCTCGTGAAGCAAGACCCATTGTCCTTTACGGGCCAAGTAGTGTGGTGGACACTACTACACTATTGATGACGAATGGTGATGTGTGGTGGAGAGGAGGGGCTTTGTCTACTCAACAGAAGTTAAGTTGGTCATCTGGCTCTCAACACTCCATGTCTTCTACCCGCGGGCCTCGAGACACCATCTCCTTAGTTACCCCTAGGCTAGGGAGGTAACACATCCCATAAGAAAGAGGCCACTAGAATTGATCTACATTAAAGCCCAAAAAGTTTTATAGCTATAGATAAAAGAGAACTTAAAAAAAGAACCAATGATAAATAACATACTGACATAGAGGATTGCATGAATTATAACAAAGGAAACCAAACAAACCACCAAACTACAACAAAAGGACCAAACGCTAACATCATGTGTATTCCTTCACAATATACAACAAAAAAATATACAAATAAGATATTGCTGCAACATAAAAACGATATATATAAAAGACAAAAGAGAGAATAACACTAACAAAACCCAAAACCAAAATTTCCAAAGCATTAGTATTGTTGATGGAGCAATGTTTGAAAAAATAATAGAGTAACAAACAACAACAATTATCTAAGACTAAACATCCATGTTGACCATCCACTAACCAAAATAAAATTCACTTGGAAACATGCAAGCAAATGACAAATGTTATGACTATGATGGGGGTATATTCGGATTGAAATGCATATGTAATATTAGTAGGTTGATCTGGTAGCAAGCCTACATGGGAAATGAATGAGAATATGTATATGTTATGACCCTGATAGTGATATATACAGGGTGAAATGTATATGCAATGGTAATTCAGACTGGTAGTGGACCTACATGAGCAATGAGTGAGAATATGTATATATAGAGGCCAATAGAGTAGTTGTTGTATACATGAACTTGTGATTTGGATATATGGATGTACATGGGTGATTAAGGAGGCTTTATCCTAATGTACAATGATTTTTTGTGTAACTCATAATTATTATCACTTTGAGAGATGTTCTCCATGCCTATATTTGGTATACATTGTGTGCATGTATGTTTATATTTTTATATTATGTAATGTCCCCATTTTTGGGTTCCTTTGCTTTGTAGTTGGAGATGTCTTTATGGGATTGTGTCGGTTTAATCAGAAGGGTGATTTGATGTTATCAGTGAGCTCATGGGGTTTACAGGAGTTATTTGATGCTTTCAGAGGTCCACTCATCATCTTTTATCATCGGGATCACACTTACGCAGTTAGATTTCGATTATGGCGCATTTCAACCATTCCTGTAATTTGGGAGTATTAATGAGCATTATTTAATGGATTGCACTAAGGTTTTCATTTTAATAAATTATCTAAGAGGAATGCCTTGGTGTAATAGCTCGTTGGAATTGGGATGAAGAGCTCTAAATGTTGAGAAGATAAAAAAAAGTGAGTTTCGATGCCCATAAATGCTTTAAAGTCAAATAAATCATTTTTTCAAAGTAAAAAGGTCAATAAATTAATAAAGTGATTTTACTAAAGATAAATTAAAAAATCACTTGAGGGGAAAAGAGGAAAAAGTAGAGTACAATGAGAGATCATTTTCTCATTATGTGGATGATTATTTCTGATTTGATTTGGAGAGCTCTTAAAGCCTTTGGGGGTTTGGAGTAAACCCTGGTTTGGATTGGTTTTGGTGATGAAAGATTCCACTCTAGCTAATTAGGTTTGGTGGTGAGAGATCCACCCTAGCTATTTGGTGGGGAATATCACTCAAATCTTCCACTTGTCTCTATTGTGAGGAAGAGATTCATCATTTTGCAGCAGTTTTGGGGTTTCTGGAAGTCATATATTCTTGTGCAGATCAAGTTTGGCTCTGAGATGATCGATTTGCTAGAGTGAGGGCCAAAAATCAATTGAGGAGGTTGTGTTTTCCATTGTTGGCCAAGTTCGTTAGTGGTTGGGCTGAATTCCTTGTATTGAGACAGAGATTCCTCCCTACTGGGCAGATTCTTATTGCCTTAGGGCCGAGTTTTCATCAAGGGAAGTCAAATTTCCTTTAGCAACCAAATTTTAGTTGTGGAGATATTCTTAGTAGCTGATTCGTGGTGTTTTCATTTGTTGTTACAACCCCACTTTATCTTCATTTCCAGCCAGATGTACCCTTCATCATCTATGCTTTTCAAGTTGGAATTGTGAGTTAAATGTTGATGTAATAGTTCAATTTTGGAGTAGTAAATAAGCAATCAGTTGTGTCTCGTTTTCTTGTTGTTTGGTTTAGTTATCTCCAATATAATTGTTGTTATTATATATATCATGTGCCAATCATATTTGTATGTTACAAACTATTTGATGAAACTCTTAAACCAATAAACGCATGAGAACACTTCATCAACAAACATAAAACATAATAACAACAATAGGAGTTGATCATAGTGGGTGTTGAGTGAATCTACAAAGTGTTTGACAAAAGCTTAGTACTAGAAAAAAAACTATACCAAACAAATAGGGGAGTTTTTCAGTGAAATTTGGTATAACAACCAATTGTTTGATAAAAGTCCTACACCAGAAAATTACTAAAATATTACAACAGCAAGTAAAAATTTATAACAACAATAGGAAGGGACATTTGATAGTGGATTTTGTGCATGCCAACTAAGTGTTTGTAAAAAGTATTGAACCATAAATTCACCCAATAATATTACAATAATAGGAAGATAGTTATCATAGTGAGATTTGAGGTTGCTAGCAATGTGTTTGACAAAAGTTAACAACTAAGGAAGTGCATAAACATATCAACAAATGAGATAAACATATTAGCAGTCAATAAGGAGTCATTACAAGGTTGTTAGCAAACTATTTTGGCAAAACTCCTGACCCAAAATTACTCACTAAAAATAGCAGCAACAAAAGGGAAAACTACAACAACCGCAAGGAGGGTCATTACAATGGTATCATAGCATGTTTTCTCCTAGCCCGAGGGGTGAACTGTGAAGGATATTTTTAGATTATTTTGGCACATTCGAATGCTTAGAAAGATGGAAATAAATCAGGAGTTCATGGCATAATTTTACAAGGATGTAAGGAATATCAAAAGAATCTAACAACACCATTAGAGCCTCCATAGTGGTTGAAGCTATACTTATCAGTTTGGAAGAAGAAGAATAAGAAGGGATTCAAATCTAAAGTAGTTAGTGGAGCAAAGACCTCACTTCATGATGACAGTTTGACATAACCATAGGTTTACTTTTTGGATGAGCTTGATGATGGCGTGTGCAATGAGGTTGACAAAACAACAATGTTTGATACATCATTAGAGCTATCTTATGAGGCTAGTGTCGTCAACACATATGATGGACAAACTGATAGCACATATGATGTAGTTTTTCGATCAACCAATGTTGAGGATTCGTCATCTCCTTAGTGGTGATGCTTATGAGGATCCATGTGCATTAAAACCCAGATACGATGAAGGTTTAGTGTTGGATGATTTTCCTTTGGATGTTGATCTAACTTCTAGGGAGTTATGCATGAGAGATGATGAAGATGAAGTTGGGAATCTTATACATGAGCTTCATATGGAGTTGAGTTTGGCACATTTTTCATCATTCCTGTCATCTATGGTAGCTAGGACACATGAGGATGTTAGTTGTACTTATGGTTTGATGGTGGAGCTTCTCGTGATGGTTGAGCATGATGAGCATTTAGATTTGCATGGGCTTGATGAGAGGTATGGCTTAGAGACTTCTGATTATACACATATTCTGCATCTTGT
Organism: Picea engelmannii; assembly: GCA_009831015.1. NCBI lineage: Eukaryota > Viridiplantae > Streptophyta > Pinopsida > Pinales > Pinaceae > Picea > Picea engelmannii. Next base: position 224,806 of record ML796190.1, read on the forward strand.
AGATCACGAGCCACTTCTTTTGGGGATCCCATTGATAGCTCAAGTCATAACTGTAGATGGGGGAGTTGAGCATATACCTTGTGGACCAACCATCAGGGAGGTATATGCACCCACTGACTGTGGGAATGGATATATTGATGATGTGGACACATTAGTATGGGATTGTGGGGTGATTCCTTCAGAGAGACTTCTTGATATGGACTTTGAACATACCGTTGAGTTTGAATTGTTCAAAGGCATGAAGTTAATAGATGAGATTCATCAAGCAACATATTCCTTGAACATTGATCTTCGATTGGGATATCACTAGACTACTTTTGAGTGTCATTATGGGCACTATGAGTTCTTGGTCATGCCATTGGGATTGACCAACATGCTTTCCACCTTTCAATCTCACAAGAACCCCATATTCACATGACAACTACAAGGGTTTATGTTGGTGTTCTTTGATGATCTCCTCATATACAACATGAAATGGGAGGATCATTTGAGACAATTAGACGAGACATGGGACATGGGGGATAACATATTCAGGCATGAGACAGAGTACTCTCCAGAGATTGATCTTCAATCACGCTATCATCAGGAGAGGGACATGGATCTTGGCATGACAGATGCTTTACATTATGGCCATGTGATCAATATGCAGGATGTACAGACACATCAGGAGGAGATCCATGACACATTGGATTGGCTCACGAAAATTTTAGTTGATTGGAAGTCCCACCTTCTGGTGGAATATTCCAAGGATTGGGTTGCAATTGAGTTGATGGATGGTAATATTTAGGATGACAGATACAAAGTGGTGGATGATATCATCTACTACAGAGCTAGCATATACTTAGTTTCTGATTCCACACTTGGGGAAGAGATCATGAGGGTTATACATGAAACAACCTTGGTAGCGCATCTTGGATACTTCCAGACTTACCAGCAGATCCGATAGAGGTTCTCATGGAAGGACCTCGAGGACGATGTGTGGAGACATGTGAGGGAGTGCATGACTTGTTAGCATAATGAGTCAGAGCATACCTGTCGACAAATTTCAACACAAGTCTACCATAGGTGCATGGCAGGGATTTCATCAGAGTATGAAGCATTGCAGATAGAAAAGTGATTCTTTAGGGAGGTGTTTAGGCTCCATAGGTTGCCTGAATACATTGACCATGATTGGGACAACACAGTTCTCAGGGCATTTTGCCAGGAATTGTAAAGATTCGTTGGCATAGAGTTGATCAGTGTAGTACAGTTGGAGTCAATTAGTATGAGGCATAATGGACTTCTAGTGTGGATGTGGGTTTTAGGAACTCATATGATTGGTTTGTTTCATTTTTGGGACACTCTGAGAGGAGATGATGGGGCACATGCTATATGGTAGGAGATATTTTCTTTGTTGATACCCAGGATTGGGTATCACAGTGGACTTGCAGACTTTGATTCCACTAAGGCACATCTGTAATATGTGATCCATGGTATTGGGGTTGAGTCTTCTAGACATTACAACTTAGGGTTCCAGGAGTGGAGGCTACAGTTTGGGAATGAGGGCCAACCACGTATGATTAGAGTGGCGCAATGTCATCATGGTGGTTTCTTTACGAGATTAGCTTGGGACCTTGGGATTACACGGTTTGTTAATTTAGTTACTGATAGAGAGGAGAGAATTAGTTCTTACTTTCAAAAGTTTTCTCATATGGTGATTTGGGTTGGTTCCCTAGAAGAGCCATTCTCTGAAGGGTTGATCGAGTTTTTGCAGTGCATGATTAGCCTACCTATCGGTAGTATTCAGGTGGCCTCTTGTGTTAGCACCTTGCTAAAAAAATGCTTTGAGTAGAGGGTGCTTCACATATTTCAGGTTGGTTTGGGACCCTAGGATCATTCTCAACTTCAATTTGGGTCAACTTATTGATCATAGTGTTGTGATGGCATGGCTTGAGGATAAACAATCTTTGGGAGGGGAGGACTGTAATGTACCCATTTTGGGGTTCCTTTGTTCTACAGTTGGAGATGTGTTTATGGGCTTGTGTCAACTTGATCATAGGGGTGATTTGATGTTACTAGAAAGATCAGGGGGTGTAGAGGAGTTATATGATGCTTTCAGAGGTCCACTTATCATCTTTTATCATTGGGATCACACCTGGGCAATCGAATTTTGATTCTGATGCATTTCGACAGTTCCTGTAATTCAAGAGTATTAATGAGCATTATTTAATGGATTGCACTAAGGTCGTCATTTTAATAAATTATCTAAGAAGGGTACCTTGGTGTAATAGCTTGTTGGAACCGAGATGAAGAGCTCTAAATGTTGAGATGATAAAAAAATGACTTTTAGTGCCCATAGATGCTTTAAAGTTAAACAAATCACTTTTTGGGAGTAAAAAGGTTAATAAATTAATAAAGTGATTTTATTAAAGATAAATTAAAAACTCACTTGAGGGGAAAAGAGGAAAAGGGGTATAAAAGCACAATGAGAGCTCATTCTCTCATAATGTGGATGGTTATTTCTGATTTTATTTGGAGAGATCTTAGAGCCTTTCGGAGTTTGGAGTAAACCCTGGTTTGGATTGGTTTTAGTAGTGAAAGATTCCACCCTAGCTAATTAGGTTTTTCATAGTGAGAGATCCACCCTAGCCATTTGGTGGGGAAGATCACTCAAATCTTCCACTTGTTTCTATCGCGAGGAAGAGATCTATCATTTTGCAGTAGTTTTGGGGTTTGTGGAAGTCATATATTCTTGTGCAAATCAAGTTTGGCATTGAGATTATCGATTTGCTAGAGTGGGGTCCAAAAATCACTTGACAAAGCCATGTTTTCCCTTGTTCGTTGAGTTATTTAGTGGTTGGGACGAATTCCTTGTATTGAGACCAAGTTTCCTCCTTGCTGGGTTGATTCTTATTGCCTTAGGGACGAGTTTCCATCAAGGGAAGTTGCATTTCCTTTCACAACTGATTTCTAGTTGTGGAGATCTTCTTAGCAACAGATTTGTGGGGTTTTCATTTGCTCTTACAACCCCACTTTATCTTCATTTCCAACTAGTTGTACCCTTCATCATCTATGCTTTTCATGTTGGAATTTTGAGTTAAATTCTTATGTAATAGTCCAATTTCGGAGTAGTAAATAAGCAATCACTTTTGGGTCATTTTATTGTTGTTGGGTTAAGTTATCTCGAGTATAATTTTTGTTTTCATATATATCATGTGCCAATCATATTTGTATGTTACAAACTGTTTGATGAAACTCTTAAACCAATAAATGCATGAGAACATTTCATCAACAAACATAGAACATAATAACAAGAACAAGGGTTGATCATAGTGGGTGTTGAGTGAATCTACAAAGTGTTTGACAAAAGCTCAGTACCAGAAATAAACTACAACAAACAAATAGGGGAGTTTTGTGATGAAATTTGGTATAACAATCAACTGTTTGACAAAAGTCCTACACGAGAAAACTACTAAAATTTTATAGCAATAGGTACAAATTTATAATAGTAGTAGGGAGGGACATTTGATAGTGGATTTTGTGCATTCCAGCTAAGTGTTTGTAAAAAGACTTGAACCAGAATTTCACCCAATAATATAACAACAGTAGGAAGAGAGTTATGACAATGAGATTTGAGGTTGCTAGCAAGGTGTTTAATGAAAGTTACCAACCAAGGAAGTGCATAAACATATCATCAAATGAGATAAACATATCAGCAGTCAACAAGGAGTCATTAGAAGGTTTTTAGCAAATTGTTTGACAAAGCTCCTGACACAAAATTACTCACTAAACGTAGTAACAACAAAAGGGAAAACTACATCATCCATAAGGAGGGTCATTACATATTAAGTATTGGGTTCATAACATATGGCATCAAAGAAGATGATTTTTGGTTTGGGCACTGTTATTGCACAAGTTGTAGGTTGGGAAAAGCTCGACCCAACCACCAACTGGTGACAACTAAGGGACACTATACCCAATGTCACCTCAATATAGGTCATGCACTTCAAGGGTGACTAGGTCACTCTAGGGAGGTGATCTCGGTGACCCTGGGGGGTTTGAGATGGATGGAAGGGAAGGAAGAGAAGTATCCCCCTAAAGTTCAATGATGGAGGAGGAAAGTGGCTTTGATGACTCTTCTTCGGGTGGTTTAAAGTTGTCGAGCCTTTGGGTACTTGCAAAAGTGATTGTACATGCCCGAGACATAAGAAAAGCCACACTTGCATATAGTATGTTAGGTGGACAAACAAGTTAATCTTGTTGTCCCTAATTGCAGCAATAATAAATGATATATATCAGCAT
>ML796191.1:0-26999 GCA_009831015.1 Picea engelmannii
AAGCTTGAGGGACAGACATGGGATATGGTGGGAGTGAAGGCATGGGGCACGTGGAAGAAGTGGACAGGGGCGAGAGCGATGACAGAAAGGGGGCTATGCGGGCTAGAGAGGAGGAGTGGATAAGCGACACGTGGAAATAAGGGACAGTGGGTAGAGGGTGAGCGAAGTGACGGGAGGAGGGTCCACCATGGCTAAACACAGGGAAGCTGAGGAGAGCGTGGCTGCACGAGCGCCATTTATCTGGGCGCGACGATCGTGGCCGCTGGGAGCTGCATCAATAATTCCGGACCCCCCCCCTCAGCTTAAAGGGAGAAAGACGGGCGGGTCCGGAATGGCCTTTATCGTCGTTGATCCGGGCGCGCTTATCTGAGCCGTTGGAGAGATGCGCCCCTAATTCCGGACCCCCCCCCACTGCTTAAAGGTCGGAAGGCAAGGGGGGTCCGGAATTTGCTGTGCGCCGTTGATCCGGGCGCGCTCATCTTGACCGCTCGATCTCGCTCACTGTTTACCACGGGCGTTATGTCGCCCACAACCTTGGACAAGTGGGTTTTAACCCATTCATTTGATTTCTGACCCCCTTAGCAAGAAATATCGCTAACACAGTGATAATCATAAGGATGCGAAGTGGGTGGAATACATGCAGAATTTCACATTCATGATCAAGCACATTTCGGGGACTGCTAACAAGGTAGCTGACGCCTTAAGCAGAAAATGTTTATTGCTGCAGGAATTCAGGGTCAAAACCTTGGGTTTTGAAAACCTGAAAGATATGTATGCAGATGATGCAGACTTTGCAGAAGCTTATGAAGCGACCGAGAATCCAGTTCTCAGGGATAGGAGTCCGTGGATTGACTACCTGATCCAGAATGGATTACTGTTCAAAGGAAATCAATTGTGCATTCCAGATTGCTCTATGAGAGAGAATTTGGTGAAGGAAAAGCACAGTGGAGGCTTAGCAGGCCATTTTGGACACGACAAGACATTCGCCAAGCTGAGAGAATCTTATTATTGGCCTGGCATGTGCACTGATGTAAATCGATTTGTTGACAGGTGCCGAATATGTCAACATGCGAAGGGCTGAAAATAGAACACAAGGTTCTATCAGCCGTTGCCTATACCAGAGAGACCATGGGAGGCAATTAGTATGGATTTTTCTTTGGGATTACCGAGAACGCAGAGAGGCGTGGATTCCATTTTTGTAGTGGTGGACAGATTCTCGAAGATGGCACATTTCATCCTGTGTCACAAGACCAACGATGCAACCCACATCGTGAACTTATTTTTCAAAGATATTGTGTGATTGCATGGATTGCCCAGGAGCATAGTCTCGGATCGGGATACCAAGTTCATAGGTCACTTTTGGAGGATGCTATGGAAGAAGCTGGGGACTGACTTAGCATTCAGTTCTGCTTACCATCCGCAGACAGATGGACAAACAGAGGTGGTCAACAGAAGCTTAGGAGATCTGTTGAGAAGTCTGGTGACAGAGCATCACACCAGTTGGGATCAGATCTTACCACAGGTCGAATTCACGTACAACGATTCAGTGAATCAAAGTACAGGTAAGAGCCCATTTCAAATTTTGTATGGGACACAACCGAGAGGAGTGTCTGAGCTCAGGGAGTCAGAACAGGCTGAAACTAGCAGCGCGAGAGCTGAGGAATTCACTGAGGCAATGCAAGAACTTCACACGCAGGTGAAACAACGACTGCAGAAGGCGAATCAGGAATATAAGCGTAGAGCCGATCAAAGAAAGAGGCAGCTTCAGTTTGAAGTTGGAGACATGGTTCTAGCGCACTTGAGAAAGGAAAGGTTCCCAAGGGGAACATACAATAAGCTCAAGATGAAAAAGATTGGGCCATGCAAAGTCTTGAGGAAGTTTGGGGAGAACGCATATGAGCTTGAGTTGCCGGAGGAAATCGGGATATCTCCGTTTTTCAATATTTCAGATTTATACCCCTACAGGGCTGATGAAGCAAATACTGGAACTGAGGAACCAGTGGTCTAGTGGCAGAAGCAATTACCAGTTGCACAGAAACCGCAAATGGAGTGCATAATGGATAAACGAGTTGGAAAAAAGACCAGGAGGGAGCAATATTTTGAATACCTGGTGAAATGGAAAGATTACCCAGTGGAGGATGCCAGCTGGGAAATAGAGGCAATGATTCAGAAGCGTGGGCACACCGTGCAGGAGCTCATGGACAGGAGCCCATGAAATCTTTTGAGACGAGGAGTATGATGCAGGAGAATCTACAACTCAATCAAGCGAGCCAGCATGGAGCGGAGAACAGCTGGACAGCGCCATCGCATACATTTTAAATTGCTTTGAAGATTATTGCGTCGCCATTTGAATGAAAGAATTCATAAGAAGCACACTTGTATTGTAATGTAGATAAGAAGGCATTTAATAGTATTAATGTTGTTAGATAGGAATTAACTGTAGATTAGACAGTTCTTCTTTCGAGAGGGAAAACGGAATATAGGCACCCTCCTTTCTAACAATGTAGGATTATTATCAGCATTAGCATTCAAGATCAAGAAGGGAGCAAAGCAGAGAACTGGTGAAGAATCCCCATGTACAGATATTGAATTAATAGGAAAGCTTTGATTCAATTCCATGGCTGTGATTATTCTCTGTGTGTTGTTGATATTATGCTGTTGCATATTCGCTTCTGGTTTTGCCTATTGTTTATATGCTGCATATGTGATTGCATGGTAGGTTCGAAACCTGAGGGAATGAGAGAATGAGTTTCAATCATTTCTCTGTCTAAGCCAGGAGATTCCTGCATAGAGTGCAGTGGAATTCCTCTGCATAGAGTGCGTTGAGGAGGTGGGACAATTAAACTCTCATTTTCATTTGCCCAGAAGCTATGTTGAGTTATTCAAACTGTGCAGGTGAAGAGCAGGTTGAATTTTCAGAGACAAACCTGCGAAGAGGAGAACAGGAAAGCCTTGATTTCCACTCCATGGATGTGTTTGTCCTCTGGGTGTTGTTGGCATTATGCCTTTGCATAGTTGCTTCTTGCTACATACTTCTTTCATATGCTGTGTATGTGATTTTATGGAAGAATTGAAATCAGAGTGATTCTGAGTGGAAAGTTGTTGAAATCTTAGGAGGAATAGTTCCATGGAGAACGCATTGGAGAAGACCCAGGAAGAATTTGAAACGGAAGCACTTTGAAGCAGAGGAGATAATTCAAAGAAGAGAACCGACGGTCAAAGTTCGTGGAGGAGAATCCCGAGATCCCGCTGACCGTCTGATCGGGAAAGAGTTGCGCAGGAGTTGTCCAAAGGTGCAGGAGAGAACTGGCCATTGGATCTCGGCCCATCGGGGTTCGGGGTTCGGCGTTTGGCAAGGTAACTGTTTCGTGACTTGCCAAATCGCAAACCGCGATTTTCCGAGTTGACGGGAGCCGTTGATCAGAAACGGGACAGGTGTCGCGAGATCCCAGGGAGTCGGGATTCGACACTTCATCATTTCCAAAGGCGAAGGGACAACAAAGGGCCAGCAAAGTCCGGAATTGCGACGGGTCCCACAGTGATAGCGTGGGTGTTGACAGGCGCCGTCGGGGTTTCGGCACTCAGGGTTTTCAAATACAAAGGACTCACGACAGTTGAAATCGCGATTCCGCGATCCCCGATCACACGAGTGGAGAGGTGACGTGGCCAAGTGGGACCACAAGAACTGGTGGAGTACAGGTGTCATCGGAGTTTGGGGTTCGGTGTTTTGCAGTGTAAGTGAACCGTAGCATTACCATCGCCGATTTCCCGATAGGGAAATCCCCGATGCGCGAAAGCATTGACCGTTGACTATCGGGGTTTGGGGTTTGGAGCTGTGGGTGAACCGTGTTCGCGTGAAGCGTGAATTCCCGAGTCACGATATCCCGACTTCCGAAGGGGAGATCGCCGACGGAGTTACTGTGGGTGACTCGTGACTCCCGAGGGGAGTTGGAAGAGCTTAGACTCTTCGGGCCCGTGATTGAGAGAAGGTCCTGGTGGAGGCGGCTGCTCACGGAGGGGCAGGTTGCAGTCAAGCGGTATCAGAGCTGGGAAAAGAATCCTCTTTGTTCCGATAGTAGAGAAAAGCGGATTCACCATGCCGCCCAGGAGGGAGAGACAGTCACCCTATCGTGAAGACAGGGATGCTCGAAGAAGGGGAAGACTAGCAGGGAATGCTGAGATGGAACGAGAAATGCGAGATATCCGAGCAAGGATGGAGGAGATGGAGACCACCCGAAGACGTGGTGCTGGTGCAGTAGAGTTCAGTGATTCCGAGATTGAAGAGGAAGCTAGACATGATGCCGAAGAGGTCTCAGCAGAAGATGCCTTGACAGAGAAGTTGATTAGAGCCATTGCCAGAATGAGCTCAAAGACTAAAATGGACATTCTCGTCTATGAGGGGAGTCTAAATACAGAAGAGATGCTGGATTGGATCCGAGCACTCGACACCTACTTCGATTATGAAGATATCGAAGAGGACAAGAAGGTGAGGCATGCAGTCACAAAGCTGAAGGGACATGCAACCTTATGGTGGGACGAGTTGTAGGCAGACAGGCGTTCCAAAGGCAAACAAAAGATTAAGAGCTAGGATCGGATGATCGCCAAGATGAAGGAGAAGTTCATTCCGAGGGATTACCATATCACTCTGTTCAGGCATATGCAGAACCTGAGACAGAAGTTGATGACGGTGAAAGAATACACCGAAGAATTCTATAGGCTCAACATTCGAGCAGGTCACCGAGAGAGTGATGACTAAAAGGTGGTGAGGTATCTGAATGGGTTGAGGTATGACATTCAGGATGAGCTGAGCACGATGACCATCCGGACAGTTGAGGAAGCGTACCAGATGGCTCTGAAAGCCGAGGAGAAGTTGAGCCGCAAGCAGGGACAGCGAGGGCGAGGCAGAAGCCAACCTAGAGGCAAAGAAGTTGCCCAAGAACGAACTCAAAAGCCCAAGGAGGATTGGAAGAGGCCTCAGGGAAAAGCTGAAAGAGGTGGAACCTCACAGTAGAGGCAGCAATATGCTAAGCCGAGGAGACAACAAGATGATCAGCAAGGAGGATATGCTGACGCCAACACATTTCCTCGTACTCGAGGTAGAGGAAGAGGTCGAGGAGGAATTATCACATGTTTTACGTGTGGTAAAGACGGTCACAAAGCCGTGGACTATCCAGATAGGAAAATGGACAGAGGAAAAACTCATGTTGCAGAGGCGCAGAGGCGTGACGTTGAGGATGAAGACACTGGAAGTGGGAAGTCCCTGACAGTACAGAAAATTCTCCTGAAACCTGAGAAGGAGGTGGAGGACATAGCTCAGAGATGCAGACTGTTCCGAACGACTTGCAAGACCCAGGGCTGGAAGTGTAAGGTCATAGTGGAAAGTGGAAGCACCGATAATCTCGTTTCGACTGAGATGGTGTAGAAGTTGGAGCTGAAGACGAACAGACACCCGAGTCCATACAAAGTGACATGGCTACAGAAAGGACACCAGGTATGTGTTACGAGGCAATGCTTGGTTGAATTTAAAATGGGTGATTATAAAGATAAAATTCTATGTGATGTCATTCCCATGGATGTCTGCCATGTTTTATTGTTCTCCTTTTTTCTCCCATAACTTGTTGAAATTGTAAATCATTCCACAATTCCTGAACCATATTGTCAAAGGAATCTTCACATAACCAGGTTGGGTTTAGCTTGAATGGATGTGCGATCACTGACATCTTAGAGCCCAGTTGAAGAAGTACTTGAGGATATTCCACCCAAGTTCTGTATCGTAGAGATGATGTGATAATATCCTCTGCAACATAGATTTGATTAAACCTTGTAGTAATTCCATCAATTCTTGACCTGCCATTATTCCACGTAGGAACCACCTCGGCAGGGACTACATCCACTAGTTTATTTTTTATAAAAATCACTTTAAAAAAGGCTGCCAAAGAGTCAACCAAAGCTAACTCCCCCCAAACCTCCTCTAAATATGTTACGAAATTCATATCTATTGCCATAATCAAATCACGATGTGCTAACAAGCCCCTACCATCCATGTTTTCCCAAAAAAGCTTGCATTCTTGACAGGGGTCATAAACATTTAGAAAATAAACCTTCCTTTTATCCATTAAGATTGAACCTGACAAACAAATACCACAGTTTAGGATGGGCTCTAAATAAAAGAATGTTGGATCCAAAGACACTAGGAGACCACTAGATGTCCCCACAGAACTTACTTCACAAATCATCCACTCAGGTTTGAGAGTATACATAAAGTTTCTTGCCTTTTCCACAACCACCATAGTTTCTTGTACAAATTTATATTAGGAGTTGTTTTAGATATAATTCTTCGCAGGGAGGCCAATCTTAGGGGTCCTCCTACCCCTGTGATATTGAGAGAGAGTAGGATCATGATTTATCCCATGAGAGAGATTTCATGCCTCTTAGCACCCCCTGATCCATGTTAGATGAAAATTGGATTGCAGATAAAGAATTGTTGGTCCCCACTTTTTGCGGGAAATCCTAGTTTTGATAGGAGATAATTCATACCCCAAACCCCACGACCATGTGGGGTCATTCCCTTTGAAATCCCCATCACCTTGAGGATCCCTAACATCTCCACTAGACACATGTCTGATCATTGCTTACTTCCCCAAGTAGGTCGGTATTGTTACAGAGAAATCCCCCTGCAGACAAGTGGTTTCTCTCTTGGATACTAGACCCGTATGACCAAGACAATTTTTTTTTATTATGGACACTGACTTTTCTTTTCATAAAGCTAAATCATTCAAAGAAGAATAAGGAAGAAGGGTAAATACCTTTTTACCGACGTTTGTCCTTGCTCGATCCAGGGTGATCTTGATCTCCAAGTTCTTCAAAAGGTCCTGAAATACAATGAGAAACAACAATGATACTTCCTACTCTACCATGATTAGCTTCATAATGGATCTATGAAAGAAACAATTTCATGAAATGTACACAAACTTTAAAGGAAACAGGCCAAGCATAGATTTATATTAATGAAAACAAAGTGAGATGCATACAACCATGGATGTAGGTGCAACAACTTCACCAAGTTCTCTTTGTCCAGACCCTTGCTCAAATAATCCACACACAGAATGATGATTCTTTAATGATATCTCCCTTATGACATCATAAGTTTGATACTTCACAATGTCTCCATATCAATACCACTCATGATATCATAACTTTGGTATCTCTCAATCTCTATCTATCTTTTCCACCATGAGAAGGCCTCCTTATATAATCTTGGAGAGACCTAACCACTTGAGAGATATTTGGGATAAGTTTAGGATTCCTCTCCTTCATTTGTGCATCTTCCCTAGGATCATTCCTTGACCTCAGATTCAAATCCAACCAACTTCAGAGATTGAGGGGATTCTTCCATGATTTATCTCAACAAATCCAAATTTTCTCAAAAAGGGCAGGGCTCCCCCAAAAAGGTGCATAGAGCGTTTCAACGCTCCCCTAAAGAAGGCCAGGGAGCATCGATGCTCCTTGACAATGTATAGGGGAGCGTTGCCTTCTAAAAATCATTGTTAAGTGGTTTTCTTCATGGAAAATGATTTGTACTCTTCATCAAATGATTTATCTTCCTAAAACTAGTCTTTGAGGGTGTCTTAAGTGTCCTTCTGATGTCCTTAGAGACACAACATAGGAAATATGACAGTATGATGTTTGCGACACTAGCGACCAAAAATGTGACACTTGCGACACTAGCAATGACGACAATGGGTCATCATTGAAGTTATTAATTTTGATGTGTAACAGGTATCAGACTGGGGATTTAGGGATCTCTAAAAGAAGGAATCAGTTCTGTAATCATCCTATCCAAAGAAAAGTCACCAGTGACAGGTTCACCATAACCTGGGGCAATTTTAGAATCTTTTGTAGTCAAAATCTCAGGAATTACAGGGTAGATCAACTCTTGTGTTGTTACATTCTTAGTTAGGGGCCCTGCCCGAACATCTAGAATTTTTGCAAACTTAGGAGTAGCTTCCAATCCATTACCCTTATCTACCTCTGATGACCGAATAAGATCCGGAAGGGAAATACTATCTAAGTGATCTCTCTCCCATGTAGATAACGTAAAGTACAACATAGGAAATAATTTTTTTAACTTACCAATAAAAGTGGAGTCCAAAGATTCTAGACTATCCATTGTTCTCGTACCAGGGTAATCCCATGACTCTTGGGCATCCATCATCAGAGTGTAACTGTCATATGACATATCCTCCGAGGATTCCTCCTCAACCAAATCCCCATATATATGAGGACAATTCTTTTGATGGTGTCTTGTATGCCTACAGAGAGAGCAGTGAAAAGGTATTCCCAAGTAATCCAACCTCTATGCGAGTAGGTGACCCCTCCAATCGATTTCAAGAGTTTCCATAAGCCCCACATGGATATCCACTTCCATGAGAAACTTTTCCATTCTCTTCTCCAGGGACTATAGTGCTTCTTCGTCAACCTTAATAAAATGACCTAAGGTATTACCAATTGCCTCCAAGGATTTTTTATTCCACAACTATAGAGGTAGACTCGAGAGTAGGACCCATAAGTGGAAAAAGCTAAAATACTCTATCACCGGATCAAATCTGATGTGCCACCTCTTCAACATCATACTCCCACCCTCATAGCCCCAAAATATTTGTATAATCCTCGTAGTATCCTCTGGGATCTTAAACACAAAGCCATACCACCCTCTCAGCAGAGTCAATGCCTCAAGGGAATGACCTATCAAAGTTTCCCAGTTATTGTGCATCCACTCTGCAAGTGGCATTTTGCAGCATGACCGATAAGACAACCTCCCAACCAAAGCACATAGTGGTATATTACACGACTCTCCAATTCCTACATCCATACCCAATACCATTCTATGTTTAGTCCGTTTTGGCCTCCACACCTGCGTCAAGCGCTTAAGCCTTCCCCTCTTTCCTTTTGTGCGTCTTCCCTGCACTTCCACTTCCTATGCTTGAGGTGGAATATTTGTAACCTCTACCTTATTTTAACTAAATTGGCCACCATTTTCATTCTCTCCACATTCAGAAGAAAATCCCACATAAACTGCACCAAGAAGACAAGCAATACCTGTTGGAATATTGGTTCTTTGTCATTGATGTCAACCCTAGTCATTGGTTTTGGACCCCAAGATTGATTAAGGTATTTGGAAATGAATGAAAATGCACATGGAGATACAACACCAATGGATGGATAGTATACATCATGCTATTTCTGGTGGTAGGTGGCATTTCACGTGCATCCTCATGGTTGAGGAGAAATGAATTTTTGAAGATGACAATGTAAATTGAAGAAAAAACTATGTGTCGGCCCTAATGTTAAAAGGAAGTGACATAAATGGTATAAATACATATCATTATGCATTCATTTCATACACACAATGTTTTTAATGAACACAGATATATAAGTCGAATTTCAGAGGAAATCTGAAGTAAAGAAGGCTGAATTTCAAGGGAGGATGAAGTCTCTTGGTGATGTGTTCTAAGGTATGTTATTTACAGGTCATCTTACCATTTTAGCTATAATGTTGTTTCTAGAATGATTCAGATGGATAAATTTGGAGGCTATTGAGAATACATATCTAGGTAGATATGGTAAAAATTTCAACACTTTATTCGCTATAATGTTGGAGATACAATTTGTGGAAGATAGGGTTTTTGACTAGTCCTGAAGCTAGTCATAAACATGTGTTATGGGTAAAACATTCATAACTTCTTCATAGAGAATCCAAATGAAGTGAAACCAATTGCATTAGAAATAGTACGGTATTTAGTTTCTTTTGTACAAATTTCAGAATATGATGTTAAATATTGAGCATGGGGCATTCTGTACAAGTTCACTCTCTTGTATAAACCAGAATTGAATAAGGTCTACCATTTTCTCTATAACTCCTTTTTCGGGAGGCTTCAAAGAATGAAAATTGGAGGGGTTTCAGAGAATACATTGAGTAATATTATCAATAGGATCATAGTATTCAAGGAAGTGAACAATTGCAGAAGTTGAAGAAGTCTCAGGAAGCATTATCAGGTTCTATGTGATGGTTGGTTGATGGTGATAATTTAATGTAAAGTTTTATTATCTCTCATATATTCTTGGGTGGAAGAAAGGGGAAAGGATGTAGAGGTCAACCTTCTCTTGATATTTGAGGATTGTATATTCCTTTTGGAGGTTTATCCCTCCCTTTATATTTGGAAGCTGTAGCAACCTTTGGAAGTCATTACTTCCCTTGAGCAATAACCATTGGTTATTTCTCATATATTGTGCATTTTGTATTGTGGTGTATTGGTGTAACTCTTCTACTATTGTTCATTGCTCATTGTATGTAATTGAATATATAATTTGGTTGAAGTATAAGCTGAAAAAGTGTTTAAATTATACTTGATACTAATTCACCCCCCTCTCAGTATCAACAATTTGTTTCAGAGTAGGTTTCCTTCATAACAATTTACCCAATGGAAGGAAAATCTTGAGTAGAGATGGATGACCATGAGCACATTTCAAATGGGATTGAAATATTTGATGGAAGAAATTATGCATACTAGATTGATAGAGTGAAAACTTACCTAACATATTTGGGAGTAGACATTTGGTACTCATTTGTAAATGGCTATGTAATCCCAAATAATGATCGAACTGATCCAAATGAGAAGAAGATTATGAGTTGTAATTCAAAATCGAGACATGTTATTCTAGGAGCATTGGCACCAAACATTGCTAGCAGAGTGATGCGATGCATGACGTCAACCTATGGGCCCTCGGGCCGAGATCCACTCATAGGATCATTCCTTATCTCCTTTGAGCTGAATCGGCTCTTCTGATTCCCTGCTGGAATCATGAATTATCGATCCACAGGTCCTTCGGGAAGCTCCCCTGTGCAAACAACACTAGGCGCGAGCTCCGCCTTTCCCAAGAGACCACAACGCTATGACCATGGGCCTAACCCAAAGTCTCTTGTCGAAATCTCATGATCTTGCGAGATCGAGAGTCGAAGCATTGGAATCCTCCTTCTCCAATCTCGCGATACCCAAAATGTCGATACAGGTATGGCTCTTCCTCTGTCAGAGCCTTCCTCACGTGACCACAGGCTAGGCTAAGAACTAGCTCCTCTCACTACTCACACCTTCATGAGTTTGTGGGTCAAATTCTCTTGCCCTCCTATTGCGATATCTCAATATGCGATAAGTCGATGCTGGGTTGACTCCCTCCTGGACGCTTTTCACTATTCGCAACCTCGGAGGTTGAAGCGTCGAGCTTTCACATTCTTATCTCATGAATCCCTGAGATGCGAGAAATCAACGCGGTGTTGACTCCTCTTTCTAGATGATGCGTGTCTGCCTATCTATCATGCGGTCCCCACCGTATGGTTCTGCCATGTGTTCCCTCCGTGCCTTGTCTCTCGGCACTTCGCGACTTCTGCAGTCGAGACTAGGTCCTCTCAACCTCCAAACCTCCGAATACGCGAAATGCGATGTGATTCCTGATCCAATGGTCCTCCCATGACCTAGATCCAATGGCTGTCTCTTCTCCTCGATATTTCATGACTTCATGACTTGGAGCACCCAACTCTTGGGTACTCACCCTATGAACCTCGAAATTCATGAGACTCGAATCCTGGATCTCTTCGGCACTTCGCCGACTTCACAATTGTTGCCACTTGTCCTCCTCAGATGGATGGCTGTAATTCTCTCATGACTTCGCCACTCATGAATTCGAGCTCCCGAATCCTGGGCTCTCACCTTGCGAACCTCTGAGTTCGTGAGATCCCTATATCTCTGCCACCTATCCTCCTTAGATGGATGGTCCTAATCGACTCGCGACTTCACTACTCATGAAGTCGAAATACTTCCTTCTCTGAACTCCAATGTTTGAATCCCCGATATGGGTGATCGCGTGACACATGTCCGCTCTCAAATGAATGGCTCATATTTCCTTGGGACTTCGCTACTTGTGAAGTCAAGATGCTCACCTATGTGAGTCTCTGTCCCTGAATCTCTGAAATGGATGATTTTGCGACACACATCCTCCCGCATATGGACGACTCAGATTCTCTCGTCCGATCCAATGGTAGTTGTTCCGCGTCCCGAGATTTGGCACTTTCTTCCCAGACTTGGAAGAATTTCAAATTCTTAAATGCCCCGACCTTTGTTCATCTTCCCTACGAGCTCTTCACCTTAAGTATCGCCTACATTCTCAAAGACACTACTCCTCTTAAGATTAGAGACTCTAAACTCTCCCAAAGAGTCCTTCCACTTTTGCACTCCTTGCAGCTATGGCTTCGTGCGCCGAAAGAACTACTCCTCCTGAGCTTATCCTTTGAATCCTCAAGGGATTCTGTGACTTCTATGCCTCTGCAGAGTCTTTGCACACAAAGTGTTGCTCCTAAGGGATTTTATCCTTTTTCCCTTTCTCCTGTAGATGGAGAATTGTGATGCCCTCCTGGCTATCTTTACTCAAGAAACCTCTTGCTGAGTGGTTCAGGGTGTTCAGAAACCCTGCGAAGATCCTTTAGTGGATTCTTCCTTCAACTACAGAACTCAAAGAGTTCTCTCCCTGTGCCTATCTTCACACTGAATCAATGCCCACCTGGAAGAGTTGTACAGAAATCCTCAGAGATTTTGTCTTCTCCTGTGCACCGTATGCACCTGCTCAATTCCCTCCTGGAAGAGCTCTTAGAATCCTTAGTGATTCTGACTTCAGTTGAGCTCACAATAGAGTTCCTCTTCCTCTGTGCACTCCTTGCACTGGCTCAATGCCCACTTGGCAGAGCTTTACAGAACTCCTCAGAGCTTCTATCTGCAACCATGTTTCTCCACAGCCTTTCCTCCTGAGGTGTTCAACAACCTCAAAGGTCTTCCTCCAAGTTAATGACTTCATCTTCTGTGCCCACCTCGCACATCTTTGTCTGAATCTGTAGAGTTCATAAGTGCATTTATGCACTGGTATTCAGAGACCGCAGTACTCTATCATGCCCTCCTGGCATGAAACCACAAAGAACCTCTCAAGCCTGAAAATCAAACAACTCCCTGCAAATGTCTAGCATACATCTACAGCATAAATTGAACACACACAGACATTCATTCAACACAGGAAATATGCAGGAAAAACTATTGTTTGTATTAAATGGCAAATGCCTATTTGTACACGGTGTTCCTGAGCATGGACTGTAACAAGGTCTCAGCTCTTCTCTTGCTCTCCTTCCTAAAACTATTACAAAATGAGATCGAAATTGATCTTTTACATAAGGGGCTCTTAGAGCTCTTCCCTCCAATCTACCTACCCTATTCAATACCATTGAATGGGCTGTCTAGTCCACAAATTGGATCTATATCTCAGCCTTCAAACATTAAAGGCCTACCTAATCTAATGCCTACACAAAGGCATGGCTCCATGGCTCAATAGCCTAAACATTAATTACATTCATATTTGAATTTGAAAATGAGGGCTACACCTCTCTTCAACATTGAATGCATGCGTTGACGTGGTTGGTTGGTTGGCTGGATGACATGGAGAGATACTCCTATATCATACTCCTCAACTACAAAATTCATGAGCTCCTACTCATGAGCTTCCCATCTCAGCTGTTGAAATCCTCCTAGATCCCAAACAAATTTCTGGAGTTGTTCATCTGCTCCATTTCCCTACTGCTTCTGCTGCTTTTTTCCTTCTGCTCAACTTCTCCTTGCTGACAATTTTTGTTGACCTGATCATCAGCTTCCTGATCATCTCGATCACTTTGTCCATCTACTCTAGTGGCTGGATCTACTTTTGCAGTCTCCCCAGTTGCAAAAATTTTCTGCAATTGGGCAGATCACTGTGATCTCCCATGCCATCTTCATCTTCATCATCTTCTTTTGTGGCCTTAACTTGCCATCCTTATACAAAGCTTATATCTTCAGTCTTCTCTTGACTGACCTGTTGTTCAGTCAGCTTCTTTGATAGCTCAACTTCTTTCAGTTCTCTTGCTGGCTCTGGATTGTTCAGCCAATTCTCTAGCATCTCTAGCTCCATCTCCCATGGAGTGAGTAATATGTATGCCTTCTCTTCGGCTTCTTCTGTTGCTAGCTTCAATGTTGTAGATTCCTTAGCTTCCTGACTAAAAGAATTGAGACACTCCTCAGAATGATCATTCTCTTTTTCTTCTTGGGCAGCTTCCCAAGTCTGCTCCAATGCTTCCCTAATAGTCTTAGCTAGTTGTCCTACTTCTGCTGTTGTTGCATCTGCAACACAGATTTCTTCCTCCTCTTGGGAAAATGGTAGGAATATCTGAATTCCCCCAATCATCATAAGATCCCTCAGATTCTCCTCTTCTGTGAGCTTCATCTGCTGATTCAAACTCACCTTTGAGTTTATGAGACCCTCAGATAGTCTCATCTGCTTATCCCTGCCCACTTGGCAAATTGGGATTTCCCTGATACCCTCCTGGCAGTCTATGGAATCAAATGATCCCATCTCTATTCCCTTTCCACCTGGCAAATTGGAAACTCTCGGCTGCCCTCCTGGTAGTCTATGAGATCCTGTAGCAATCTCAATCCATTGCCCACCTAACAATGTGAAATTCCCTAGCTGTCCTCATGACATTCTGTGAAATCCCGCAGTGATCTCAACCCTTTGCCCACCTGAAAATTAGGAATTTCTTCTCTTCCCTCTTGGCAGTGCTTGAGATCTTTAGTTGATTCCAATTCATCCTTACTACTGATACTTCTCCCAGTCTCTGGTTTACATACCTGAACCCTTTTTTCTGGTCTGTTGAGGTTTTCAGCATGCCTCAACCACCTTCTTAACAACCTATTCTATCTTCTAGCCATCAACTCCTTGACTGACCATTTTGTTTTCGTCTTCATGGGCCATTCATATACCCATCTCGACTTGGCATTCTGCTGCATCTGCAATGCAAGATTTTCTATCTCTGCCCTGATGTCGGCAAGCTCTTCATCTATTTCATATCTGCTCATCAACTCTGGGTTCTTCTTTCTAGTCTATCTACGGCCTTCAGTAGCCATATTGTTGTCCCTGTCTTCTCTTCTGGAAAACCTGCTTCTGTCACTTTGCACCCCTGAGTGTTTCAGCTTCATCCACAGTCTCCCTGACTGTCTTCTTTCTGCTCCTCCTGTCTGAAATATACAAACAAAATTTGAGCTCTGATACCAAACTGACGTAGACCTATCGGCCCTCAGGCCAAGATCTGCTCACAGGATCATTCCTTATCACCTTTGAATCGAATCGGCTCTTCCAATTCCCTACTAGAATCATAAATTATCGATCCATAGGTCCTTCGGGAAGCTCCTCTGTGTGAACAACACTAGGTGTGAGCTCTGCCTTTCCCAAGTGACCACAGTGCTATGACCATGGGCCTAACCCAAAGTCTCTTTTCAAAATCTCACGATCTCGCGAGTTCGCGAGTTGAAGCATTCGACTCCTCCTTCTCCAATCTCGCGATACCCAAAATGCCAATACGGGTGTGGCTCTTCCTCTGTCATCACCTTCCTTGTGTGACCACCTGCTAGGATAAGTGCTAGCTCCTCTTATTACTCGCACCTTCGTGAGTTCATGGGTCGAACTCTCGTGCCCTCCTGTTGCTATATCCCGAGACGTGATAAGTCAACGTCGGGTTGACTCCCTCCTAGACGCTTTTCTCTATTCGCAACCTTACAGGTTGAAGCGTCGATCTTTCACTCTCTTATCTCACGAATCCTTGAGATGCGAGAAATCAACAGGGTGTTGAGTCCTCTTTCTAGATGACGCATGTCTACCTATCTATCATGCGGCCCCCATCGTATGGTTCTGCCACGTGTTCCCTCCGTGCCTCTGCTGTTAGCACTTCGCGACTTCTGCAGTCGAGATGAGGTCCTCTCAACCTCTGAACCTCCGAATATGTGAAATGCAATGGGGTTCCTGATCCAACGATCCTCCCATGACCTGGATCCAATGGCTGTCTCCGTTCCTCGCTGTTTCACGACTTCGTGACCTGGAGCACCCAACTCTTGGGAATTCACCCTATGAACCTTCAAATTCATGAGACCCGAATCCTGGATCTCTTCGACACTTCGCTGACTCCACGATTGCTGCCACCTATCCTCCTTAGATGGATGGATGTGATTCTCTCACAACTTCTCCACTTGCGACTTGGAGCACCCGAATCCTGGGCTCTCACCTTGTGAACCTCTGAGTTCGCGAGATCCGTAGATATCTGCCACCTATCCTCCTCAAATGGATGGTTCTAATCAACTCGCGACTTTGCTACTCATGAATTCAAAAGACTTCCTTCTCTGACCTTCGATGTCTGAATCCCCGATATGGGTGATCTCGCCACATGTGTCTGCTCTCAAACAAACGGCTCATATTTCCTCGGGATTTCGCTACTCGTGAAGTCAAGATGCTCACCTCTGTGAGTCCCAATGCCCGAATCTCTGAAATGGATGATTTCACGACACACGTCCTCCCGCAGATGGATAGGTCAGATTCTCTTGACCGATATGATGGTAGTTGTTCCTCCTCCCAAGCTTTGGCGCTTTCTTCCCAGACTTGGAAGAATTTCAAATTCTCAAAGGCCCCGACCTTTGTTCATCTTCCCCGTGATCTCTTCACCTTGAGTCTCGCCTACGTTCTCAAAGACGCTACTCCTCCTAATCTTAGAGACTCTGAACTCTCCCAAAGATTCCTTCCACTTCTGCACTCCTTGCAGTTATGGCTTCGTGCACTAAAAGCACTACTCCTCCTGAGCGTATCCTTTGAATCCTCAAGGGATTCTACGACTTCTGCGCCTCTGCAGAGTCTTTGCACACAAAGTGTTTCTCCTTATGAGATTCTCAAATACTCATACCCCTAAGGGATTTTATCCCTTTTCTCTTTCTTCTGCAGATGGAAAATTTGGATGCCCTCTTGGCTATCTTTACTCAAGGAACCTCTTGCTGAATGGTTTAGGGTGTTCAATAACCCTGCGAATATCCTTCAGTGGATTCTTCCTTCAACTACAGAACTCAAAGAGTTCTCTTCCTGTGCCTGTCTGCACACTGACTCAATTCCCACCTAGCAGAGTTGTACATAACTCCTCAGAGCTTCTGTCTTCTCCTATGCACCCTATGCACCTGCTCAATGCCCTCCTGGCAGAGCTCTCAGAATCCTTAGTATTTCTGACTTCATTTGAGCTCACAATAGAGTTCCTCTTCCTATGTGCACTCCTTGCACTGTCTCAATACCCACTTGGCAGAGCTTTACAGAACTCCTCAGAGATTCTGTCTGCAACTGGGTTTCTCCACAACCTTGCCTCTTGAGGTGTTCAACAACCTCAAAGGTCTTCCTCTGAGTTAATGACTTTATCTTTTATGCCCACCTGGCACGTCTTTGTCTGAATTTGTAGAGTTCAGAAGTGCATTTATGCACTGGTATTCAGAGACTGTAGTACTCTGTCACGCCCTCCTGGCATGAAACCAAAAAGAACCTCTCAAGCCTGAAAATCAAACAACTCCCTGCAAATGTCTAGCATACATCTACAACATAAATTAAACACACACAGACATTCATTCAACACAGGAAATATGTAGGAAAAACTGTTGTTTGTATTAAATGGAAAATGCCTATTTGTACAAGGTGTTCCTAAGCATGGACTATAACAAGGTCTCGGCTCTTCTCTTGCTCTCCTTCCTAAAACTATTACAAAATGAGATCAAAATTGATCTTTTACATGAGGGGCTCTTCGAGCTCTTCCCTCCAATATACCTACCCTATTCAATACCATTGAATGGACTGTCTAGTACAAAAATTGGATCTAGATATCAGCCTTCAAACATTAAAGGCCTACCTACTCTAATGCCTGCACAAAGGCACAACTCCATGGCTCAACAGCCTAAACATTAATTACATTCATATTTGAATTTGAAAACGAGGGTTGCGCCTCTCTTCAGCTTTGAATGAACGCACTGACGTGGCTAGCTGGCTGGCTGGCTAACATGGAGAGATGCTCCTGCATCACTGCAGCTCTACTAAAGAGGTATGGTACAAACTCAAGACTATCTATGAAGGTTATCCAAAAGTTAAGCAGGTCAAGCTTAAATGACATAGAGCAAAATTTGAAAATTTGAAGATGAATGAAAAGGAAGATATTGCAATCTATTTTCTTAGAGTTGATGAAGTTGTTAATTCTATTAGAGTATTAGGTGAAGAGCTAAATGAATCCTTGGTTGTACAAAAATTGTTGAGATCACTTCTCTTGAAGTATGATGCTAAGGTCTCTTCCATTGAAGATGAATGAAAAGGAATATATTGCAACCTATTTTCTTAGAGTTGATGAAGTTGTTAATTCTATCAGAGGATTAGGTGAAGAGCTCAATGAATCCTTGGTTGTACAAAAAGTGTTGAGATCACTTCTCTTGAAGTATGATGCTAAGGTCTTCGCCATTGAAGAAACTAGGGACTTGACCAAAATGACAATGGATGAATTACATGGGTCTCTTATAGCATATGAAATGAGAATAGGTATAGAAAGTGACCAACCAAACAATGAAGAAACCTTTAAATCCATAAAGAAGACAAAATACACGGATGACGACCTTGATGGAGAAATAGAAAATTTCATAATAAGGTTCCAGAATGGAAGTGGAAGATACAAAGGTAAGTCTCCTCTCAAATGATTTACTGTGGTAGAATAGGACATATTGTTGAAAACCACTACTATAAAAAGAGAAGTCTAAACAATAAAAAGAGTTTATACTCCAAGGATGATGACATTTCCTCATATGAGAATGATGAAGAATATAATGATGGATGAGAAGTCCTCTTCATAACCCAATAAACCCAAGAAGATGATCACAAGAGTTATAAAGAAGAAGAAATCATTTCTGAAGAAGATTCAGATGAAGAAACTAACCTTGATTCCTTTTGGGGATACAAAGACAATGTAGAGAGTGAACAAGAAGATGAGAATCTTGAAAAGTTGAAGCATGTTGAAACTAAAAATATCAAGCTTAGAAACAAAAAACATAATACTAAAAGGTGAATTGAGTAGTTGTGAAGAAGAGAATTACAAGATTGAAAAGACCATTGATAGCTTGAAAGGACAATTAGAATATTATGAGAAATTGAAAGAAGAATTGGATCACACAAAAGGGGAGCTACTATTTACAATAGAAAAGTTGAAGAAGTTCAAAAAAAGAAATGAAAAATTAGATGATATCCTTAGCAGTCAAAGATCTCCAAATGACAAGACAAGACTAGGATACAATGACAATTTGAAGACAACAAAACAAGAGAAGGAAGATGAAAAATATGAAACCAACACTCCAGAACAAGTTGAACAACAAGATAGAAGACTAGAATTCAAAAGGAATGAGACATCAATAATATCGTCTCCCATCATGTATGAAATAAATCATTATGAAGGATACTACAAAAGAATAGATCATGAACCCAGATGCACCACACCATAAATAATATCACTTACTCCCAGGTATCAAAATTTCTTTCTTGGACATTGTTATACTTGTGGAAATTTTCGACACAAGGCAATCAATTGTAGAATCAATGAAAGGAATAACTGTGCAAGCTACATGAATGGTGCAAATAATAGATATGTAAATGCTCGTAGACCTGTCAAGAAAAATTATAATCCATTTGACCCATTAATGGATCAAAATATTGTATGCTACAAGTGAAATAATATTGGTCGCAAAGTACGAGATTGCAGAGAGATGAAGGAACATAATCCTATGCCAAATGTACCTATACCAACTACAACGTGGAAAAGGAAATAAATTACACACAATGAAAAATTCTGAATAGCATTGGTTGCTAAAGAATGCAAAGAAGAAGATGAATGGTTCATATACAATGGGTGCTCATACCATATGACCAAAGTTCAAAGAAAAATTTTCAGCTTGAAGAAAAAGGGTGGAAATGTTGCATTTGGAGATGACTCATTTACCAAAATAATTGGAAAAGGAACTCTAAAGATTGGAAGTGAAAATGTAAAAGCAGGAAAAGTCTTATTGGTTGAATATATGAAGAATAATATCCTCAATGTCAGAAAAATATCTGATCAAGGATACACTCTTACATTTGACTCCCGAAAATGTAAAATCAAAGAAAATAAATCAGGAAGATTGGTTACAACTGCAACAAGAAGACCGAACAACATATACATCCTAAACATGAAGAAGAGAGAGAATACAAAAGCCACACAAAAGGATTCCAAGGAAGAAAAATTCCCAAAGAACAAAAATAATGAAGAAATATTATTGAGTGCCACATGTTCATGGGGAGCATCCCCAAAGAAGAAGGTCACCTTATGCCATTGAACTCAAGGGGAGAAGCACCAAAGAAGAAGGTCACATTATACCATTAAACTCAGGGGGATAAACCCCACCCTTTGCCATTGATTTAAAAGGGGGAGATAAATTGGTATCACGACAACAGGGGTAGCATGAGTGTTTCCATCGATGACAAAGGGGGATATTGTTGGAAGATTGGTTGTTATCATTGATGTCAACCCTAGTCATTGGTTTTGGACCCCAATATTGATGAAGGTATTTGGACATGAAGGAAAGTGCACATGAATATACAACACCCATGGATGGATAGTATACATCATGTTGTTTCTGGTGGTAGGTGGCACATCTTGTGGATCCTCATGGTTGAGGAGAAATGAATTTGTGAAGATGACAATGTAAATTGAAGCAGAAACTACATGTCGGCCATATTGTTAAAAGGAAGTGACATAAAGGGTATAAATACATATCATTATACATTAATTTCATACACATAAGTTTGTTAATGAAAAAGGAGATATAAGTCAAATTTCAAAGGAAATCTGAAGTAAAGAAGGCCAAATTTCAAGGGAGGTTGAAGTCTCTTGGTGATGTGTTCTAAGGTATGTTATTTACAGGTCATCTTACCATTTTTGCTTTACCTTTGTTTCTAGAACGATTCAGATGGTGCAATTTGGAGGGTATTGAGAATACATATCTAGTTATTTGTGGTAAAACTTTCAGCTCTTTATTCACTACAATTTTGGAGATACACTCTGTGGAATATAGGAATTTTGACTAGTCCTGAAGCTAGTCATAAACAAGTGTTCCAGGTAAAACAATAATAAATTATTCTTAGAGAATCCAAATGAAGTGAGACCAATTTCATTGGAGCGATTACCTGATGTAGTTTCGTGTGTAAGAATTTCAGAATCTGATGTTAAATTTTGAGTGCACAGAATTATGTACAAGTTCTCTCTCCTGAATAAACCATAATTGAATACGGTCTACCATTTTCTCTATAACTCCTTTCTTGGGAGGATTCAAGGAGTGAAGATTCGAGGAGTTTCAGATAATACATTGATTAATATTATATATAGGATCAAAGTATTCCACAAAGTGAAGAATTGCAGAAGTTGAAGAAGTCTCAAGAAGCATTATCAGGTTCTATGTGATGGTTGGTTGATGGTGATAATTTAATGTAGAGTTTTATTATCTCTCATATATTCTTGGGTGGAAGGAAGGGGAAAGGATGGAGAGGTAAACCCTCTCTTGATATTGGAGGATTGTATATATTCCTTTTGGAGTTTTATCCCTCCCTTTATATTTGGAAGTTGTAGTTACCTTTGGAAGTCATTACTTCCCTTAAATAATAACTATTGGTTATTTCTCATATATTGTGCATTCTGTATTGTGGTGTATTGGTGTAACTCTTCTACTATTGTTCATTGCTCATTGGATATAATTGAATATATAATCTGGTTGAAGAATAAGTTGAAAAGTTTTTAAATTGTACTTGATACCGATTCACCTGCTCTCAGTATCAACAATACCCTAAGAAGTATGAGAGTTCGTCACTCTACCAGTCTGTTGGTAAAGTTTAGCAATATTAGAATCTTACTCCTTATGCCAACCAAACTGGCCTCCCTTTTCCTTCTCTCCACACTCAGATGAAAAACACATAGAAACCACACCAGGTAGACAAGCATTATCCCAAGAAGTATATGAGTCTGTCACTCTACCAGACTTTTGGTAAATTTTAGCACCGGAGATAGGATAAAAGGTTAACTCCATCGGGATATATAGTGGGGTATTAACATGCACATTAATCTGGAACCTACTTCCTTTACTACTACGTAATGGGTCCACTAAGGCAAACAATCCTTCCCTCTCCCAATTATCCTTTTCAATCACACCCATGAGTGTGCTCACCTCACTATCCATATAGGAGCTTCCAAAAGTCACTTGATCCTGCCACCCCAAGGTTATAGTAGTTGTGTGTCAGTAGTGTAATCTCATCAAAGAGTTATGGAACTGAGGTTCAGACAAATACTAATGGTTGAGAAGACAAGAATGCCAGACCCATCAATGTCTTCTAGCTAGAATATCGTCTTCATTCATATCATGTTATTATTATATTCTCATCGGTATGCCCGGTCTGGTTATTACATACTTCATTATGGGGTTAACAGTATTTGATTTCCAGTTTTCACTCCCATCTGAAGTTGTTGTGTTATACATATATGCTCAAATCCATTACAACATACTCATTATTCATGTCATTATGAGAATTGAACCTAGGTGGGGAAGATAACAATCATTCCTCACAACCATCCAATCTACACTTTATTTAACCTAAGACACAAGCGAATGTGAATGGATCACAGACCATTTGGTATATTGAATTTAATTAAGAATGATATAGAGATGATTCACAAAAGTAACCATGAACTCATTAAACTATCCACAACTAAAAGGGATTATAATTTCCAAGATCGTTGGCCCTTGGGTATGGAAGTAAACGAAGATTAAGGCAGAAAAGAAGAAATGTGAATTGTGTGGAAGACACAGTTATTGAGACTGGGTCGAAGTGAGAAAAAGAGCATAAAAGTGGGAGTGAATTCTGAGAGAACAAGTTGTTGGATGAGGAGATTGAGGATGACAGATGAGTAAGGAAGAAAGATCGTGGACAACTCAGCAAGTGGAAAAATCCATCGTTGGATGCCTTGGAGCACCAGGTGAGAATGAAGGAAAGACAGGCTGGCGAAGCCCTGAAAACGCGGGTCAAGTTGACCTAGGGTTTTGGTATCTAGGGTTTTGACACTTAGGTTTCGGCCTAAGACTGTTGGTGAGTGATTGTAATGTATAAATAAGAACCTAGATAAGGGAAGAGGGTTAGTTTTGAGTTTGTTGTTTGATGATATTATGAGAAGAGATTGTTAGTGAGAGAGAATCATTGTATCATGAGAGCCTTATGGTATAGTAATATCTTTAGCTGGGTGTGAAGATCAACCTTGCAGCTGGGTGTGCAAGGAAGCAAGAACGAGAGAAAAGAGGAAGAGGGAAGATTTTCTAGCTAAGAGCGTAGATAATAACTGTATGCTTTCATCTTAATATATTATAAATTATAGTTTTGTGGGCATAGCCCTAGGGAGAGGGTGAACCATGTATATCTTGTGTTATGTGTGATTGATACTGAGTTCTCTGTCATTTGATATGATGCTATTGTGATATTGTGTTAGATCTAAAATATAAATTGCACAGTAGGTTTAAGGAAGATCAATAATACTAGGTTGTTGTGTGTCGTTGCTTTGAATCCACTTTGCATTCCTTCTGGTTGTAGACACTTGTGTCTTGCAACCCCCTATACCTACTTCGGGTGAGACTACATATACCTTGCAGGTGTTGCCGAAAGGGCTAGTAGTTAGGGCTTGTTGGTGTGATCTTGAGTATTGAAACTTGGTTCTGCCCTTATGCCAACAAATGTTTATGTTTCCAAGAACAGGGATGACTGGGACCTAAGAGTACTAGTAGTGTTATGGGCCTGCATACCCACTTGTAAGAAGATGACAATGCAGACTCCATTTAAGTTGGTTTATGGTCTAGAAGTAGTTGTACCCATGGAATATTTGGCTCCAAGTCTGAGAATTGTAGCCTTTACAGATATGGATGACACTGGTGTTGTTCAAGAGAGGCTCGCGCAGTTGGTCGAACTAGAAGAACACAGATTTATTGCAGGATTCCATCAGCAAGTTCAGAAAGAAAGAGAAAAGGCCTACCATAAAAGGCATATCAAGAAGAAAGTGTTCAAGAAAGAAGATTTGGTATTGATCTATGACAGTAAGTTCATGAAGCATCTAGGGAAGTTCAGGACGTATTGTCTTGGGCCATATGAGGTTGCCTATGTTATAGGAGGAGTTGCGCAGTTGAAGACTTTGAATGGAGAGTGGAAGGAAGGTTTGGTGAACGAGAACCAGTTGAAATTGTATTATGACAACCAACTGCCTCGCAGCTCCCCGTAAAAGTGTGAGGAAAAGGGTCTAGGTACCAGGTGCAATTGAAAACAGGTACTAGACATAGAAAATATAGTCTGCACACAGTGGGGAAGGAAAGAGATGAAAGCACAGGGTCCCCTGAGCAGTCTGAAGTCGAAGTAAAATGAAAAGTTCAGATCTGAAGTGCCTCAAGAGGAGTCACAGGTGAGTGTTGGGGGTCTATTGGCCATTGGGTATGGAAGTAAGTGAAGATTAAGGAAGAAAAGGAAAAATGGGAACTGCACAGAAGACACAGTCACTGAGACTGGGTCGAAGTGAGAAAAAGAGTAGAAAAGTGGGAGCGAATTCTGAGAGAACAAGTCGTTGGACGAGAAGATCGAGAACGACACATGAGAAAGGAAGAAATATCATGGAAAAATCAAAAAGAGGAAAAATACACTGTTGGATGCCTTGGATCACCACGCGAGAAAGAAGGAGAGACAGGTTGGTGAAGCCCTGAAAACGTGGGTCAAGTTGACCTAGGGTTTTAGCAACCTAGGGTTTTGGTATCTAGGGTTTTGACACTTAGGTTTCAACCTAAGACTGTTAGTGAGTGATTGTAATGTATAAATAAAAACCTAGATAAGGAAATATGGTTAGTTTTGAGTTTGTTGTTCGATGATATTATGAGAAGAGATTGCTAGTGAGAGTGAATCATTGTATCGTGAGAGCCTTCTGGTATTGTAAGATCTTCAGCTGGGTGTGAAGATCAACCCTGTAACTGGGTGTGCAAGGAAGGGAGAAAGAGAGAAGAGAGGAAGAGAGAAGATATGCTAGCTAAGAGCGTAGATAAGAACTGTATGTTTTCATCTTAATATATTATAAAGCATAGTTATGTGGATGTAGCCCTAGGGAGAGGGCGAATAATGTATATCTTGTGTTATGTGTGATTGATGTTGAGTTCTCTGTCATTTGATATGCTGCTAATGTGATATTGTGTTAGATATGAAATATAACTTGCGCAGTAGGTTTAAGGAAGATAAAGAATGCTAGGTTGGTGTGTGTTGTTTCTTTGAATCCACTTTGCATTCCTTTTGGTTATAGAAACTTGTGTCCTGCAACCCCCTATAGATACTTTGGGTGAGACTGCATCTGCCTCATAGGTGTTTCTGAAAGGGCCAGTAGTTAGGTCTTATTGGTGCGATGTTGAGTATTGAACCCTTGGTCTGCCCTTGTGCCAAAAAAAATGCATTTAATGTACGAAGCCATGGGTTCCATGAGGTTTATTCAATAGGATCCAAGAACCCATTAGTATATAGATATGGCATAACAACAAAAGTTAGTTTAGTTGTTTTTCTTACCTTTAGATAGAACAAAATTTGAACTACAACTTGTATACTAGAATTGTAATTCAAGTTCCTTTTGATTAATGAAATAATGGTTCCAATAAACAAAAATTAGGGTTTAGGATTAGGGTTTAGTTTAAGGTTTGTTGAACAATTTTATTATCCTAGATTAAGGGCTCATTCCAAATATATAACTGATGCCTGAGTCCCTCTTTCCATGGTTATAATTGTTACTAATGTGTTTTTCTCGATGTGCACTTTTGAATTTCATAGTTGTAACTTTCTTTCTACATTCTCGTTAATTTACTTATTGTTTCATATTTTTTTTAATGGATATAACTTTTTTCTAGATGGTTTCTAGAATTAATATGTTTATTCAAACTATAGCAATGCATGTTTTAGATATATTTTTTTGAATGGTTTTCTTTTAGCATTGACTTTCCTTATCTAGGATGCAATTATTTGTTGTGTTAGTTTTATTGCTTAAAAAATTATTTAGTTTGAATTCATTAGTAATTGAACATTATTAGTCAATTGTGTTTAGTTTGAGTGGTTGGAAAGATAAAAAAAAATCCTCCCCGTCTAGGATTGATACCCAATTTTTGACATTATTGGCCCTTGGTTATGGAAATAAGCGAAGATCAAGGAATAAAAGGCCAAATCTGAACTGCGAGGAAGACACAGTGACTGTTACTGGGTCGAAGTGAGAAAAAGAGAAGAAAAGATGGAGAGAAGTAAGGGAAAGAAATCCGTTGGATGAGTAGATCAAGGATGACAGATAAGAAAGACAAATGGATCATGGACAACTCATCAAGTAGAAGAAGATGTCAACACATGATTTGGAGCACTGCGTGAAAAGGAAGGAAAGACAGGTTGGCGAAGCCATGAAAATGTGGGCCAAGTTGAACTAGGGTTTTAAACACCTAGTGTTACACATTATTTTCATCATCCCTATGATAGTTAATGATGTAAACCTATCTGTTTCCTTCAGAGGGGTCAGTGGCCTAAGTTCCTGAAGAGAGAAGGGAGAAGAACTTTTCCTGAGAAAAGAAGTTGCATTTTCCCTTGTAAAAACCTTATAAAAAAGGAAGTTTGCAGACTACCTATGTATTAGGGTGTGAGAATGCCTGATTCTCGCAGGCTGCATCATAGCTAGTGTGCGAACATGTTGCAGGTTGCACTATAAGCAGGGTGCGAGAATGCTTACACGTGGGAAAATCGAGCGTTTTCTCGAATCTTCTAGAAGGAGAAACTTCCATGGTGAGGCGACATCTGAATGGTTTGGATCTTACTCGCTTTCATGATTTAGTGGGATCATCCTAACCTCCTCACCTTATCCTCTTCAACTTATAAAAGGAGAGGAGCTCTCATGGAGAAGGGGTTCTTGAGCTTGTTAGCTTTGGTTGGCTTGG
>ML796191.1:34366-49574 GCA_009831015.1 Picea engelmannii
GTATGAGTGTTGGAATGGAGCTAGGATGGCGATGGTGAGAGGAAGAGACATTTAATTGGTATGTCACTCATCCCTCTTTAGTTAGTAAATTCAATATCTAAAACTTAAGGAAAGCGTCATGTTCTGGTGTGTTTTGTTCTAGATCTAGGTGGATCTAGGGAGATCAATTAGTGTCCGCACCTACCAATTAGTCCGATAACACCTAGGGTTTTGGTATCTAGGATTTTGACACCTAGGTTTCATCCTAAGGATATCAATGAGCTATTGTGATGTATAAATAGAGGTCTAAAGGACCTGGGATGGGTTGGTGTCGAGTTGGTGTTATGATTGTATTTTTTTCTTTGTCATTGTGTGATCGAGTGAGTAATATAAAGTGAGAGAGAAGAGTTGAGTAAGAGATCCTTCTGTATTGTAATATCTTCAGCTGGGTGCGAAGATCAACCCTATGGCTAGGTGCGCAGGGAGGGAAGAGATAGTGAGGAGATGAGAGAAGATCTGCTAGCTAAGACCACAGATAAGAACTATATGCTTCATCTTAATACATTATAAAGAAGAGTTATGTGGACGTAGCCCTAGAGAGACGGTGAACCATGTATATCTTGTGTCGTATGTGTGATTGGTGTTCTGTTCTTTGTTATTGATATATTTCTATTGCATTATTGTGTTATATCTGATAGACAGTTATGTGGAGTATATCTAAGCTGATAAGTGATATAGGCATGTTGTATTGTTCTAAGTCTTAGATCCACTTGATATTCCCCTTGGTTGTAGACATCTCTATCCTGCAACCCCCCCATAGCTTCTTTGGGTGAGACTGCATCTGCTTCGTAGGTGTTTTCGAAAGGGCCAGTAGTTAGGGTTTGTTGGTGTTCTCTTAGAGATGAACCTTGGGTCTTCCCCTGTGCCAACAAATGGTTCTGTTTCTAGGACAAGAATCTTCTTGAGGGAATGTCAAGGTGGTTTCCATCAAAGACAAAGATTCAAAAGTGGACAGAGGATCAAGAAAAGGACTTCGTGGAATCCCAGAACAAGAATCCTAATATTAGTACAAAGGATTGGTTGGAGAGATATATCTTTACTTATATACACAAAAGTTTCTTTGGAGGAATCCATTAGGAGTTATATGAGTGGCTATCTAGGTTAGCAGATACCCCGTTTGAGATCAGATCTAGACCTCCTATGGTTTGGACATCGGCGCTGATCAGGAAGGTCAACAGAGTTGATAATGTTGTATAACGAGTAGTAGATCACTGGTTTGATATCACAATTGGAGGCTACATCACCGAGTTTGTTGTTGATAGAGTAGAGTCATATAGCCAAGCTGAGAGATATTTCTTCAAGGGACCTAGAGGAAACTTTTTACATTTTCTAAAGTTGAGGATCAAGATGCTATTGCATGAGAAGAAAATATTGAAGATATAGTATATTGGTCATATCTGGAAGAGCTAATGTTCAAGAATTCAGACAACGACAACGACACAAAGGTTGGACATATGCACAGTGGGAGAGTGTTCAGAGAAGTTCATATTCTGAACCTGTTCAAGAAAAACTATGGGGACGAGGGTTTCTATAGTGGAGAAGAGGAAGATATGACAGACAAAGAGCATTCAGAATCTATTGGGACAGAGGAAGGGAATGATGAAGAGCCTTGCTGAGAAGAGCCAGAAACTTCATGAACTATGCAAACTGTTGAAGTAAGTACTATTATCCCTCCTGTTGATTCAATAGAATTAAGAAACCAGAGTAATCCAAGCCACCAGAGCATTAAAAGAACTGTCACTAGTAGTCTACCACATACTCAGTTAGGAACCCTAGGAAGATCTATGGTATATGAGATGAGGCTCCCTATTTCTAGGGGAGATGGGTCTGAAGACCCTGATCAACACTGGTTCTTATGTGAATCCGTATGGAATATTAAAAATGTCACCAACGAAGCTGTTAAAATAACCTAGTTTAATACTACCCTAAGGGATTGCGCACTGAGCTGGTACATGAATCTTGTCCAACGAATTGCATAGCCTAATCCACTAAATCAGATCAAGAATGTGTTGATTGCAGAGTTCAAGAAACCTAAATCAGAATCACAATGTATTACAGAGATGAAAGAGATCAAGAAGAAGGTCATCGAACCTATTTGGGAATTCAATCAAAGATTCAAGACCCTAATCAACCGATTGACTTTTCAAATCCTAGATGAGCAGAACAAAGAATGGTTCATTGTTTCCCTCTTACCAGACATCAAAGTTCCTTTGATGCAATAGAAGATTGCTTCATAGGATGAGGCATTGGAGATCGCCATGAAGCTAGAATCAACCCATATGGGAGAATCTAGTTCAGGTATGATTCAAATCTTGAGTCAGCTAACCAGTTTGTCTCTGCAGGTCGAAAATATGAAAAAAAACAAGGGAAAAGATAAAAGAGAAGACATCTGGTGTGTCAGATGCAGATCAAAAATCCATGAAAAGGAAGGCTATCCCCTATTCCATGAATACATGGCCTCTGGAGCTTTTATCCCTTTGAAGCAAGTCACCTTACCCTGGTGTGAGGTATGCAAAAATAGACATTGCCCTAGTGAGTGATATTACATAAAAAATTATGTTCAGGAACCCAAAAAGTTGTATTGCACATTCTGTAAGTCCATGGGACATGATGAAAGGGATTGTAGGGCTTACTATCTCATGCATGAAAGGTCAAGAGACATATACAAAATTCAAGGTGAAGTACAACAAGAAGGAAACACTACACAATGTAAATCCCCCGGGAGAGGAAACTTCAATCCTCACGGTGGATTCAGAGGAAGAGGAAAAGAAGGAGGTATGGGTCGAGGTCAAGGATAGATAATCTGTTATAACTGTGCATAACCAAGACACTTGGCATGGGACTATCATAACCCTTGTACCACTTGCAGCTATTGGAAGTCCTTCGAGCATGTTATCGAGGAATGTCCAACATTGTTGGCTAAGCTTCAGGAAAGACGAGGACCTCAGTTGAACCCACAAGTGCAGCTGATATATGTTGAACCTCACGGAGAAGACCCTAGAGTTGTTGCTATCACCAGAGGAGGAATTTCTATAGGAGAAGACATAATGACCTTAGGAAAGACTACAAAAGACTTGGGAGTCAGGAAAGTTATAGAGAAGACCTAAAATTTTGATGAAAAGAAAGAAAGACAAATATTTGAGGCAAGAAAAAGAGTTCAAAGCATACCAAGGCTCTTCATCAAAGAAACTACCAGAAGTCAGAGAATGTGGAATGCCTCTAGCATTTGATCAGTTTTCTTCGCCTGGAGATGGAAAAGAGGCAAGTAAACTTGTCAGTTTCTTGTATACATTTATATAGTTGATTAAAGATGAGAAAACTATACAAGAACTGCAAAATTTGGTTAGACAGTATGAGATAGGAAGGGTATATCCCTTACTAAATAAAGAAGTACATCAACTATACAAGAAGAGAAGGAGAAATAAGGAGTTACAATTGAATGCTCAGATTGGAGAATATGATATAGACTATGTGGTCCTCGACTTAGGGTCAGAGGTCAATGTCATGATGAAGAAAACCTGGGCACTAATGGGAAAACCTAAGTTGATATATTCCCCTATCAGTATTAAGATGGATAATAAGCATGCAGTAAGCCCCTTTGGAAGATTGGAACATGTCCCTGGGGACATCGACGGAGTAAGAATGTTTGTAGACTTTGAGGTAATTCAGATAGTTGATGATAACTGCCCTTACCCTATGCTGTAAGGAATTGATTGGGATTTCAATAATTCAACTGTGGTTGATTTAAAGAAAATACATATGGCGTTTGAAAGAGATTTCCTTAGGGTCATTGCACCTTTAGATCCAGATGAAGGTCAACAATACATAGAACCTATCAGAGAAGAAGACCATGCA
The DNA here is from genome assembly GCA_009831015.1 of Picea engelmannii. Lineage (NCBI taxonomy): Eukaryota > Viridiplantae > Streptophyta > Pinopsida > Pinales > Pinaceae > Picea > Picea engelmannii. The sequence goes on from ML796191.1 coordinate 38,261, forward strand.
TATGAACAGGAAAACATATACAAATTAATAGCCAGACAATAGGATTACATTAATCCTACGACTGATGGAAACCTAAGTTGGCGAAGTGATATCGCAAGTTCATCATATTCATAAGACGCATCGGAGAACTTGAAGAACAAAATGTATGAAGTATCTACAAGGAGACGTGTGAGATTAACCAAAGAAGTTCGCTGGATCGGCACGAAAGTAAGTAACTTGGCCACTTTTTATAGTCTGAATCCTTTAGAATCCTTCTTAGTAGATTTTGAAGCAAGTGTACCAACACAAAAGAGATTTTTGGCAATGGATGAGTCCTTGAAATACACACCAACAAGATGATGGGGGACACATAGAAACAACATTACAGAATGGGCACAATGTCATAACCTGATGACCGTGCGGTTCTCAGCACAAGTGGAAGGCTGCGAAGTTTGGTAAATAGGTCGAAGGTTCCCAAAGGACCATGTGTGAAGTTGCAAGGAAACCTTGAGAACCATTCCTCAAGAGCAATGGGTGCACAAGTTCATTAACACACTAGACACAACCCTTATCAACTGGTACCTTCAAGCAGAGCTGCGCCTCATCACTGTAGATTGGGAAGGTATGAATCTAAATTTTGTAACAACCTTCTTATTTCAAAGTCAATTTCCTTCATTAGATTGAGCGTTACAAATTGTAAGACAGAAAGTATTTAAGGAGGCCTTTATCCCCCCTTTAGAACAAGAAGAGGATGAATGGATCGAGCCTCTGCAGAAATTGCAAGGTTGTTACAACATCAATGATGATGAAGATGATGATCCTAGGAAGGTGAACATCACAGAAATAGAAGGCCAAAGAGATGTGGAAGGAACATGAGTCGAGATACCATTTATTGGATAGCTGATCAAGATCAGAAAATTCAATATTGGAACAGAGAAGACACCAAAGCTTGCAAATGTTGGAGATTACTGGGATGTTGCTACTATTGACAAAATCACAGAGTTACTACATGAATATCAGGACTTGTTTCCAACCATGTTCACTGATATGAAGGGAATTAAAGGGCCTATGTGAGAGATGCGGATCCATTTGAATATAGATGCAAGGCCATTCAAACAAAGACCCTACAGATTGAACCCTAAATATAAGGAGAAAGTGAAAATTGAGCTCGACATAATGATGGAAGCAGGGATTATAGAACATGTCGAAGAATCAAAATGGATTATCCCTATAATGGTGCAAGACAAGAAGACAGGAGAGATCATGATCTGTGTAGATCTCAGGAAGCTGAATGATGTCTGTTTAAATGACCCCTTCGCTACACCATTCACTAACGAAGTGTTAGATAATGTGGGAGGCTAGGAGGTATATTATTTTACAGATGGATTTTGAGGATACCATCAGATCTGGATTGCCAAGGAAGATCTCCATAAGACCACATTTGAGACAGAATGGGGATCCTACCAGTATACAATGATGCCATTTGGATGAAGAATTCCCCAGCCATATTTTCTAGGGTGGTGGTCGAAGCATTCAAGGAGTTTGTGCATAAATTTCTAGAAGCATATTTTGATGATTGGATTGTTTTTAGTTTATTGAAAAATCATATTGAATGCCTAAGGCTAATGTTGGATAAATGAAGGCAGTGTCAAATTTCCTTGAATCTGAAGAAATGCATCTTCTTCTCACCATTCAGAGTGTTGTTAGGTCATATTGTATGCAAGAAGGAATTGTTGGTCAATCCATCTAAAATTTCCATTATAGTTGATCTACCCCCTCCTACTTCAGTCAAACAACTGCGTACTGCACTGGGACATACTGGATACTACATGAAGTTCATTAAAGAATATTCCTAGATTACAAAACCCATGGATAAACATTTGAAGAAAGATTGTCAGTTTAGTTGGACAAAATAATGCTAGTAGAGCTTCGACACACTAAAATAGAAAATGGTTATTGCACCTATTCTGGTTTTCCCAGATTGGAGCAAGGAATTTCATGTGCATGTCGATGCATCTTCAATTTCCTTAGGAGCAGTGTTAGCACAACCTGGGGAAGGATATATTGACCATCTGTTAGCCTTTCCTAGCAGGAATCTATCAACTACTGAGATCAATTACACCACTATTGAGCGAGAGGGGTTATCCGTGGTGTATGCACTGTAGAAATTTCACCACTACTTGTTGGGAGGACACATTAAAATTTTTACTAATCACTCCATGCTAAAATACCTAGTCAACAAGTGAGTGTTGGGGGGGAGAATATGCAGATGGCTTCTGTTATTTAAGGAATATGACTTTGAGATCATAGTAAAGCCAAGAAGAATGAACAAAGGTCCTAACCACTTGTCAAGGTTGGAACATGGCGAAGAGCCGACCAGTTTGGAGGATGCACTACCGGATGCACAACTATTGGCCATTAGAAATATTGATGACCACTTCTTGAAGACTTTGAAGGGAGAATGGAAGGAAGGATTAGTGAATGGGATCCAGTTGAAATTGTATTATGACAACTAGCTTCCCCACATCTCTAAGTAAAAGAATAAGGAAAAGGGTCTAGGTACTAGGTGCAGTTGAAACTGGGTACCAGACACAGAAAAGACAGTTTGCACAAGGAAGGAGAGGAGGCATAGAGAAGAAAGAAAAGGCTTCCCCGTGTAGTCTGAAGTTGAAGTAAAACAAAAAGGTCAAATCTGAAGTGCCCCTGGATGAGTCACATGTGAGTGTTGGGGGCTTGTTGACCCTTGGTTATGGAAATAAGAAAATATCAAGGAAGAAAAGGCAAAATGTGAACTGCACGGAAGAAATAGTGATTGTTACTAAGTCAAAGTGAGAAAAAGAGAAGAAAAGACAAAGCGAAGTAGGAGAAAGAAAGATGTTGGATGAGGAGATCAAGGATGACAGATAAGAAATACAGATGGATCATGGACAACTCAACAAGTGGAAGAATATGTCAACAGATGATTTGGAGCACTGCACGAAAAGCAACGAAAGACAGGCTCACGAAGCCCTGAAAATGTGGACCAAGTTGACCTAGGGTTTTAGACACCTAGGGTTCAAGGATGATTTTAAGGATCAAAATTTATTTTAAAATGTAGAAACCTTGATGAATCTTACTAATCCTTCATATTCCAACTATAAATGTTTGGCGATATTTTTGTAAAATTATTCAAATTTATAAGGACTTTCTAAAGTTCTTATAATTTTTTGGCTATTTTTGTGCTAAAATAATTTTATCCTATATAATTTGGGCGAATCATTTTTAAAACAATGAATCATTTTTTGGGAAAAACCATGGAAAATTAGCCCATGAGCAAAATTTAACCCCTAAAATCATCCCTGCTAGGGTTTTTCTATCTAGGGTTTTGACACCTAGGTTTCGGCTTGAGGATGTTGGTGAGCTATTGTAATGTATAAATAGAGGTCTAAAGGACCTGGGATGGGTTGGTGTCAAGTTGGTATTATGATTGTGTTGTTTTCTTTGTCATTGTGTGATCGAGTGATTAATATAGAGTGAGAGAAAAGTGATGAGTAAGAGACCCTTTTGTATTGTAAGATCTTCAGCTGGGTGCGGAGATCAACCCTATAGCTGTGTGCGCAGGGAGGGAAGAGATAGTGAGGAGAAGAGAGAAGATTTGTTGGCTAAGAGTATATACAAGAACTATATGCTTCATCTTAATACATTATAAAGAAAAGTTCTATGGATGTATCCCTAGAGAGAGGGTGAACCACGTATATCTTGTGTCATATGTGTGATTGGTGTTCTGTTCTTTGTTATTGATATATTTCTATGGCATTACTGTGTTAGATCTAATAGACAATTATGTGGAGTAGATCTAAGCTGATAAGTGATCTAGGCATGTTGTATTGTTCTAAGTATTAGATCCACTTGATATTCCCCTTTGTTGTAGACATCTTTGTCCTGCAACCCCCCCATAGCTTCTTCGGGTGAGACTACATCTGCTTCATAGGTGTTGCCGAAAGGGCCAGTAGTTAGGGATTGCTGGTGTGGTATTAGAATTGAACCCTAGGTCTTCCCCTGTGCCAAAATACATGTTCACTTTTCATTGGGAGATTAGGGCTGGGAAGGTACCACCAATATCATTCTCGCTAAGGGATTGAGGGTAGTACAAGATGTTGCTTATTAAAAAAAACAAAAAAAAATAGTTGCACATAATTCATAGAATAATAAAACACACAATAGGAAGACAAAACCTTGTGGCTTCATACATAGTGAAAAACACATCTAAACCATTACCATTCCATATTGACAATTTAAGTGTGTCCTCAAGATTACATGACATTAATAATTTCTATAATATTGTATCCCATTAATTTTTGCCATCATTTCTGAGGAGGTAATAAAGCTATAGAGGATTGAAATTTATTAAATTAGGATTATACCTTCTATGGATAGTGAAGGTTGAAACTCGACATCAATCTTACACTCATCTCTATATGGTGTTTTTCTACTTTAATATTTTTTTCATAATTTTAGAATGAATGCATCCATGTACATTTATTGTAAAAACATTCAAAATTTGATGTAGGGTTAGTCGAAAGTATTACATAAGAAGGTACAATGAATAATGATAAAAAAAAGGAACAAAGAAAAGTAATGGAAATTGATCAACTTTAAACCTCTTATCCCTTCCTTAAATATTTTATGATCGGTATTTTGTAACAGGGTGAAAAAGACTTGCTACTGCAGAGGTTATTTGCAGCTCACATTTTAGCATTGTAAATCTCAAAGGGATGGACATGACTAGAGACAGACAAATGATTGGGTCAGCTTTAAACCCCTTCTCCCTTCCTTAAATATCTTCTCTTAACCATATTGACTTCTCATCATTTCATACTACTATTATTAATTGGACTTCAGGGAACCAACCCACTAGTTTACCAGACCATCAGGGATTAATCCTTATCACCACCACTAAGATCACTTTACCGACCACATATCCACCAGTTCACTAGACAACATGGCCCCGAAAACATTAACAATGCACCTCTAATTGTTTACTCTAGTTTAGTTTAACTAGTCATTGGGAACCAAGAATCCTCTTTCAACATCCTTGTGTAGATATGAATCTCATCTGATTTAACTGACCACCAGACACTGGAATCCTCCTTTCTGTTGGGTATCTGTTATATTCTTTTCATGTGTGTGTGTGTGGGTGCGTCAGATATGACAACTGTGTCTGACGATCCCTTCACCTAGAGCTCTGCCATGTGCATCGGCTGATTTCCTATGGGGGTCCCAGGGGGGGAAGGTATGCCCCCCCTTGGTTACACACGGTGTTCAACAACGGGCGGTAGCCTGGGGCCGACGGGGTTCAGGGCAGCGCCCCGAAATTTGTTTTTGGGCAATTTTTGCTATTTTTAGCGGATTTGTAAATTAATCTCAAATTAAGGGATTAGGGTTTTGGTATCTACGAAATACCTAAAAACATTGTATATATTGTATGGCAAATGGTGAAATTCGATATAATGAAAATAAGAAAGGTTTTCCCAGTTGAGGGTTTCCAGTATAAAATCTTTGTGTACTCTGTGTATGAGCCATTGATTAATTTCTGTGTTGCTTAAGAATCTATATACATTGCTTTACTTCGCAAGTTTAAAACTTACACTTTCAAATGTCTTCAGTTGATCGTGGGTCCTGTCCATTGTAACTCACCACTGGACACCAAGAATATAAGGCCAACAAGAACTTTAAGGCTAGTTGTTTTTAGGTATTTAAGGCTGGTCTGATTACTAATATTTGACCTATCACCTGCCATGTCTTCTCACACCTATTTGGCATGATGAAATTCTTAACTTTGATGTTGAATTTCCACTACTTGCCAACTTCTTCAATCACTTTGCAAAATCCATAGGATTTTCATCTCATGTTCATTCAATATTTCTACCCAGACCAGGGATTATTTTAAGGATAGAAATTTATTTTAAAATGTAGAAACCTTGGTGAATATTACTAATCCTTCATATGTCAACTATAAATGTTTGGCGATATGTTTTTAAAAATATTCAAATTTCTAAGTATTTTATATAGTTTTTATAAAATTTTGGAGATTTTTAAGGTAAAATAATTTTATCCTATATAATTTGAGCGAATCATTTTTAAAATACAGAATCTAGTTTTTGGAAAAACCATGAAAAATTAGCCCATAAGCAAAATTTAGCCCCTAAAATCATCCCTGAGCTCCCAGACTGAGATCGAATTACTACAATTCCTCGACCTCCTTTAATTAGGTATTTGATACTTCTAATTGACATCAAACCCAATCCCACGAAGTTCATTGGAACTTCACATCAATCTCATCCATCCCTCTTACACAAAGACTCATTACTATCAACACACAATTTAACCATTCCATCCATGATTATGGTATTCAGTTATCTGTAGACACAAATAATAAATGATTACAACCAAAATTCTACTTTATGTTAAGTCAAATAATAAACATATTAACACAGAAGGAGTTCATACATAATGTTTGAGGCATAAACACACTAACTTCATTAAATCAATCTCAACCTCTTCAACATTATTACATAATTTTGGGTGCTTCTTTATCCCTAGCCACTCGTACTATTCATGCCTAAAGGCTTACAATATGTATACAAGGAAGATAACTTCTTGATCACTTCAGATCCTAAATATCCTCAACTAATTACTTGAAAATAAAAAATCAGATTTCTTTTATCCCTTCTACACCTCAAAATATGCTAACAAGGTAGTTTCGATTAGAATATATGGTAGAATAAAAACAAACTCATGTTATCTAAAACCTTCTTGAAACTACTTGTAAAATTAGGGAAATACAATTAATTCATCAAAAGTAACCCACTCCCTTGGGAAAAAATTCAAGACCCCCTAAGGCATCATCAATAGTGTTAAATTTGGGAACAATGCTCCTACATCAAAATGCCAAAGTACAAAATTTTCATGGGCTCCTAGCCATGAGTCTTCTATATGCTTCCATGTTTCTATAGTTTCTTCTCCTCCTATATCTGAAGCCTTTTCTTGTTGTTGTCTACTTGCTTGGTTGAATTGTTCCTTTACTACTACCAGAGATCTTGTAGGATCCCATACTTTACTTTGTTGTTGTCCATTTTTTTTTCCATGTTGTCGTTGCATTTCTTCATATGAATTAAATTATTTTTGAACTTCTTTTAAATATTCCATCTCTTTTGGATATCTCTTCACTAATAACTGTATATTTCACTTGAGTCTTTCTCCTCTTCCATAAGAATGATTCCTTCCATCTCATATGCTGAAATATTTTTGTTCCTATCCTCTTTCATGTCTTCACAAGATAATGATATAACCTTTGTATGGTTTTCATAAATTTTAGGCTTTGCTATCCATTCCTCCAAAAACTTTAATTCTTCTTCAAAATATGTTGGCACTGCATCTAAGTGTTTCCCTTCTTCTTTAGGAGTTGCATAACTTGCATACACACACAAATTTTTAGTTTCAAAATTATGAGAATCTTGAGTCTTTGTTGATTATTTTGGCATCATATTATTTTGTTTATTTGAACTTCCCAAAAATTTCATGATACTTTCAACAAGTCTCTCATCAACATATTCATCCTCTCCAACGATTGGTCCTTGTTCCAGCTCATAGATGTGTACTTCTGCCTCCATGGATTTCTGTCCATACTCAACTTCCATGAGTTCTTATTCTTTCTTTAACTAAGCACTCAACCTGTGCTTCATATTTCTCGCAAAAAAATGCACTATAGGCCATTTGAACCTCTTCTTTATTTTCCAAACATATATATGGCCTTCTTCAACTCCTTCCTATAGTAGCTTCATCATAGCACTGAGACATTCCTTCATCTCAAATATCTCTCCATCAAATTTCTCATCCCTCATATTTATGTGGCTTCTTTTATTTGAACCCTTCATATATCTATCTCTATTCATCTCCATCTCTCAGACCTTTACAATGCTAAAAAATGAGCTACAAATAACCTCTATAGTAACAATTTGTTTTCACCCTATTACAAAATACCTCACCAAGTTTCTCTCATGAACCTAGCCTTTTGGTATCTCTGGTTATCTCTACTAGAACCTCTTGAGCTTTGTCTTCTCATTTAGGTTGTTGCACTTGTACCTATTTTATTATTTTTTCATTGATGTCAAATGATCGATTTCAAAGGGTTTATGTCAATTATTGTCATAGTGATGATCTTGTATCATTAATGTATTTGTTGTTGGATCATGTTTTCATTGATGTAATTGATGTCAAGAGTTGATTTCAAGTGGTGTCTAATGATGTGTTGATATTAAAGGAAGTTGTATCATTGATGTCATGTCATGGTTGATAGGAAGTACCAAATGGATGAACTCCAAAGTGGTCCCCTTATGGTGAAATCCCTCACAGGAAAACACTTTGTGAAGTCCAAATTCTTAAGTGTTCGAGTAGTCCTAGCAATGGGGTTAGGGAACCCATGTTTGGTTGAGAAATAATTTAATGAATATTAGTGAATTTTCAAGTGAGACTATTGTATATGGATAGTGATCATCATGTTATTTCCGGTGATATGTGGAATATCACATAAATCCTAAAAGTTAGATAGTTATGGCCATGTGAAGTTGGAGATCCCTCATGAGTTATCTAGAAGCCCCTATAAGGTCAAAGAAGTCAAATTATTCTAGAATCTCCTAGAGGAAGTTGACTAGTCAAAGTGGGTGAGTTAGTCATGCATTAAATGGTTGCAGCAATAAGACAATTAAAAATAAATTAGTTGAAACTAGAAGTGGAGAGTTTACTATTTGTGATAAAGTGGTTGTAAGTGGACAAAGTGGTTAGAAGTGGAAAGAAGGAAGTTGGTTAGATGATAACCCCTAGAAGAAGTTACTTGGAGAAGTATAAATAAGAGAGAAAGGGTCTCTTATGATATGAATCTTTTGACCATATTGAAGATCTATTTTTGGTGAAAGGTTCATTGCAGGTACTCATGGACCCATCAGAAGTTCTGTAAGCATGAGGTAGCAAGGAAGTTTGACGAAGAAATTTTTGGAGGTTCAGAAAACCCTAGCTTTATGAAGCTCTACACAGGTTGCAGTGGGCCATTTCGCGTACATACGTGGGCTGCAGAAGGCCAAGGAATGTACATACACGTTCTGAAGAAAGAAAGGTCACCTATATATGGAAAGGACATGGAAATCTTGAGTAAGTGCTGGTGTCAGGTTCCTGAATTATGAATCAAGTTCTGAGGACAACAGTCTACAGGTTTAGATCTGTTACAATTTTTTTGATATAGTTACATATTTGTTTGATGCTTAGATCTTCTCATGTTATGGTGAATTCTTGGAGCATTCTTTGTATGGTTATTATGATGTTTGGATATGGTATATGTTGGTTTGTTGATTGAGTGAGCATCACTCTCATGTTTGGTATAGCTATGACATGGTAGAGGGATATCTATGTTATATGATGATGTATGCATGAGAGATATGCATATGATTCTTTGTATGGTTGTTATTATGTTTGGATATGGTAGATGTTGGTTGGTTGGTTGAGTGGTTCTGTTCAGATATAGTTGAGGAATATTTATGTTGTGTGATGATGTATGCGTGAGGAAAATGCATAGTTTATTGCATGGTATAGATTTGTTTTTTCTTGATGATAGTACAATATGGGAACTAATAGGATGGTTATAGGGACAAGTTATAGTTGGATGTGACAGAGGTAGAAAGGGTTTGAAAGGCGGAAATTGTGAAGTTTCAGAAGCCCTAGCTTTCTGAAGGTTTATGCAGGATGACAGTGGAGGAGGTCTCATACATACATGTGCTACAGTAGAGATAGGTCACATATGTACATGTGTTGTAGTATATATATAGGTCGTGTACATGTTGAAAAAAATTATTTTCTATCTACAAGATGGGTCTTGTACTTGAGGGTTGGATTCCTCACGTCTCAGTTGGTGTTGAGAAACGCATGATGGGTCTTGTATTGAGAGTTGGTTATCTCCTGGAGTTGATGCTTGTTAGATATCTAGAGAGGTATTGGAGTCCATCCAATGTAAGGTGGACTAGATCCACTATATTATTAAATAAGGCCCAATATGCTAGTTAGATATAATAAATGAGTTATTAGATATAATAAATGTAAGAGGACTTCTTAGAAGGTTATGCTTCTAGAAGATTCCTCCTCTAGAATGTTCTTAGGTGATTGTAGCACTATATAAAGGGGTTCAATCAATGTAATTGGATATGAAGAGAATGTTAAGCCCTAATATTGGCTCATTACCCACTAATTAGGGCATATTATATTAGTAATGTTATTTTATTTATGTCGGCTTTAAGACATTAGTTGTAATTATACCTCCTAGTATCCTATATATACCTAGGAAACATTTTCATTTTGAATCATCTTGTACTTGAACATTTAAGTGGGGTAAAAGGAGGTTGCCCCCTCGAAGAGGATTATTATCTGAAATTATCTCTTTTTCAAGGCATTGAGTACCTTTTTTGAGGTGTTTCTATGCTATATTGATATTTGGTTCTTAACATATGGTATACGAGCTCAAGGTCTTGGGGTTTCGCTGCTACATCTGAGACACCCTGGAATTTTCACTATAACTTTGTTTTTGCAATGTTTCAAAAAGAATGGCTTGGAGGATAGTTATTAGACAAATCAAGGTATCTTGGGTTCAAAATTCATCTCCTGAGGCCTCATAATTTCGGAGATACAACCTATATAATAAATGCGTAGGGACATAAATTATTTACAAAAGAAGATAGTAAAAAAATATGAAATACAAGAGATGATGGAGGGTTTAAAAGGGGAGATCATGGAAGTATTGAAAAATTTTGTAATAGAGAAGACACCTGAAAGTCAAAATGCATCCCATGAAATTCATGATGAGGACACAAGGAAGGTGAATCAAGAATGGAGATAATCCAACTTTTCTTTGAAGACCAACCACGTTCCTAAAATTGATATGAGGAAGTTTTATGGCAAGGACCTAATCACATGGATACTTCAGATGGAGCAATTCTTTGATCTCCATAATGTGCCACATACACAAAAGGTACGAATTTCTTATTTATATTTAGAACCTAATCAATTTCTATGGTATCGATGGCTTTGTTCTCCCAAATCACTCGTCACTTGGAACATTTTCACAGAAGAAATGATAGCACACTATGAGGATACAAGAAGCAATACTTTCATTAGCCAATTGATAAATCTCAAGCAAAAGGGTTCAGTTACCGAGCACATTGAGAACTTCCAAAGATTGAATATAAAGGTAACCGATATTCCAGATGAGCACTTGATGGATGTATTCATAGGAACTTTAAAGGATAACATTCAA
>ML796191.1:53056-65757 GCA_009831015.1 Picea engelmannii
GATAATAAATTATCACCAAAGTACTATGGCCCTTATAAGGTGTTGCAAAAGATTGGTACTATGGCATACAAATTGGAGTTTCCTGCATCTTCACGAGTACACCCAGTTTTCCATGTTTCATGCTTAAATAAGGTTATAGGCGATAAGATCCTAGTTCAAACTATATTGCCAGAACTTGATGAGGAAGGAAAAGTAATATTGGAGACTGAGGAAATCACTGACACAATAATTTGCTAGCTGAGGAATAGATCCATTTCAGAGTATCTCATTAAATGGAGGAAACTACCGACTGAAGATTCCACTTGGGAATATGAGTCTTTTATACAGAAGCATCCTGAGTTACTCAAGTGTTGTAGAAAATGCTTGTCTCAAGGGGAGGGGCATGTTAAGCCCTAATATTGGTTCATTACCCCTTAATCGGGGCATATTATATTAGTAATGTTATTTTATTTATGTTGGCTTTAGGCCATTAGTTGTAATTATACCTCCTAGTCTCCTATATATACCAGGGAGATATTTTCATTTTGAATCATCTTGTACTTGAACATTTAAGTGGGGTAAAAGGAGGTTGCCCCCTAGAAGAGGCTTATTATCTGAAATTATCTCCTTTTCAAGGCGTTGATTACTTTTTCTGAGGTTTTTCTATGTTATATTAATATTTGGTTCTTAACAAAGAAGTATTGTATTGTGAATAGGAGATGATCCCTTCCATAATAAGATCCATTGTATGGTGTTGCCCTACCTCAAGAGTTTTCTATAATAAAAGTGAGGTTTCTTCTATATTTCTCTTTAGATATATTGTGTATTCATCATTTTTGGTGATTATATTTGTATATCTACTCAATTACTTAAAAATTGGTATCAGAGCACTTTCCTTGGCAAGAATTGTGGGCAATTTGTTTTTCTCTTTTTGCAGTTTTTTTTTAAGAAACCAAAGAGGGTCGCGACATTTCGGATGATTTATGTGTACTTTTAAGCAAACTTTGCAGAAATATGTTGTATATATGATTTCCTCTCATAAAAAAACCCAATTTAAAAAAAAATCATCTGAAACAGAGTTCGAGAGGTAAAGTTATCGAAGTTTTAAAATCTGCTATTTTTGAGGGTTTTTCTGCAGATGGCAACATGATTTTTTTATTTCTGTAGCACCTAGAGGCCGAATTTTCTAAACAAAATTACATATATGAGTTCCTCTTTCAAAAATGATTGATTTCAAAAAACAAATCACCCAAATCCGAGCTCCATATGTGAAGATATCGTTGATTTAAAATCAATCATTTTTGGGGTTTTTTGTGTGATGGCAACAAGATTGAAGAGTTCATAACTTTGCAAAAACTGTTTAGATTGCTACCAGATAAATTACATTGGATAAATTATTTTAATATTTTTCTTTTTTTACATTATATTTGTTTTCTCCAATGGATATGCACTCTCAACTCAGGGAAATTTTATGACAGGTCGAAGCCCTCAAAGTCCATATGCATGACCACATACAAGGCATCAAGTCTAGTCTACATGATCACACAAACAATTATCACAATAGTCAATGGTCATTGGCTCTCCTACAAGAGGGATATCTTATGGAAAAAAATCATGGATGAATCTAATTAAGAAGTGTATTCTTGGTATGATTTTGAGGCCAGTTATGATGCTTGGTATATGGATAGTTCTTATTTTTTGGATGACAGCCACTTTCATATTTTATTTGATGACTCTACTCCAACTCTTGTAGAGAAAATCAATGTGACAAATAAATAGCCAATTATGATTACTAGTGTCCATCCTGCATATTCTAAAGTGGTATTATTCCTTCCATATTCATCTATGACCCTTTTCCACTATCTGGATGGATCTTATTATTTAGATCCACATGACATGTGTCAATCTTTGGAGAATCATTTTTAGTTGGTTATTGGGTTTCAATACCTTATGCATGGAGTTCACATGAAAAATCAGACATGGGACCCTGGTTTACAATGACGGTTGGACTACTTCAACATGGTGACTTTCATTTCTTCATGGGACCCTGGTTCTCTAGTCTACTTCAACAATATGGTCCACACTTATCCATGGAACCCTGGTATATGGTTGTCCACCCTCATAACAAGCGTTGAGCACAATGCTTTCATAAGGGGGATGGAATGATAGGTAGCTAGATAATTAGTGGAGGCCATTCAATGTAAGGTGGACTGGGTCCACTATATTATTAAATAATTCCCACTGTGGTAGTTAGATATAATAAATGGGTGGTTAGATATAATAAATGTAAAATGAATTCTTAGAAGGTTCTTCTTCTAGAAGATTCCTCCTCTAGAATGTTCTTAGGCGATGGTAGAACTATATAAAGGGATTCAAGCAATGCCATGGAATATCAAGAGAAGTATTTTATTATGAGAGATAACTCAATAGGAGCATTCCCCCTTGAAGAGGCAAGTGAACATGAGAGGATCCCTTCCATAATAGGATCCATTGTATGGTGCTTCCATACCTCAAGGGTTTTCTATATTAAAAGTGTGGTGTGTTCTATATTTCTCTCTGGATCTATTGTGTATTCAAACTTTGTGGTGATTATATTTTTATATATACTCAGATACTTGAAAATTGGTATCAGATCACTTTCCTTGGAAGGAATTGTGGGCAAATATTTTTATTTTTCTTTTTGCATATTTATTTTTTCGGAGAAAAAAAAGGCCCACAAAATTCCAGATGATTTATGTAGGTTTTGGTGAAAAATTTCAAAAAATGGTTGTATATCTGAGTTCCTCTTAGAAAAAACCCAATTTAAAAAAACAATCGTCTAAAACAGAGTCCGGGAAGTAAAGTTATTTGCATTTTAAAATCTGTAATTTTCAGGATTTTTTCAGTGGACGACCGCGTGATTTTTTTTATTTCTATAGTAGCTAGAGATGAATTTTCCAAAAAAAATTATATATCTGATTTCCTCTCACAATTTCACCCAAATTCAAAGAAACAGTCGTCCAAATCAAAGTTATGGAAGTGAAGACATCATTGATTTAAAATCAACAATTTTTTTTGGGGGGGTTTCGTGACAGTGATGGGACTACAAAGCCCATAACGTTTCACAAGGTGCTCAAATTGCTACATGATCAGACCTATTGGATAGATAATTTCCATATCTTTCTTTTGGTATATTTTATGTGGTGTTTCCAATGGATTTTCACTCTCAAACCCTCAAGGAAATTCTACACACAATTGAAGCATTCAAATCTCAAATGCATGACACATTGCATAACTTCAAGAAGGTCTCAAGGATGATTTCTGTAGTATTCATGAGTCCTTGGCAAGAATACAAAAGAAATATACTTTGGTGAACATCATGAATGAATATCACCAAGAAATGTATGCTTGGTATGATTTGGAGGATGATTGTGATGATTGGTATATGGATAGTTGTCATTTATGGGATGACAACCACTTCCATATTATATTTGATGACTCTACTCCCCATCAGGTAGAGAACTTCTTGGAGAGTAAACAAAATAATTCTCTACATATTCTTCTTCAGTTTTATTATTCTCCAGTGGCAGTGAATGCATTTATTGTTGTTTCTAAATATTTTGATCCACATGACCAGTGCCAATATTCAGAGCATCATTTTCAGTTGGTTCCCAAGTTACAATATCTTCAACGTGGAGTTCACATGAGCCCTTGGACATGGGACCCAGGTTCACAGTGGCAGTTCAACTACTTAAACATAGTGGCTCACATTTATACATGGGACCTTGGTTCTCCATTCTTCTTCAACATTATGGTCCACAATAATCAATGGGACCCTGGTATATGGTTATCCATGTTAGGATATTTAGACACTTAGGTGTTAGTTAATATCTACTTGTTCTAATGTATCGTTAGGTAAAAGTGTGTTTCTTAGTGTGTTTCTTTAGTATGCATTAGTATGCATTTGTAATTAGTAAATCTGATGGTCATGATATGTTCCCGACATAGAGTGATCCGACCGTTCATACTCTCCTCGATCTTAAAAACCATTGACCCATGGCTTAACACTCGATTTGTCCATGATTTCTATTTAAATATCTTGAAGGGTCATTTTCTGATGATCAATTGTGAGAAACTCTCTTGTAAAATATCTTTGTAATCTTTTTCTTTTTCATTAATAAATGACTCCAAGTGGTCGCGTTGGCTGGGGCCGTGGATGTTTCCATGTAGGGTTTTACCACATGAAAACATCAGTGTGTTGATATTTGATATGGTTATGTGAGTAGTTACTGAAGGCGTTCATCCTATGTTGGAATACCTGTGTTGTCGAACATGGTATCAGAGCCTGTTTGAAGACCCGCTCCTGTTGTAGATCGAGATCATGAAGACGGTTTGCTCATCTCCATTTTTTTTCATTTTCATACATTTCTAGGCTGAGAGGATTGTTCCATTGCGTTCGGAGCGCTCATTATAGTGAGGAATACTTTTCCTTGTTAGCCTCTTCAAAACTGTTTGGTTCAATCGTATATGAGAGTGCTAGGTGTGTTTGTTCTGGTGAACAGGTTCTTCTTCTAGTCTCAACTCCTGCATCTTTTTTTTCTATAATATGATCTGAAGGATGATTATTTTTTACTCGTTTTCTAGGTGTCTTTGGAGGCACTTGTTGAACTTTCTCTTCTACTTCTGTTTGATTGTATCCAAGTCCGGACTTGTCATGATGAGGTTTTTTACTATTGATAATGTCATCCAAAACATTTGAATTGTTATGCATATTTTTATTTTGAATATCCTTTCTTAATGTGACAATGTCTTCTTCCAAATTTCCAATGATCTTGTCTCTTTCTTCTAGATTTTCTTTGAGTGCTTCTTCAATTCGTTTATCTTCTTCTATTTGAACCTTCAAATTTGTGATCATTTGTTGTAGTTCCTGTGTGTCTTATTTCTTGTCTAGTTTTTCTTGTAGCTTCTTATTTTTCTTCTTTTATCTTTTTATAACTTCTATGGCACACAACAATTCTTCTCAGTAGTCAACTTCTGCCTCTTCATATTCTTCTTTAGCCTCTTCATATTCTTCTTTGGTGTCTTCTTTGTCAGAGTCTTCTACTGCCATGAATATAAATCTTTCTGTCTCACTGCCACTGACTTCATCTTCATCTAATGATGAGATGTATTCTTTGGTGCATAAGCTTTTCTTGAAAATTTTCTTTGTGGTTCTTTTTCCTTTATATGTTTGTTTTCTATTTGAGTAATCTTCATCATTCCTATTATTTGTATTATGAGAAAAATTGTTAGAAAAATGACCAATGTCATCACAATTAAAACAAATCAAAGGAAGCTTACCTCTATATCTGACGTTGGTTCCCTTGTTCAATCTTCTGAAAAAGTTGACCACTTTTTCATCATCTTCTGAGATGTCACTGTTGTTGCTATGTTCTTTTTACTTTTCCTTTCCCTTTTCCTTTGACCTTTTGTATGCTTTGAAATTTGCTTCGTTTATATCTAGATTTTCCTGTTCAGTTCTCATTTCATATGCTATGAATATTCAATGTAGTTCGTCCATGCTTATTGAGTCTAGATCTTCTCTTTATTCTAGTGCTAATATCTTAGGGTCAAACATCATAGGAAGAGATCTTAGTACCTTTTTAACAATTACATATTATTTGATTTCTTCTCCCAATCCTATTATTTCATTTACTGTTTCATCGAATCATAATAAGTAAGTTAAAATATCCTCATCTTCCTTCATCTTTAGTTGTTTGAACTAACTTCTGTAAGTTTGAGTCTTTGCTACTTTGACTTTTGAATCTCCTTCATAAATATTTTGAAGTTTGTCCCAAATTTCTTTAGCGGATTTACAATGTATAAATTTGGTGAATATCGATTCACAAAGACCATTAAGAAGTGAATTTGTGGATTTGGAATTATTTTGACTGATTTTTATTCCTCTTTCATTTGTCGGCGGAACTGTTGGTTCTTTGTATCCATTTACAACTAATTGCCAAATTTCAAATCCCTGTGCCTGTATATATGTTTTCATCCTTCTTCTCCAAAATTCATACTTTTGTCCATCAAACTGTGGTATTCCATTTTTATACATGTTGTTTCTCTCCATGATCTACCTTTCAGTGGTTAAATTGATTTCTGAAGGAACCTTCTCTGATACCAATTGTTGGATTACTGAGAGGGGGGTAAATCAGTAATAGAGAAATCAAATCCTTTTGTAACCACAATATGCAACTATTATATCAATGTAGCATTATCATCCAATAATTGAAGAGTAAATAAACAATGAACAAATGATCAATCATACACATACATAGTACACCAGTGTTTTTACGTGGAAACCCAAAGAGGAAACCACATAATGATTTTTCTTATATGTATTTAATAATTATATTAATTGGAAGCACCAACTTCCATTGTTTTCTAGCTGCAACTGGAAGGAGGCTCCAATCCCCTAGTTTCGCAGGCTACAACTTGAAGTAAGATCCAACTCCCCAATTCTATGGATACAACCAGAAGGAGGATACAACCCCCTATGTTCTCCAACTACAACCAGAAGATGGTTATAACCACATGTCCTTGCCCCATCCAACCACCCTGACATAGAAGTAGAATGATGGAACCACTGTCACACTATCACTATGAGATATACTATTGTAAACCTATACCAATCAACCTATAATCAACTTGTAACAACCTGTAATCAACATGTACCATAAACAAGTGCATCAACTATGCACCAACCTATACCTCAACCTGTACCATCAACGATTGCATCAACCATGCACCAAATATGTACCAATCATGCATCAAATATAAATAAACTATGACTCATCAAGATGTACCAATATCATCAACTATACACCTCATGTATGTGCCAACTCATATACTACTTGTCTCAACCATATACCCAACATGTACCTCAACTATAGAAACCAAATCTGTTACTGAGAAACCTATCACTGTATACTCATCAACCAATATGATCTGATCACATATACCTCAAACACTATACCACAAGTATGTACCTCAAACCATGTGATATAACCTCATTGTTCTACAACCTCTATTTGTACCAATAAATTCAACAACATACCTCAACCAAAATCCCGCAAACATGAACCAATACTAAACTTCAGTAGCTATGCCTCAAATCAACTCTACAGCGAGCCATAAACTCCCAAGAGGGAATCCAACATATTTACGAGGAAAAACCTCAACTTGATTCATAAATTTAACACTACACATATGAAAACCATACCTTTTTCTTCTTGTAGCATTCTGCTGCCACGGTTTTCTGCTGCACTTTTCTTGCCATGATTTTCCTACCGCACTTTTTCTACTGCACTTTTCCTACAACGATTTTCCTGCCACACTTTTCTGCTGCACTTTTCTTACCACAATTTTCCTGCCATACTTTTTCTTCCGCACTTTTCCTGCTGCACTTTTTTTGTTGTAGTCTTCTTGCCGCGAGTTTTCTGCCACACTTTGTTTGCCGTAGTTTTCCTACCACGATTTTTCTGCCCCACGTTTTCTACTGCACTTTTCTTGCCGCACTTTTTCTGTTGCACTTTTATCTATCAATAATACCTACCCAAATAAACTTTCACAAACTAGATATTCAATCATATTCAATAGGTGATTAAATGAGAGACCTTTACTTCTTATTTATACTTTCATGTAGCTTCCTCAAGGGGTTACCTTCTAACCATCTTAACCCACTTTCCTTATTTTAGGGATAACCCACTTCTAACCACTTGTGCACTTAGTAATTTCTCCATTAAATTTATTATTTAAATAATTTATTTTGTATCCACTTTGACTTATAGTATACTCATCACTTCACTTTATTATTTACCTTCTAACCATCTTAAATCACTTTCCTTATTTTAGGGCTAACCAACTTCTAACCACTTGTCCACTTAGTAATTTCTCCATTAACTTTACTATTGAAATAATTTATTTTGTATCCACTTTGACTTATAGTATACTCATCACTTCAATTTATTATTTAAATAATTTCTTCTTTGAAACCACTTTGACTACTTTGACCTTTTGGGGCTTCTAGATGGCTCGTGAGGGTTCTTCAACTTCACATGGCCATAACTCTCTAACCGTGAGGAGTTATGTGACATTCCACATACCACCTGAAATGGAATGATATGTACTATCCATATAGAATAGTATTACATTCAAATATATTAAAAATCATACGAGTATACATCAAACAAACTTGGGTCCATTACCCAAACCTTTTTGCTACGGAAATTTGCTACTGGACTTTCTTCAAGTGTTGACATCAATGAAAACCAGCCCAAATAATCAACATGTTGCACCTGAGTTGAAATCATATTTATTGTAGAAACTGGTGGGGTAGAAGGAGTAGGTAAAGGAAAAATCCCCATGAGTGGGGAATCCTTAAGAAGTCCTACTCTTACACTCTCAAGACTAGATTTTCCTAGAAAAGGGACATTATTCACTACAAAATTGTGGAGATATGGACTGCAATAGTCCATTTGATCAACAGTGACAATTTTTCCTTGATGCGGAAATCGTAAGATACGAAACATCAAATATGTGATGACAGTCATCACATAGAACCAACTACGACCAAGTAACAAATTGTAATCCAAGGGCACGTCAACCACTTTGATATTGACCGAAATGATTTTACTGTTCAATGTCACAATGAAATATTGCAATAGTTCATGAGGTTGGAAACCATGTCCATCAAACACTTTCAAGGTGGTAGGAGACTAGCTAAGTTTAGGATAACTAAGGGATCTTCAGCAAGGAAAATAGATGACATAGGTGGAGGCTCCTTCATCCAAAATAGTGCGATGCACTTTCTTTCCACTAACCAAAATTTGAATTTGTAATGCTAGGTGGTGTGAGATCCTCATAGTCCATATTAAATGTAATCATATTTGATTCCTATCGATCCATAGCCACAATAGCTGACAACATGGTTCTATGTTCACTTGGACAGTTCTGTAGAACTTCGAGGGTTGACATAGAACAAGGTTCTTCTGCCAAAGATTTAACAATATTGTAGTTTTGGGTGGCATGGGAACTTGGGTTAAATGTATCTTTCTTAATTGTGCCCTTGGGTGGGTGCAATAGTACTCGAAACTTGGCTTCTCAATCTAAATAGGAGTGGAGTATCAAGGAAGAGTGGATGTGGATGGTTGATCGATAACCTTTTCGTTAGTATGATTACCTCGAGTAGTGTCATAAGTATTTTCTAGAGTCGTTACATTAATCATATTAACCATATAAACCTCATAGGTGATTGAAGAAGCATCCCCATGGTGGGAATGACTTGCGTTGCTCCTCAAGGGAGTCACCATTTTTAGTTTGTGAGAAATATGACCCTATGGATAGGCTAAGCTCCCCTTTGGACCAAGATCCCTTCTTTAATACAAAGACATAAGTAAAACAATGGTTGCTACTTTCCCTTTAAACCTAACTCAACCAATCAAGCAAGAGAGAAGAATAATGTGGTGTACCTTATTGTGATGTTCGTCCTCATTTCTCCAATCCTTAGGATTGATATCCAAGCTCCTTAATGAAAATGAAGTCTTGCAAAGACCAACTAAGGAACTATTCCTCCTACTCTATATGATTAGATAAAGTAGATCTATCTATGAAGATTGAAACTACAATAGAAAATAAAATGTAGAACACATGAACTTGAAGGGAATAGGCCAAGTTAATATTAATTTAGAAAACAAGTTACAGGCACTTACAACCCATGTCTGATGTTGAAATTGTTATAGCAAGATTTTCCTCACACTATGCAAATTTTCTCAGAAGGCCTTTTCCATTTCCCTATGCAGACTTGAAGTCCCTTTTTGCAGTTCCCGGAGCTAAAAATAATATTTTTCCACATATACATGCCCTAAATATTATATAACATGCATATACATAGGCTGCATCATTACAACCCAGGTACATCAGGTTTTTTTCCCAAAATTAAAAAAATGGTGTCAGGTTTCCATCTCACGTCACGATATCCATGATCCTTGAACTTCCATATACTAGAAACGTTCTAACTCATCCATTCAATTCCATTTAAAGGCTATAAATGGGCCATATCTAAGATATGAAAAGGAGAAGAAGAATTCAACTTTAAGAGAAAATTTACTCTTGAGAAATTATTCAATTCATATTGAGTCTGCATACCTTTATCCTTTTAAGTTTGAACACATTATTCAACCCCCAAGTTCTTCCCTACTTGATTGAGAACCTCATTTTCTCTCTTATATGAGCTTGACTTTGGTGGAGTATTGAAGTGGTGGAGGCCCAACTAGAAGGGACTTAGTTTCTTGGTTTCAAACCGTGCCGACACAAAAGTTTTCATTCATACACTTCTATTGATTACATTTTAATAGAAATACTCTTTTCTCATCCAATTAATGTCTTGCAAATATTTGAATTGTTATTCCATGGGAATATTTGTTATGAATATCGATGGATTATGATATTGAATGTGATAACTTTATATATTATCACCATATGCTTGTGTATATTGGTTGTTGAAGACAAGTTTCAGGTGTATTTCTTTGAGTCAAGTGTTCAATGGCGGATGTCATCGAATGCCTGGATGAGGTAATCTCTTCATATTGTCTTGTTAGCATATTTGTCTATATAGCATACTAGAGATTAGAGTTGATTTCTGCAGTCATTTCCATCTGTTGTGGTTTACCTAATTCCATAGAGAGATTTTCCTCATAACAAAATTGGAGACCATATTGGGGATAGAATCTTCTTTTCGAGGTTTGGAGTGTTTTTCTCCTTTGATTTCTCTCATTTATATTGAGTTTCTTCTAGTATGATTTCTTGACAACCTCTGTTCATTTTGAGTCTGAGTTTCTTATCCTTATCCTTAACCTGGAAATGTTTCAATACATATATGTTGGTTTTTTCCTAACAGTGGCGTGCATACATGTGTTGTCATTCTATAGGAAGCGTATATACACGGTGTTTCCTGAGCAATCACGTACATCATTCTTGCATGCTTAGTTACTGAGTTTGATGTTTTTGGGTAAGTTTTGATGGTTTTTGAGTCTTCTTAGGTCTTTTTTATGACTCTTAAGTGCTTGTAGAGTGATAGGAAACCTTTCTTTGGTTGAGTTTTCGGGTGGTGCCTTTCTCATCATCCTTTTCATTGATTATCCTTGCATCTTGTGCTGGGTTTTTTCTTCTTGATATCCTACTTAGTTTTTCTCTATTTACATACAATATAAAATTTATATCAAGATGATGTTTAGTCCTTTCATTTTCATTCTTTCATGTTGAAAATACAAAAATAATAAAAAAATTGCATTTTTGGCATTCGATGTTTTGGGTTCTTATCGTTGATCTTAGTACATTTATGGAAAGATTGCATCTTATATTGAATTGTGGAATTAAATTGAAAAATGCATTTTGAAAAGGTTATCATTGATTGGGAATTGAAGTCGGGACTTTGCATTTTATTCATATTCATTTATTTTACTTGTTGAGTCATAACATCATATGTTTCACGACCGCACCTTTTTGAGTAAACAAGGCCACTAAAAGCAACGTTGATAAATTAAAATTGATTGAAAATGATTTAATTTTTTAGGGTGCACAAACTAGCTTAGGATTAAGAGCCTTGGAATAGGATTTTGTGAGTAAAATTCTCCAAGGCTATTAAATCAACATATGTGTCTGACTAAGGAAGTGGTGAAATCCATTGTATAATTGGTGACATCAGGAGGCTCCACTTACATTGGAGTTAAGAACGATTTCATGTGAAGTTGGTTGAGGGGATATCCCCCCAATACCTTCTTAGTGTCAGATATATTTATGGGTATCTATTCATATATGGGGATCTTTCTAGTAAGTTTACCTCTTTGAGAGGCAGTGCTTTTAAGGTTTTAGGATTTGTTACCCTACCCATATAGTGGACCTGACTTACTATTGTTCTCCTACACATCAGCTATATCATGGTTTCTTAGTTGATCGACATAGGTTCCACATAGATTACTTGTATGGGTTATTCTGTAGGTACCCTGGGTCAGATAAGGGTCAGACAACACACAACCATTATGGAGTATTACCTCTCCGGGGGGATCTGACTGACTATTTTTTAATCCCATGAGGACCCTTATAACATATTTTGATACCTCCAATATTTTGTAGGGAGTCTCAGGATCCTCTTGGGTGAGGCCTACCTTCTTTAGGGAGGGAGGCCCCTTTCAACCACTTTATCATGTTTGTGTGCATATTGGTCTTTTTTATTTTGACACGCTCTTTGATTACTAGTCAGCCTTAGGATTTTTTTTTATATCTCAAGTCTTGAGTCATCTTGGAGCCAAACCAAATTATCTATAGGTCTCGTTGTTTGTTACGATTACCACCGCATCTTGATTCTTTTCCTTCTAAAAGGTGTAAATTTATTAAACATGTTACATACACCTCCACTTACTAGACTTGTGATCATACAAGGATGAGTATTGAATCGAGTCAGAAATATATCGAGAGTCCTTCAACTCCCATACTCACTATAGTTAACAGTACTCCTTCGACACTGTTCGTGCTCGAATCGTCGCCTGGTGAGCAAGAATAGGAGCACTAGCATGCCCTGTTGGGCTCAGCAGGGCAGAACATGTTTGTTGTGGATCAAAATGGGTTAACATAGAATAGAAAACCAAACGAAATAAAATCTACCTAAGAACTGAAAAGCAAATAACATTACAACCATAAACAAA
>ML796191.1:76346-93685 GCA_009831015.1 Picea engelmannii
AAGCGCGCACAACACGTTCTTATCCCGCGCATACGCGCGCACCTTATGATGTGAAGTGTCTTTCAATTTTTGTATAGTATTTGACCCTTCTGGAATGCTGTGAATAGTGCCATGAATGACTTCATTGCTGTTTTGATGATGTATAGTTCTTGTTGCTATGTGCAGATGATGTGGAGTTCTTGTCGCCATGTGCAGACGAAATTTCAGTGATAACAGACACCTTCAACCACAATGATTGTAGTGCCAAAAGTTCCCATCATCACTCTTGTATGACCTATAGTGAATTCTCAATCTATAGCGATGAACCCTTTTGGGTCCCTTTGTCACTTGTTGGGCTACAATATTCAGTCCATCCCTACGACCTCTAGCCATTTTTCTTATGGTATGTCGAATTTTACATCATAATTTTCATCCTCCAACCTAACATCTAATTTGAATAGTAGTATTGGACTTGGGAGCATGGCTCCTCCACATACTCCATTTTCATTTGGTGGTTCTTATATCCCACAAATGACTCCTACAGTTGGAGGCCTTCCTCCTTTTCACTCTAGTTCTAATCCTGGTCCTAATGCTCCTAGATGGAGTGGTCAACCTCACGGACAAGTTGCTTCTTAGAATCCATCCTTTACGCCTACTTCCTCTGCATCGATTCCAACCAACTATTTTTTCATGATGGACCCACCTATATCCTCATACATCCATGGGAATCACATCACACAAAATCTCATCTCTATATCCTCCTATTTTAAATTTAATGAGGCATTGTTTAGTTACCATTACCTAGTGACCTTTATGCAACCATGAGACTTTATATGGCTTCGGATTCGTAGTTGCCTCCAGATCCAATTTATCCACCATCTCTATATATACTAAATTATCAGTTCTCCCACTGTCAATTATCACTTTGCATACCCTATCTTTAGTCTTGCAAGAAGTCCTAAACAAACTGTTCCTCTGTACTGGATTTTCAACCTCTGTCTCTAGCTTCAAGAGAACCTTATTCAACATCAGAGATCTTCCATATTATGCACCTTCTAATTCAACATTCATCTTCTACGCTTCTGAAATGTGAGCTTCACCTCCTTCTTTCTTTTTCTCAGGACATTCCCAAGACATGTGTCATTTATTTCCATAGGCATAACACCTTACCTCTCCTCCTCTGTCTTTTCCTCTTTCTCAAGGAAAATAATTTCTTCCACCACTCTGTCTCCCTCAGGAACTGCTTCCTCTTTTTGAGTGACTATGTGGTTTTTCAGTCTCACCCTTGGGATTTTGTGCCTTGAAATTCCCTTACCTTTGTTTGGAATTCTACCTCTACTTCGTTGGCTCCATTTTCTTCCCAATTTATTATCTTCCTTCAGTGCAATATGATAAGCATCCTCCACTTTCATTACTTTCATCATGTTGATTTCATCCTGGATCTCATACCTTAGGTCATTTATATACCTGACAACTTTGTCATCATCTTTCTCTCTTTGTCCAGTTCTAATGTTCAGCCTATAAAACTCCTCTTTGTATTATTTCACTTTCATTCCCTTATGTCTCAGGTTCTGCAACCTCTTGAACAGATTTATCTGATAGTCCTTGGGTATTAACTTAGCTTTCAACTTGGCTACCATTCTATCCCAACTCTTAATATTTTTCTTACCTTTGCTTCGTCTGTCATCCTGCAATTCATCCCACCATAGCGTTGCATGTTCGTTTAATTTGGTGACAACATGTATCACTTTCTTCTCCTCATCGACATATTCATAATCAAAATACTTATCCATTGATTGTATCCAATCAAGAAATTCTTCAACATCTACATTTCTTCTAGACATTGGGATGTCTATATTTTCTCTAGTTCCCAATTTGACAACCGATTTTAGCAAGCCTTCCCTTGCAACATCTTCCCCTACAGATTCTTCAACCTCTGTTTCTTCACTTTCTACATCACTGATGTCCCCACCACCAGGTTCTCTCCTTTGCGTTGTCTCCATCGCATCTAACCTTGTGTGAAGTTCTCTCATTTCTCTTTCTATAGCTCGATTTGCTACAGGCAGCTCTGAATGTCTTTTAGGAGGGATTGTACCAATGTATCTAATACCACTTGATGATATCAGCCTACTTCTTTGTCTCCTCTGCCTACAGAAATCAATTATGTGGCTTTGATACCACTTGATGAAAACCCCCCTTCTCTCCTCGAGGCTTCGCAACTTCTTAGTCAAGGATCTTCAACTATCTGAGTTGGATTAGATCCGATGGGCCTTGCTGGACCCAAACTGAATTAAACACAGGCCCTTTTATCACCTTAGGTGTAGGTTATATGGAACCCAGGGGCCCCATTCCTTAGCACTTTAAAATCTTTAAATTTCAGGTGTTAGTTCCTTTATGCTATCCCTTCTCCACATGTGACCTCGTCTATGACCTGAGGCTCAATCCCCTGAGTTATTCATAACTTTGGGTTTCAACATTCTTAGAAACATTTGCACTCTTTTCGTCTGAACCCCGAATCATGAACTCATATGGGAATATCTACAATTCTCATTTCTCCCACAGCCAATGGATGTGATCTGTTCGAACTCTGGTCTTTAGGAGTTCCGCATGTCTTGACACTCCTCTTCTCCGAAGTATTCCATACCTAGAATCTTAGATCAAGCGCCACATACCTGTCTTGATTGACGACTAAGATTCACCCCTTACTCCACTTCAGGCAACCTCTCTTTCTCCTCACCTCTTCTTCGAATATCACAAATGTATGACGTGTGTCCTTCCAGATCGATGGTTGGGATCTCTTCGCAGCTTCGGAATTCGGTGTTTTTCACCCTTCTACACCCAAAATATTTCGGTTTACGAATTTTTGAAAGCAATTATGGCTAAACATCGTGCAACTCTCCCATATCTGATGGCCTGGAATGATCCCACTTCCTCTTGAAGGGATCTTGATCATTAATTTGGAAAAACACTAAGGGGCTCCTCCCTTTCGAATATTCCTCATGTTCACTCTTCAGAGCTTGCCTTCCTCCTAACCTTTAACTCTTTAAAGGGTTTTCTTCGACACTTAGTTGGATTTGGATCTGTGCATACCTTGGAACAAACCTTCACACACACTTGTGTGAGAAACATCTCGATCTAGTCCTCCTGAGCTTATGAATCAAAGACTCTGTCGATGCACTCCTTGTGGATGATATGCACACTCTGCATACAAATTCCACGTTATCTCTCTCGAGCTCCGAGTCAAAATAGACTCTGTCAACGTGCTCCTTTCGAACAATATGCACTCCTTGCATAATATCATGGAAGATAAATAAGTAAAACTTATCTAATGTTTCATAGATTCATACATTCAACAATATAACTCATACATTCATGAAAACAAAAATAGTAAAGAAGATTTAAGCAACAGTAACACCATGCATTTGGATCAATATCCCTTTGTTATCTCTATTCAAATGTAAATGGATACAACTATGATAAAACAATAACAACTAAAATTCAGCAACAACTAAATCAAAGCAATCTCCTATTAATTTTTTGCTACCATCGTATCCAGTAGCCTAATCTCAAGTAGCCTCATTTGGTCATACAACACCTCTACTTGTATCAGAGGGCTCCTAGGGTTCCCTCGGAATACGTATATTCTCGAAGTAAAAACTAAATACCCCTTAAGCACCGTTACATTAAAGTATAAGAGTAACACTCTGATATCTCTCACGATCATTAAGCTTCCAAGCATTTAGATATTCTTCAGTTTTCAATCTGCTCAAAAATATTTGCAGGAAATGCTAGCGTTTAAGATTCCAAAATGATTCAAAAGGTGCACTAGGGTGCTAAGTTGTCTATCCACACATTCTTTGCTAACGATGCTCCTGCATCATATAATATGGGACCATTCTAGATATCTTGTGTTCTTTGCATTTTGCAGTCTTTTGTATTCCAGAAAATCATTAACATAATATGATTTTAATGGTATTACTATGTTTCTTGCAATATTTCTATGTGTTTCCTTGTTATTTATCTGACTTCATGTCATTCTTAATATAATACAGATCATAGGTTTTGGAGGATATATGGATGTCCAATGAGCATGAGGTATCAAATCATACAATGTTCTAGATTGAGAATAAATAAAATCTATATGTTGCGCTTGCAACATGAATTTCTCTTTGGTTAAATGTTCTCACATAGCTACATATTTTTCAATATTAGGAAGTAAATAATTAACAAACCAATTTACAATAATTTCATCTTGAATTATATCTTTGATGAGCCTACAATTATGTCTCCATTCATGGATATGAGTAGTGGTATTATGACATAAAGTTATCAAAACTTCAGTTCCTATTTCATAATGTATTGAGAGTTGGACATGGGTCAAAAAATGCATCACCAGGGATGAAATATCATGATAAGAGAGACTTAGTAACTCATTGTATCATTTCACAATCCTTCCTATCAAGATTCAATGGAAAATTCACAATCTAATACTATCATCCACCAAAGAGTTTGAAGAGCACCATAGGTGAAAGGTCATAACATGGGAAGAAGGATACTCTATGGACTTTCTGTCAAACTTGGGTATGTTTGATGGTAATTTTATAGGAATAACTAGACAATAACCAATTTTGATGGAACGTCCCTAGAATATCCTTCTACCCAAGTTATGATCTTTCACTCATAACATGGGTAGATGGATATTCTCCGAACTTTCCATCAAACTTGGGTATGTCTAATGGTAATTTTATAGGAATAACTGGACAATGTGGTTGCTTCTTGATGGGATGATTTTTCAAACGCGATAAATATAGTAAGTTTAAGGTAGCCAATAATTGTAAATGAGGGTTGGAAAACATATTATGATGGATACATCATGGACCTTGCAATTCCAATGAAATCATACATCCCCCCACCCCACTACCCCCAAGAAAATTACTAACCCTAGTGATAGTAGGAAATATACCTACTATAGGATAATCCCAAGATTAAGGTTCTAACCAAAATAAAACAAATTCATTATTTGTAGCCAAAATGCCTAGGGGCATACCGAAAATAGGAGGAAACCCAATATCAACTCTAAAACCAAGGATTTTTCTTTAACACCCATGTTTCCCCCAACCTGTAAACATAATTATATTTTTCTAAAAGAATATGGACATACCTGTTATGGTGAAAGTATTTACTCTATTAATGTAAAAAGGAAAATGTTTAAAAATTGTTGAAGGGGATTTCCTACATAGGTTATGATGCCATGAGTCAAGGGAATCAATGAGGAAATTTCCCTTGCCAATTTAATAATCAAGAAAAATACATATTGCCCATTTTTCTAGAATTGTAGTTAATGGAGGAAGTTGGTAGTTGAACTATCAACTTCCCACATTTATGAAAAATAATAGACATTGTATCAAAATTTCGTTGTCTCAAAAGAATGGGAAGAAAAGTAACCATCTAGAAAATTCTGGGCTGACCCACGAATTGGTGGATTTGACCCACGAAATCATGCTAAATAAGGAATGTTGACAGGATATTTCCCCTGTGACTTTGGTTCAAGTCATAGAAAAGCAAGACAAAAATAGGAATATTGAAATCTGCCCTCACAAACAAACATGCAAACACGAAACAACTACTTTTTCCCTAGGAGAGAGAAGGGAAGGGAAAGGAGAAGACTTGCACCTTAAACCCTTCTTTTGATGTTGATCCCCGATCCAGATTCTTGAAGAGCTCATGGTCTCCACTAGAACAAGCCTGCAATAATAAACCAAGATAGTGCTACAACAAGGTAGTTATAGGTTCAAGAAGCATATATAAAGTGTAGAAATCAAAGAATGTATGAACAATAATAACATATAACATTGAAATGAACACAATATAGGAGTGAAAGATATCTCTTATATTATTGAAAGTATATGAAAGTTGGTTACAACCTGTTCCATCTTTCGGAAATGCTTTAGAGCCAATCGCCCAGGTTCCTCCAAAATTCCTTCAAGAATGAACTCAAGAACTAGGATCTTCCTCACATAACCCAATAAAGATAGGAACACAATTTATGGATATATAGGAGAGGAAGTAACATTGGAAAAGGAGTTTCAAGTTAGGAGATACTACTCAGAGAATGAAAGGATTAGGGAAGCTTGTTAAATCTCAACAACATAACGTTGCACCAAAAGACTCCCTTCATCCTATCCCTCAATGATGTTTGTATATCTTCCCCAACGGATTAGGGAAATCAGAATTCATTTTGTACAGGCATGGGGACATTGGGAAACGAGCCCAACCGAAAACAATTGCAGGAAAAATTGGAAATATTTTATTTTTAATTATTTTTTAGGGCATCTACAGGTGTTACACTAAGAATTCATGGATTTATGTGCTTTTCATCAAATGAGAACGTGAATATATGAGAAATACATGTTTTTTAGATGATTTGGATGAGGCGAGTTGGGAATTTGTCTAGAAAACCAAGAGAAAGGGTTAGGACATGGCACAAATTCATAGGTGTTTCATTTTGTGCTATAACAGATGCCCCCTAATGTGTGATATTATAAGGGAAAAATGATGGTTGAAATACATTATAAAATTTTAGAAGCGAGGATGCATCGAAATAAACTTGTGAGGGTTCCCGAAGAACTGATCCAAGAACAAAATCCATCAACAGACATCAAGTAAGGGTATTATCCTCCCAACTCAAGCATACCCATGCTCAAGAGTGATATAATCATGGCCTCCAAATCAAGTACACTGCAGATCCATGGTATATATGAAATATACCTATAGTTGTTACACGTGATTTTGGTCATCCTGGTGATGTATTAACAATGGTGATTTCAGGCTCCCAACAAGGACTTTTTGCCTGAGAAAAGTGGATCTTGTCTCCTTCTAGAAACATATTTTCAAAGTGAGTTCGCAGGCTGCAGATGACCTAGGGTGCGAGAATGACTCATTCTTGCAGGCCACCTTCATCTAGGGTGCGAACTTCTCGCAGTTTTCTCCATACATAGTGTGCGAACCTGTTTTCAATCTCTGAAAAGAGAAGAGGTCTCGAGGCTTCTAGAAGGGAATCTTCTAGAAAATGAGTTGGCATTTGTATGGTTTTCATTTTACTGACTTCTCATATTTGATGGGATCATCCTCATCCATGTAACCATCTCTCCTTCTCCTATATATTGAAAAGTTTCTCATGGAAAAGGTTAAGAAAGATTAATTGAAGAATTGGTGAAGGAATTGTGTGAAGAACCCTGCTTAGACAGAAGCTTGGAGACTCTAGCTAGTCTATCAAGAGGAATTGGATCTTCTTCATGCAAATAAAGAGCAAGTGTATGTGTTGGAACCAAGGGTCATTGACAAGAATCTTGTGACATCAAGGCGATCAGGTTGTATCTTCTACTTTCAATTAATATGATACAACAACATGTCCCTTTCCCATAAAGTCATTCTTACTTTATTGTGTAATTCCTTGATCATATGCATAAGTTGACGTTGAATACATTGTGCTATATTCACTTTGGTTGGTTTGTGTTGTCTTGGACTTGACCTCACGAGAGAACCGGAGAGAAGCGGGAGCAACAAAGACTTAAGGAAGTGATACAAAGGTATGTCACTTGTTCCTACGTACTAGCAAATTAAATGATTGTAACTTAGGGAAAGAGTCATGTCCTGTCCTATTTTGTTCTAGATCCAGGTGGATCTAGGGAGATCTGTTAGTGTCTTCACCTACCGATTAGTCTGATAACAATAGTCCATGGCCACGAATAGTACATAGTGGATCCATGTAATATAAATGAAGTAACAATCATGGCCATAGAAAAATACATAGTGGATCCATGTCAAAGTAGATAATAGCCATGAAGAGATACGCACTGGAGCTATGTCTCAAAATAAATAATAGAGGGTATATGTGACCAATGGAGAGAACAAGTTGATCATCTACAATTACCAATGTCTATTAAGTGGAACCATATGGGTTGGGAAGCAAAAAAAAATATTTGATGCTCGTACTTCACCCAAGATCTTCACAATGATCTGTCATGGTACATGTCTAAACTATGTGAATAGCTGAGTCAAATTCGAACATAATGATACATTGAATGATTACTAGTCATTGATTCATATAGTTAACAAATGCAAGACAACCCACCGATGATGATAATGGGCATCAAGGTACCAAGGTACAATATAACAAGTGTGAATAAACGAGTTTATGTCAAACACCTAGTAGAATTTATCGATCAAGGGAAATTAATGTGTTCCCACTGCCAATAACAAGGAATCCTACCACTGATGAATGTAATCCCCAAGGTACCAAATATAATTCTACATCCCTATCCCAGAGAAAGATTTTTCGAAGTCGATGGGAAGAGATCCATTGGAAGGAAGTCATTAAGGCATCCTTCATCATCCAACCTAAGGGGTTGCACAAGCCAAAACAATTATAAGAAATCAAACAAAGAGACATATACTTGTGATGATCAGACTTGACCGACTCAGAAAGGCCGACTTGCAAGGTCAAATACTAACTGTAGAATGAATGACTCAGGTTGAAAATTTCCCTTGAATAGAAGAACAACACATTATGTGAATTAAACAACATGGAATATAAACTGGGATACATTTGTGATAAAGGAGGCATCAACAAACACTCCATATAGTTGGAAGAATAACCAATCGGGGGAGATAAACCTCAAAAATGAAAAAAATTATCCTAAAGCCATACTAGACCCAAAATGATGAGACATTGACTTAATATTGTGCTTTGTTCAAGGGAGAAAATATTGTTGCCAACATAAGAGATAGATGCTTTCCCCCCTTCTTTATGGTTTTTTTTTTTTCTTTTTCGTATTATTAAAGCCTTAAAAGGAATAAAAGAATGCTATAGTATAGTGGAGGAAATGAGTGTCAAAAGAAAGAAAAATAATCCCAGAGCGCAAGGAACATACCTATGATCAATGAAAGGAAATCATGTGCAGGATAGGGACTCTCAGGGGGTGTTTCCTCTAGGGATAAGGTGTTGAGTTGAAAAGGCATAAAATGCAAGGCTGGGAAATGATAGGAATGCATAAGAAATTCGTTCAACAAAAACATGTTGAAGCCGCCATTAGGCCTAAATGCATGAGAGTTCAATATGCAAATGTAGTTACAACTCAACTTTAGGAAGTAAACCTCCCATGGTGGTATTTTTCGTAAGTTTAGTCTTGTTGTAGCATAAAACAACCTACCAAATTTTGCATGTGATATAAATAAAATTTGGGACCCTTCTTTCTCTTTCATTTTAAAAATAAAAACTTAAAAAAAAATTTGGAATTTGTCATGTTTTCGTTTGAGCATTATTTTTCATTTTTCTGTTATTGAAAATTTTGTTATATTGATCATGCTCCCAAGTCCGTTGAAGTTGCATTTGGATTTAAATTTTGATATTTATGACATCTTCCCTCCATGTTTGTTTTCATTTTATAAATGTTTTGATCATGTATTTTGATTCCCAAGTCACTCATCTTTATTTTTGTTTATTAATTGATCAAAACATCCTTGATTACTTTTCTCATACAAACCTTTGACAAGTTTTTACTTGAGCTACAATATTTGGTAAGCTACAACTTCTTGATTATATTTATTATCTAAGTTTTCATAAGAGATTATAAATTTCAAATTTCTATCAAATTATAATCATGTTCATGAGATCCTAACTTACCTTTTTGAAATTCTAATCAAGTTACTATCTCTTGGCAGCCACCAATTATTTTTTATTCTTGTTACAATGAAAGTTCCCACAAAGAGATTATTTATTTCTATAGATTCCATCACCTTTCATTTGTAAATGCTTATGTTTCTAAATTTCCAAGTTATGATTGGGTTAAGTTTACCTTATTGAGTTTTTGTTTGCATTTTTGTTTGTCTTGTTTTAAATTCATGACTGTAAGCATGAATTTAAATATAAAATTTGGGGCTTGGTTTCATATCTTTTACCTTAGAAATATCATTTTAAAGGCACCCATATATGGTTAAAACTCAAGTCTTATGAACTTATTGATTAATCCACCATTGAAATCTTTATGTATTATGGATATCGTGGCTACATTGGTTCTATAGTTTATTGTTGAAGTAATTTGTGAAATGTTCGAGCCCACTAAAACGTTGGTTTAACGTTTCATATAGTTCTCATGAGTTCAACTGTTATATCAACATTCATGTCAATTGGTACAAGCATGTTGTACCTACATTTTAAATTCACTTTTTTGGCTTGAGCATTAATGAGATCATTCATTATGTGAATTGGGGTTTTGTACTATGGAGGGTTTGACATTCATCATGGGTAGTGGCTCGTAGTTTTACGAGCTCTCTATTTTTTTCATTTTCCCCAACTCTTCTCTCCAAGTTATGACAGTCCCCAAACTTTGCAATTTTTGTGCCATTACATTTCGCACAGACCTCTCTCTGCTCCTCATCTTATGGAAGATGAAACCTACACCCTATGGTAGTTATTTTATCCTTTTCGCAGTGGCAATGGCACCTATAGTTCATATCGAGCTGAATGTTTTCCAAGCTCTTATGTCCCATAATGATGCTATAGAAGACCTGAAGGCTCATGCATGGGATGTGTTCCTCAAGAAGTTCAAATCCTACAACCTCCCAGTTGCATAGACTTTTGTGTAGACTTTCAATGGTTTTAGGGCCAAGGTCAAGGATGTACAGTTAGAAATAATAGAGGATTTCATAAGAAGGGAGACATGACTCCCATTGAAAGGAGAAAAGTGGTTTAAGAACGCTAAGATGGATGATGTTCCATGGAGTTTATTCATGGTTTCCTGTAAACCCACTTGTTGTCCAAAAGGTATTCCCATTTCTTTTATCAAACCTAGATGGCACAATCTCCTTTTAATTTTGAAACAGTTTATCACATGTGAAGGTTGGTATGGGTTGGTTTTTTTGTACTGCATTCAGCTTCTTATGTTATTCATATGGTTCGAGTTGAACATGTCATTTTACCTATCAATGAGCCTTTACAAAATTTCTAAATGTTATAAACGACAGGGTATGAATTCTCTGTCGA
This sequence comes from Picea engelmannii, assembly GCA_009831015.1. Classification (NCBI taxonomy): domain Eukaryota; kingdom Viridiplantae; phylum Streptophyta; class Pinopsida; order Pinales; family Pinaceae; genus Picea; species Picea engelmannii. The sequence goes on from ML796191.1 coordinate 87,370, forward strand.
GTATGTTCCACCATGGGCTCATTAAGATCCTATTGGTTTCTCACCTATCATGAATCGATGACAATTGAAGGAATTTTTTGAGTCGAAATGGCTTCACCCAAGTCGACGATACAGTCAGCCCTCATGTAATTGTAAACCCTAATTTGGATAGACCAGTGATCGAAAGGAAGGTCTTCAATTCACTTGATGGCTCCAAATTAAATGAATTCGCTTCTATTGTTGATGAAACCCCTGTGGATAAGAAATTTCCATGTATATTTTTACCCAAGAAATCTCTGGAGCAGGTAATTGGCAAATTGAAAGGGAAAGATCACCCTATTCCTATGAATGAATCTAATTTGAACAATAATGATAATCATGTTGTGAAGAAATTTTGTAAGGGAAAGAAACAACAAAACTCGGATTTAAATTTTAGGAATAAGAATGTTGGTCGATTGATTTATAGGAACTTAATAAATTGAAAGAGACATCATATGAGCTTGAATTCTATGATCAAGATTGATGATATATGTTCAGACCGATATATAAACAATTTCTTAGCTCGTGAAGACCCAGAAAATCAGTGTCCCGGGAAAGAGGTTGTGATCCAGGTTGAATAGTATGACTTTGTGTCTAAGTTACCCCTGTGTCTCAGAGGTAGAGAATTATTTGAAGGTATTATCAATGACCTAGAACAAGCCACAGGGAAAAATGAAGTACCCATTGTCAACTGTATTCCACGTCGGTTTACCATTTCCCCTGTGCACTGCGAGAGTCTCTTAGACTGGATGGAGCGTTATTATAGAGATATTATGTTCTTACAAGCTCAAGTTAAACGCTTGACTTCTCATAATGCTCTATTGGAATGAGAGAACCTAGACTTGAAGGCACATGCAGAGAGGGAAAATAAAAGATTCAAGAGGGTTGGGAATATAATCATTAGAAATACAATGAGTTTCAAGGCTATCATAAATTCCAAACTATAAGATCCTTATTTGGCTAATTTCTAATGGTAAAATGAATTTTATTTTATTTTATTCCATTCTGTTATGAAAAATCAAATTAGGGAGATTTATCATTTAATTTGATTTATTTTTCTAATAATAAGACTGGCTACAAAATCTATGATTTTGTAGCCAGACTCTTTTGAATAATAATTACTATTGTTATCTGAATATCAAATGGGTTTTTCTATCTACAGGAAATCGATTATTATGATGTTGATTGCATGGAGAAAACACCTCGAATCATACACTCAATTATTCAGTAGTTTCTTCCTTTTTATGTTTATAAAACTTTGGTTTATTTTTGACAAACCAACTAATGCATGAGTGGTTTCTAGTTTCACTATTTTTGTAATATTATCTGATTTTTGTATTCAACTCTATCTTGTATGATAAGAGCATTTGAATCTTGAACTAGTTTAAATATTGGTCACTCTTAGTAGTGAGAACATCTATGATTGGAACACATTATGGGCATATGACTTTCAAGACATATATCTTCACTACTTGGCTTTAGACTAGCGTGGCGTTTACCCATTGTGTTTTTCCTTTATCTTCTGAAATGTTATTATGTTTATACAGGTTTAGTTTCATTATTGTGTGATATTTCGTATTATTCAACACTTTAATTTTATCTGTAATTTGTTGTTTTATATTACATTTGTGATCAATATTTCATTAAAATATCATTGATTTATGTTGGATATTTAATTATGTATTACATGAATGATTTGTATTAAGTTCCCTTTATTATAAGTATTCATCATTATAAGATCACTAGATCTGTTTGTTTATCAGTCTACTTTTATATTCCTACTCCAAAACACCTTTGAGTTTGTTCTGGGAGTATTAGTACCATCCGGTTATAGGTTTTCCTCATAAGCAGGACAACTAGGAGCTTGAATTGCACAGGGACATAGACTTAATTTAGTTGATTAATTACAGGTAGTTTATTCATATTCTTGTTATTTAGTTAGTTTATTGATTAATGAAATAAGAATAGCTTGAATTATCTTTGATTGTTAATCTATTCTTATTTCAATTGTGTGTAATTCACATTCTTTAGTTCTTTAGATTTTAAATATTAAATAGAAAACATAAAATGTATGTTCTTTCTTTATCTATTTCACAAACACTTTCAAAGAAAAAAAAACATCTATTTTGCAAGATATTCAATAAATCTTGCAGGTTGTATATGCATTGTTCATAAACATATTCACATATCCATATTTCTATTTTGACATTCATAAATTATTAAATTCATATCTTTAGTATCATAGTTGTTGGATTACTGAGAGGGGGGGTGAATCAGTAATAGAGAAATATAATCCTTTTTAACCATATAATACAAGTGTTATATCAATGTAGCATTATCATCCAATAAGTGAAAAGTAAATAAGCAATGAACAAATGAACAATCATACACATACATAGTACACCGGTTTTTTACGTGGAAACCCAAAGTCGGAGAAAACCACGTAATTCTTTTTCTTATATGTCTTGAATAATTAGATTCATTGGAAGCACCAACTTCCTTTGTTTTCTAGCTGCAACTGGAAGGAGGCTCCAACCCCCTAGTTTCTCAGGCTACAACCTAAGGGAAGATCCAACTCCCCAATTCTCTGGCTACAACCAGAAGGAGGCTAAAACCCCCTATGTTCTCCAGTTACAACTGGAAGGTGGCTACAACCACCTGTCCTTTCCCTGTCCAACCTCCTTGATGTATAATTAGAATTATGGAACCATTGGCACACTATCATTGTGAGATATATTGTTGTAAACCTATACCAATCAACCTGTACCAAACAACTCATACCAATAACCTAAACCATGCATCAACCTGTACCTCAACTTGAACCATAAACAAGTGCATCAAACATGCACCAATCTGTACCTCAACCTGTAATCAACATGTACCATAAACAAGTGCATAAACCATGCACCAACCTGTACCAACCAACCTGTACTCAACCTGTACCATAAACAAGTGCATCAACCATGCACCAACCAGTGCCAAACAATCTGTAATCAAAATGTGCCATAAACAAGTTCATCCAACCATGTACCAAGTATGTTCCAATCATGTGTCAAGTACTCATCAACTATGACTCATCAATATGTACCAACATCATCAACTATACACCTCATGTATGTGCCAACTCATCAATTACTTGTCTCAACCATGTACCCAACTTGTACCTCAACCAAAATCCCTCATCAATTTCATCATCCAAATATGATTTGTAACTCTGTAATATAAATGGTGTATCTGATCACATTCCTGCAAACCTTCCTTAACTTTAACAATAAGAGACTAGCATTTTCATCAAACTTTTATTTAGTCTCACATGCCTAGTTTTGGATTAGTCAACAACCCTAACTTGAAATAATCATAACTTTGTACCTGTAATGAATAAAGATCTGAAACTGATAGACAATGTTCTTCGGTGTGTTTTATGAAATTCATCCTGGTGTTACTACTTGTAACCTCTCATAAAATGAGTTATAGCAAGAATGACATACCTTTCTGAATTATGGATTATTCTAGAGAGCGACCTTGTAGAGCATGTATCGCATAGAATATTTGTTGAATCGATGTGAAACTATTAAAAAACATACTAAAGATTATAATATAACCAACACATTTGGTATTACTGAATTTGGATCTGTTATGAAGAAGTTATGACATTTTTATCCAAAACACCTCTTTTAGACTAGTTTCGGGACTAGCCACAAACCCTATTTTCCATTGAGTGTAACTCAAAAAATAAAACGACCCACAAGATAAATTGATTACCACGGATAATTGGATATGTTTCCAAAATGGAATAGCAATTTCATGGTCTGAATCATTCTAGAAAAAAATATATTTAGAAAATTGTGAGATGACCTGTAAATAACATACCTTAGAAAGCATCATCAAAATAATTTATCCTTCCCTGAATTTTGGACTTCTTTTCTTCACCTTCCCTCAAAAATTAGGCTAGATATCCTTTGGCTACTTTAGACACCTACATATATTCAATATTCTGAAGTGTGATGTAAAATGAGAGAGCCTTGCCTCTTATTTATTCTCTCCAAGTAGCTTCCTTAAAAACATCTTCTAGGTCACTTTGCCCACTTTCCTTATTTTAGGGTTAACCCACTTCTAATTTCTCCATTAAATTTATTATTGAAATAATTTATTTTGTATTCACTTTGAATTATAATACACTCATCACTTCACTTTAATATTTCCCTTTTAAAATCTCTTAAACCACTTTGACTACTTTGACCTTTTGGGGCTTCTAGATGACATATGAGGATCCTCCAACTTCGTAAGGCCATAAATCTCAAACTGTGAGTATTTATGTGACGTTCCACATACCACCAGAAATGGAATGACATATAATATCCATATAGAATAGTATTACCTGAAAATATATCAAAACTCATACCATTATCCATCAAACAAACTTGGGTCCATTACCCAAACCTGGGTTCTCCAACTTCTCATGGACATAACTCTCTAACCGTGAAGATTTATGTGACGTTCCACATACCACCAGAAATGTAATCACAAGAAATATCCATCTAGGATAGTTTCACTAAAAAATTAACTAACCTTCATCTCATTATTCCACAAATAAGCATGGTTTCTCTAACCATACTTCTAGGATAACTCAATCCATAAAGCGTCTTCTCATGAGGGAATTCACCATAAGGGGACAAATTTGGAGTTCATCCATTTGTACTTATTATCAAATAGGACAAGACAATAATGAGTCATCTTTACATCAAACAAATGGGTCCATTACCCAAACCTTTGTGCTACTGGAATTTGCTACCATATTTTCTCCAAGGGTTGACATCAATACACAATATCACTCTCCAATAGTTGATATCAATGACAAACAACAATACATACCAACTATCCATCAACCTAAGCCAACTATCTGACAATATCCCCCTTTGGCATTGATGGCAACACTTAGTCATGATAACATTCATGCTTTACTCTTTATCAATGTTTCTATCTTTCCCCCTTTGACATCAATGGCAAAGGGTATTTCCCTTTGGGGTTGTTCCCCCTAATAGAACTCTCCTTGGGGATTCTCCCCCTATGTACACGCCTTTGATTTTTCTTTGTGTTTATAATCCTCTAATTACTCTCTTTCCCTTCATATGTGTTGATACTGAGAGGGGGGTGAATCAGTATCAAGTACAATTTAAAACCTTTTTCAACTTATACTTAAACCATTCAACTATATCCAATGAGCAATGAACAATAGTATAAGAGTTACACCAATACACCAGAATACACCATGCACAATATATCATAAATAATCAATAGTTTATTGTTCAAGGGAAGTAATGACTACCAAAGGTAGCTACATCTTCCAAATCTAGAGGGAGGGATAAACCTTCAAGAGGAAGATACAATCCTCCAATATCAAGATAGAGTTGAACTCTCCATCCTTGCCCCTTCCTTCCACCCATGAGTATATGAGAGATAATAAAAATTTACATTAAATCATCACCATCAACCAATCATCACATAGAACCTGATAATGCTTCCTGAGAATTCTTCAATTTCTACAATTCTTCAATTCTTGGTGTACTCTAATCCTATAGATACTATTACTCAATGTATTCTCTGAAACTCCTCTAATTTTCACTCCTTGAATCCTCCCCAAAAAGAGGTTATAGAAAGAATGGTAGACTTTATTCAATTCTGGTCTGTTCAGAAGACCCAACTTGTACAGCATGCCCCACGCTCAATATTTAACATCTAATTCTAAAACTTACACACATGAAACTATATTCTGTACTCTTTCCAATGGAAGTGGTCCCACTTCATTTGGATTATGTATGAAAAAATTATGATTGTTTTACCCAGAACACCTGTTTATTGACTAGCTTCAGGACTGGTCACAAACCATATCTTCCATAGAGTGTATTTCCATAATTATAGCGAATAAAGATCTAAAATTTTTACCAGAGGTACCTTGATATGTCTTCTCAATAACATATCAATTTCACCATCTGAATTGTTCTAGAAAAAACATTATAGAAAAAATGGTAAGATGACCTGAAAATAACATACCTTAGAACACATCACCAAAAGACTTCATCCTCCCTTGAAATCTGGCCTTCTTTTCTTCTTATTACCTCTAAAATTTGACTTTTATCAAAATGAATGTACAATGATGTTTATTTATACCATTTATGTCACTTCCTTTTAACATTAGGGCCGACCTGACACTTTTTTATTTTGTAATTATTTTCTTTAATTATTTTCAGGGCCTACATGTACTTCCTTCTTCAATTCACTTTGTCATCTTCAAAAATTC
>ML796191.1:107147-134130 GCA_009831015.1 Picea engelmannii
TTAAGTGGTCAAAGTTTATATGTCCAAGTCTCCTATGCCATAACCAACTTTCATCATGTTTTCTTAGATGACATTCTTCTCTATTTTCTTTCAGCACATATACATTATTTTCTATCCTTATGCCTTTGGCCACCACTTGTCCTAAGTTTAATGACTTTATCTTGCAATCCTTGGATGTGAACAACACTTTTCATCCTCTGTCACACATTTGACTTACACTGAGGAGATTATGTTTCATCCCATCCACAAGTAGAACATCTTGGGATTTTCCTTTTCCATTACTTAAACTCACCATCCCTTTACCCTTTATTTTACCTAGAGCATCATTTCCAAAGGTTACGTTTCCTGATTTGCTTTCACTTAGAGATAGAAACTTACCTTTGTCTCTCATCATATGTTTGGAGCATCTACTATCTATGTACCAAGGGTTCATTTTTCTTTGAGCTGACAACACTAATCCACACTTGTCACTTTCTTTCTTCTTCCAAAACTTAACATTTTCAGCAGGGGAATTCAAATCTGGTTCATAGTTATTTAATTAACAGTCAACAAATTTATGTCCATAGTTATGACATATGTAGCATTCAATCTCATTGTTAAACAAGTCAAACTTATTGTTACATCATTGTCTACTCATTGACTGTTGATTATTTCTTGACCTCTTTAGTTGCATGTCCCTGGACTTAATTTGGCAATTGGCAATCTGTGAAGGTTTGTTACTTGGCTGCATCATTCTTTGTTGTGGCAAGTATTTATTCCTTTGAAATCTTAATTGCTCATGTCTAAGTCTTAAGGAACAATTTACGACTTTGTGACCAAAGTTAGAACAGTAGAAACAATGGCCATAGAAAAATTCTTTGTACCTAGAAAATGGTTGTCTTCTTTGAACAAATCGATTTCTTCCATGTTGATGACATCTTTTAGCAGGGAGCGCATTATTTATTTGTTCTAGAGATTCATCCCTAGCACCTTTTTCCTTACTTGTCCTGGGCGGATTATTGTCTTCCTTTGTTTCTAATGGTTTGTGGTTGTCATTGGTTTTACATTTGACAAACTTGATGGGTTCTTTGTTTCTTGGCTTCCCACTACTTGATCCCTCTTCATAACCCAAACCAATTTTCAGCTTTGGATTCCTTTGCTGATTCAGAATGGTGGCTAATCCTTCTGAGGCTTTGATACTTGACAGATTCTGATTATATAAGGCTTGAAACTTCTCCATCTCTTTCCTAGTTTTCACTACTTCTTGTTCTAATGCTTCACATCTTGCCTTCTTTTCTAATAGTTGTCATTTCAGAATGTCTTCGATTTTCTTTGCCTCTTCTAATTCTACTTTTAGTAGGACATGGTCATCATCAGGTTCTTTACTGTCTTTCTCGAACTGTATCGGCAATTGTATTTGCTTTCTGTTCTTAATTCTTAGTCTGCCAATATCTTCCATTGCACTGATCAATTCTCCTTCCATGTCAACCACAACTTCTTGTTCATTAACATCACTCCATGTGTTGTTATTATCATAATCCTCTTTGTCCATAAGTATGAATTCATTTAGTTTATCTTCAATAGAGGAGTCATTGTTTTCATCATCTGAAGGATCATCATCATTGTTTACGCATAGACTTTTCTTCTTAAAGTTATTCTCTTTAAAGAAATTTTTGTGTTTGTACTTCTCCTCGTCATCACATGTCTGATCCTTTCCTTTGTGGGGACATTTATTTGCAAAATGACCTATCCTACCATAGTTGAAACATTTGAAAGGCAATTTATCTTTGTATTTGCTTGATCCCTTCTTCAGTCTCTTCACAAATGTTTCTTCAATTTCATCAGGCTCAGAATCCTCATTCTTGTCTACTTTAAATGATGCTTCTCTAGAGGTGGGTTTATCTTTAACTATTCTCATTTCATATGCAGTCAATGTTCCTAGAAGTTGATCAAACTCCAAGGTTTTTATATCATTAAGTTATTCTATAGAAAATACCTTCGGGTTGAGCCTATCTGGGAGAGATCTCAAGATTTTCTGAACTAAAGAAGGTTCCTCAATTATTTCACCAAGTGCCTTCATTGCATTTACCATTTCTTCTACTCTTAGAAAGTATTTTCCAACAGTTTCATCTTCCTGCATCTTCAGTTGTTCAAACTGTATTATGTAGGTTTGAAGCTTGGCATCCTTTACCTTTTCATTACCTTTATAAATGCTAATGAGTTTGTCCCACATTTCTTTGACAGTTCCTAGGTGCATAACTTTTATGAATTCTGCTTCTGCAAGCCCACTCAAGATAGCATTCATAGCCTCGGCGTTGAAGCTAAATTCTAGCTTGTCATCCTTATTAGCTAGTACAACTGGCTTTACATAACCAATGTCTACCACATCCAAGACATCTTCACCTAAAGCCATTATGTACATTCTCATTCTAACTTTCCAGAAGGCAAAGTTTGTTCCATTCAACAAAGGGGCCTTATTGGTTGAATTTCCTTCATGGCTTGACATGTTTAAGCTCTAGGATCTACCCTTAGATAAAAGGGGCTAGCTCTGATACCAATTGTTGGACAACTGAGAGGGGGGGTGAATCAATTGTTACCGTGCTTAAACAATTATGCTTCTTTTAAATTCTTTACATGGCACTCAATGATAATCATAATAATGCAGAGAAATAAGCAATGGCACATTCAACATCAGTCACATATATGAGATACACGGAGACATATATTCCCCGAGGAAACCCATAAAGGGTAAAAACCTCTTCTTCTTTATATGATAAGTATTATTTACATTCTTTACATTATCATACATATGAGCACCAACTCATTGTGAGTCTACAACCTCTATTTTTGCAAGATGCAACTTGTTGAGAGCACCAACTCCCTGGTTTCTCTAGCACCAACAAGAAGGAAGCTACAAATCCCTGTGTTCAAGCACCCACTTGAACCTCTGAGGACACCCATCCTCCCTAGCACCTCCCTACCACCCTGATGAATGAATATGTGTTGTTGAAACTTATTACAGTGATATAATGTTCAACAACAACTTACTAGTCTCATCACTATTTTGCAAGGTTTTGTTTCTCTGTCTACCTCACTGTCTTCCTGCATGCATCCATTTCACTTTCTGTTCTTCTGCTTGTTGTTCTCTTTGTGCAATTCCCATTCCATGCACCTTTTTTCTTCTGTCCATTTCAACTACTTCACTCCACCTCTTTCTTCACACATGCATCATTTGCAACAGAAACAACACCATCTCTTCTTTTCTTCACATTTTTATACTCCCGGTGCATCTTGTGCATGATCTATATGTAATGGTTCTACATATTCTACATGTCGAGTGCTCTACCTTTTCATCATGGCAACTCTTCAGCTTCTCTATTTTTTAAGCCCATCTATCCATCATCACTAGGTTTCATGATCAAATTCCTTCACATCACCAGTAGTTGAGATTCTTCATCTTTTTTTGCCGTCAACCTCAACCTCTATGGCACAGTTAACGACTCCAATGCTCCTCCAGCTGTCAACAGCCTCCATGAACAGTATTTTCTCTTACTGGAAGATTCCTTGTGACCCTTCAATTCCTCTGGAAATCACACAGAAGTCTCTTCGAGTCCTCTGGCAGAAACCATCAGAAACCATCAATGGTTTCTAGCAGTTACACTGAGAAGTGGTACAGTAGCCCTCAGATCTTCTTCAGTTTCATCTGCACCATTGGATTAACTTCTCTAAATCTTGCGTTCATTTTGGCATTCCTCTCTTCGACATTTTTGGATCAACGTGGTGGAGGATTTAGTACTCTCCATTTCTCGACCCCCGAAACTCCGAAAAGGAGCTTGTCTTCACTAACTCCTTCCCCCATCTTCCATTGATGTGACATTCCAAGTTGTGGTCTCTAAAACTCCGAAATAGGAGCTTAACTCTTTGACAATGTGACCAATGGATGTGCCCACAGCCTTAGTGGAAACTGCATTTCACAATTTCGCGTTTCAGCATTTCAGCACTTCGACACTCTTGGTGGTGAAGTGTTTCGACACTTCAACTACTAGTATATGGAACTTTGAAATGAAATAAAATCAACGGTCGGGTACAATAGCGTTTTTCATTTTCACAAATCGGCATTTCGGTATACCTGTGGTGAAAGACCTTGAAATCTCCAACTCCCAGTATCCGAACCTCCGGTATGTAGTCTGTGACATTTCGTGGCTTTGGGTTTCATGATTTCAGGACTCCTGTGATGAAGAGTCTTCACTCTTGACTCCTCCTAATCCTAGTATTTGAAACTCCGGTATGGAGTCTTTATCATTTCATGATTTCGGGTTTCGTGACTTCGGGACTCTTTATGATGAGAGTCTTTGTCATTTCCATCTCCCGGTATCTAAAATATCGATATCCAATACTTTGAAATCGAGTCAGATCATAGGTCCACGATCTCCTCGAACCAACAGCTCAGATCATTTCGCCATTTCACATTTCACGATTTCAGGACTCCTGTTGATGAGAGTCTCTGACATCTCCATCTCCCCATAATCGAAATCTCGGTATTCAATACTTCGAGTGGTGCACCTGTTTTGGGTTTTTGGGATTTCACATTTTGGCACTTCGAGACTCTTGATGACGAGAGTCTGTGACATATCTATCTCCCGGTATCCAAAACTCTGGTAGCCGAAACTTCAAGCGATGCACCTTTTTCACAATTTCGGGGTTTCACATTTCGTGACTTCAGGACTTCTGTGTTGGAGAGTCTCGACTCTTGACTTCTCCATCTCCCAGTAACTGAAAATCTGAAATGGATTCTTCGTTGAGGTGCCTGTTTTGGATTTTTCGGGGTTTCACATGTCACCTTGCTCGTTACAGAGCGTCTAGTTTCTCTTGGATCCAACCTTGGTCAGGCCTCTGGCTCAGATCTGACATTCATTGGAAAATATCAATGATATCCATATGTACATACTCTGATCTTGTTGAGCTTTCTTTGCATCATCTTCCCAAAAGACTTCTAGAGCTCGCCTGACACATCCTTCCTGTACTCAAGCCATCATCGTTGTTGTACTTTCCATCAATGACAAGCATACACTGCCTGTAAAACATGCCAACACCAAGTATGTACCAATCATGTGTCAAGTACTCATCAACTATGACTCATCAATATGTACCAACATCATCAACTATACACCTCATGTATGTGTCAACGCATCAACTACTTGTCTCAACCATGTACCCAACTTGTACCTTAACAAAAAGACCTCATCAATTTTAATTTTCAAATATGATTTGTAACTCTATAATATACCTGGTCTATATTATCACATTACTGCAAACCTTCCTTAACTTTAACAACAAGAGACTAGCATTTTCATCAAACTTTTCTTTAGTCTCACATGCCTAGTTTTGGATTAGTCAATAACCCTAACTTGAAATAATCATAACTTTGTACCTGTAATGAATAAATATATGAAACTGATATAAAATGTTCTTCAGTGTGTTTTATACAATTCCTCCATCTTTCACTACATGTAACCTCTTAGAAAAGGAGTTATAGCAAGAATGGCATACCTTTATGAATTATGGCTCATTATAGAGAGCATCCTTTTAGAGTGTTCTTCGCACGCAATATTTATTGAATCTACCTGAAAATGTTACACAACATACTAAAGATTGTAATATAACCAACACATTTTGTCTTACTGAATTTGGATCTGTTATAAAGACTTTATGACGTTTTTACCTGAAACAGTTGTTTTAGACTAGTTTCAGGACTAGCCACAAACCCTATTTTCCATGGAGTGTAACTCTGAAAATAAAATGACCCAAAAGCTCAATTGTTTACCAAAGATACTTGGATATGTTTCCTCAATGGAATAGCAATTTCACGGTCTGAATCGTTCTATAAAAAAAAATATTGATAAAATGGTGAGATGGTCTGTAAATAACATATCTTAGAAAGCATCATCAAAATAATTTATCCTTCCTTGAATTCTGACCTTCTTTTCTTCACCTTCTCTAAGAAATTCAGCTATATATCCTTTGGTTACCTTAGAAAGATATATATATTCAATATCCTCAAGTGTGATGTAAAATGATAGAGCCTTGCCTCTTATTTATACTCTCCAAGTAGCTTCCTTAAAAACATCTTCTAGGTCACTTTGCCCACTTTCCTTATTTTAGGGCTAACCCACTTCTAATTTCTCCATTAAATTTATTATTGAAATAATTTATTTTTTATTCACTTTGAATTATAATATACTCATCACTTCACTTTATTATTTACCTTTTAAAATCTCGTAAACCACTTTGACTACTTTGACCTTTTGGGGCTTCTAGATGACATATGAGGGCCCTCCAACTTCGTAAGGCCATAAATCTCAAACTATGAGGAGTTATGTGACGTTCCCCATACCACCAAAAATGGAATGAAATATACTATCCATATAGAATAGTATTACCTGAAAATATATCAAAACTCATACTGTTATCCATCAAACAAACTTCGGTCCATTACCTAAACCTGGGTTCTCCAACTTCTCATGGCCATAACTCTCTAACCGTGAGGAGTTATGTGACATTCCACATACCACTGAAAATGGAATGACAAGCACTATCCATCTAGGATATTTTCACTGAAAACTTCATTGACCATCATCTCATTATTCCACAAATAAGCATGGGTTCTCTAACCATACTTCTAGGATAACTCAATCCACAAAGCGTCTTCCTGTGAGGGATTCCACCATAAGGGGACCACTTTGGATTTAATCCATTTGTACTTATTATCAACCATGACAAGACAGTAATGAGTCATATTTACATCAAACACACTTGGTTCCATTACCCAAACCTTTCAGCTACTGGAATTCACTACTGTACTTTCTCCAAGGGTTGACATCAATCTACAATATCACTCTCCAATAGTTGACATCATTGACAACCAACAATCCATACCAATTATCCAACAACCTAATATAGTTGTCTGACAATCTCCCCATTTGGCATTGATGTCAACACCAATGGAGATACTTATTCATGATAACATTCATGCTTATACTATTTATCAATGTTTCTATCTCTCCCCCTTTAACATCAAGGGAAAAGGGTATCTCCCTTTAGGGTTGTTCCCCCTAACTGAACTCTCCTTAGGGTTTCTCCCCTTGTCTACGTGCCTTTGATTTTTATTTTTGTTTATAATCCTATGATTACTCTCTTTCCCTTCATATGAATAATATCTCTCCCTTTGATAAAGGGTATCACTCTGAAGTCATATCGCTCATTCTTCCCTTGTGACAATAGCTCCCCTTGGAAAAATGCCTCTATGATCTCTCTCCAAGCATTTACCTTTTTCATCTGATAAATATCTCCCCCTTTGTCCTATTTATGGTGCTTCCTCATGTACATATAAGACATATAAGATAAGAATTCAAAAGTATTCATTTTGGACTAGAAATTACTCCTAGTCTCTGGCGAAGATATTCAAAGGCTTCCCGTGGAAGTGGTTTTATAAATATGTCTACCACTTGTTCTTTTTGTTGGATTACTGAGAGGGGGGTGAATCAGTAATAGCATAATTATAATCCTTTTTCTCCAAATAATCCAAGTGTTATATCAATGTAGAATTATTATCCAATAATGATCAATAAGAAATGAACAATCACACACATACACAATACACCAGTTTTTTACGTGGAAACCCAAATCGGGAGAAAACCACAAAATGCTTTATCTTATATGTCTTGAAGAATTAAATTCATTGGAAGCACCAACTTCCTTCGTTTTCCAGTTGCAACTGAAGGAGGCTCCAACCCCCGATTTTATTAGGGTACAACACGAGGGACGATCCAACTTTCCAATTCTCTGGCTACAACCAAAAGGAGGCTACAACCCCTATGTTCTCTAGATACAACCATAAGGTGGCTACAACCACTTGTCCTTGCCCCGTCCAACCACCCTGAAGTAGAAGTAGAATAATGGAAACACTGTCACACTATCACTGTGAGATATACCATTGTAAACATGTACCAATAAACATGAACCATGCATCAACCATGAATCAACCTGTACTTCAACCTATAATCAACATGTACCATAAACAAGTGCATCAATCATGCACCAACTTGTACCAAACAATCTGTAATCAACCTGTACCATAAAAAAGTGCAACCAACCATCTACCAAGTATGTACCAATCATGTGTCAAGTACGCATCAACTATGACTCATCAATATGTACCAACAACATTAACTATACACCTCATGTATGTGCCAACTCATCAACTACTTATCTCAACCATGTACCCAAATTGTACCTCAACCAGAAGCCCTCGTCAATTTCATCATCCAAATATGATTTGTAACTCTGTAATAGACACAGTGTATAGGATCACATACCTACAAACCTTCCTTAACTGTAACAACAAGATACTATCATTTTCATCAAACGTTTATTTAGTGTCACAAGACTAGTTTTGGATTAATCAACAACCCTAACTTGAAATAATCATAACTTTGTACTTGTAATGAATAAATATTTGAAACTGATACACAATTTTATTTAGTTTTTTTTATGCAATTCCTCCAGGTTTCACTACTTGTAGACTCTCAGAAAAGGATTTATGGCAAAAATGGCACACCTTGTTGAATTCTGGATTATTCTAGAGAGCGACCCCGCACAGAATATTTCTTGAATTGATATGAAATTGTTAAAAAGAATAATAAACATTGTACTTTAACCAACACATTCAGTATTACTGAATTGGGATATTTTATGAAGAATTTATGAAATTTTTACTCGAAACACCTTTTTTTTACTAGTTTCAGGACTAGCCACAAACCCTATTTTCCACGAAGTTTAACTCCAAACATACAATGACCCAAAAGCTGAATGTTTTACCATAGATACTTGGATATGTTTCTTTAACGGAATAGCAATTTCACGGTCTGAATCATTCTATAAAAAAAATTATTGCGAAAATGGTGAGATGACCTGAAAAAAACATACCTTAGAAAGCATCATCAAAAGAATTTTTCCTTCCTTGAATTCCAGCCTTCTTTTCTTCACTTTCCTCAGAAATTCAGCTTAGATATCCTTTGGTTACCTCAGAAACCTATAGGTATTCAATATTCTCAAGTTTTTCTAAAATGAGAGAGCCTTGCCTCTTATTTATACTCTCCAAGTAGCTTCCTTAAGAACATCTTCTAGGTCACTTTACCCACTTTCCTTATTTTAGGGTTAACCCACTTCTAATTTCTCCATTAAATTTATTATTGAAATAATTTATCTTGTATTCCCTTTGAATTATAATACACTCATCACTTCACTTTATTATTTACCTTTTAAAATATCTTAAACCACTTTGACTACTTTGACCTTTTGGGGCTTCTAGATGACATATGAGGGTCCTCCAACTTCGAAAGGCCATAACTCTCAAACCATGAGGAGTTATGTGAGATTCCACATACCACCATAAGTGAAATGACATGTACTATCCATATAGAATAGTATTACCTAAAAATATATCAAAACTCATGCTGTTATCCATCAAACAAACTTGGGTCCATTACCCAAACCTGGGTTCTCCAACTTCTCATGGCCATAACTCTCTAACCATGAGGAGTTATGTGATGTTACACATACCACCGGAAATGGAATGACAAGAAATATCTATATAGGATAGTTTCACTGACAAATTCACTAGAGTTCAACTCATTATTCCACAAATAATCATGGGTTCTCTAACCATACTTCTAGGATAACTCTGTTGGACACACCTACCACACTTAGAGGGGGGGTGAATGAGTGTGGGGATCTTTTTCCCAAAACTTCCCTCTTGCACAAAAACTCATCAATTAGCTTTTAAAATTTATTCATTACCCATTGTTTCCATTTATAACCAGTTAGATGTGAGAACATATCATCAACATATATCAACAATATATCATCAACAAGTCATCACCACAATGAACACAAAGAACACAAGATGGATGTACAATTTTATTTTTATTATGGACTACAATCCTTGGGGTTTATAAACAACAATTGAATAGAGTACAACTCTATAAGAGCACCTTCTCTATAATGAAAGACTCATCTTACACCCTCGGCACCAACTGAGATGAGGAAAACATCCTCAATAGATATCAATCTGTCAACAGGTACATGACCTATCATTGGTGCAACCCGCATGTGCATGTGCCCTGGCTCACTACAGTGCATGTGTGAACGTGGCCAGTGTATAATGAAACAAGCATATGCTTCTGAGCAACATGCTTAAATCCTCTACAACCTGCAATCACTTTCTCTTCTGTCTTCCACTGTCCAAACTGACCCACAGCCATTCACAACACATCCAAGTTCTCCAATAGCTTTCTCATGATCCACAACAAATCAATATGAATGCTATCTCAATCATGTATAAACAACTAGTATACCATAGAAGTCATGTCACTACTGAATCATAAGAGTGTTGTTGATGTAGGAGCATCTCTTCACATCAGCCAGCCAGCCGTGTCAAGTGCATGCATTCAAGTTGAAGAGAGAGGTGCAACCCTCATCTTTTAATTTGTAATTGAATGTAATTAAATTGCTTAGGATGTTGAGACATAGAGTCATGCCTTTGTGCAGGCTATATATAAGATATGCCTTTAAATGTTTGTAAGGATGAGATCTAGATCTAGATGCTGGACTAAACAACCCATTCAATGTAATTGAATAGGGTAGGTAGGTTGGAGGGAAGAGCTCGAAGAGCCCCCTCAGGTAAAAGAGAATTTTAGTATCTCATTTTGTAGAAAAGCTGAGTTGTAGTTGTGTGATAGTCTGTGAGTAGAGAGTAGAAGAGAAGAGATAGAGAGATCTCGAGAACACCCTTGTACAAATAGGCATTTTCCATTTTAATATAATCAGAAGCAATTTTTCCTGCATGAATTCTGTATTATGTGGATGTCTATGAGTGTTCTTCATGTATTGTGAATGTATGTTGTAGTTGTGCATTTGCAGGGTTTGTTTGATTTCAGGTGAAGGTCTTTGAGGCTTTTCACCAAGAGGGTGTGACAGAACACTGCGGGTTCTGAGAGCCATGCACAGAGGATGCACTTCTGAACTCTGTGGAGTTAGACAAAGATGTGCTGCAGCGCAGTAGCTAGAATCAACAACTTGGGAGAAGACCTTTGAGGTTGTTGAACACCTCAGGAGGCAAGGTTGTGTATGAGAAACACAGTTGCAGATAGAACTTTGTTGTGAGTTCTGTGAAGCTCTGCCAAGTGGGCATTGAGCATAGGTGCGAGGAGTGCACAGAGGACATAACTGCTGGATGTTCTGTGGAAATATACTCTGCCAGGTGGGCATTGAGTAAGTGTGCAGACAGGCACAGGAGAAGAGAACTCTTTGAGTTTTGTATTTTGGAGGAAAAATCCACTGAAGGATCTTCACAGGGTTGTTGAACACCTTGAAAGACTCAGCAAGAGGTTGCTTGAGTAGAGGGATAGCCAGGAGGGCATCCATATTTCTCCATCTATGGGAGAAGAAAGAAAGATAAAATCCCCTAAGGGTATGCGTGCTTGCAGAAGCTCAGGAGAGATAACACTTTTGCGTGCATGAAGACTCTGCAAAGGTGAAGAATTCCAAGAATCCCTTGGGGATTCAGAAGTGAAATCTCAGGAGGAATAGCGTCGAGGAGAACGCACGGAGAGAACTCAGGTAAAGGAGCTCGCAGAAAAGAAAGGCAAAGGTCGAGGCCTTTGGGAACTTGGAGGTTTTCCAAGTGCAGGAAGAAAGTGTGCAAGCTCAGGAGGGAGCACAACAGCCGTCGGATCAGCCGAAGAGATCTGGACCATTGGTTTCTATGTCTAGGAGGAGCTCAGGAGAAGCCTACAGAAGGGAGAGATCAAGAGCCATTGGATCTCATTCAGAAATCCCGTCATCCTTTAGATCGAACAGGAGGTGCACGAGGTTTAACCCTTCTCACGCCAGGAAGAAGTTCCGACACATATTGGGATATTGAGGCGTCGAGAATCGGCATATCGACATTCCTGTGGACAGGAGATCGGGTAAGTCCACCCTGAAAACCCCGACCTAAATCTAGACCATCTGTCTGAGAGAGAATGTGTTTCACGCGATCATCCATTTCAGAGATCCGGGCACTAGACATCGGGATATCGACGCTCGGGAAATCAGAGTTCTCGAGGTCAAAAAAGTTGGGACATCAGAAGTCTCGAAAATGTGAGGGGTAATCTAAACCGTCCATCTCTGGAGGATGCGTGGTAGCAATTAGAGCCATCGGGGAATGTCTCGAAAGGAGGTCATCTATTGGCATATCAAGATTCAGGATATCGGGAATCCCGTGGACAAGAAGTTCGGACATTTCAGAATCACAAAACACGATACCCCAATAAAGTGTGAAGCTCCATTGTGGGGGCCAGCTGTCAGCACAGCGAAGAATCGAGATTCGAGGGATCACGAATCCTGAGGACAATTGCATTTTGACATTGGAAAGTCTGAAACCCCGATAGGAGGTATGACTGTGGTCATATAGGGGAAGATCACGACTTAGTGCAGAAAATCCATGTGGGTGAATTAAGGACCTGTGGATTGGGTTTCTAGCAGGGATTCCAACAGGGAATCGAATGAGCTAATTCGGCTCATGAGTGAATGAGAATGATCCTATGAGTAGGATCACGATGAGGTGGTGGTCGTGTCCTCACGCCATCAAGTGGTATCAATGCTTGAATATTTTCTGTATATTTCAGGCAAGGGAGGCAGAGGAGGTAAAGGAGCACTCTGATACACTGCATCAAGTGGTATCAGAGCTAGAACTTTGTTTTTATATTTCAAGTAGAGGGAGGAGCCGGAGGAAAAAAACAGAGCACTGGAGACTCTATGGTGATTGGTTGCAGGTAGGAAGCAATCAAGAAGACAGTCAGGGAGATTGTAGGAGGATGAAGCTGGTAACACTCTTAGTGCAGAGTGACAGCAACAGGTTTGCTAGGAAAGCAGACAGAGAAAGAACCATGGTTACTGAAGGCCATAGGCATGCTGGGAGGAAGAGCAAAGAAGAAAAGCTTGCAGAAATGGATAAAGAGCTCGTTGAAGTAAGGGCAAACATGGAAAAGCTCGAATTGAAGATGCGGCAGGATAAGAAGCTGAGATGGGTGTATGAGTGGCCCATGAAGAAGCCAAAGATGAAATGGCTAGGCAAGGAATTGACGGTCAGAAGACAACGTAGGCTATTGAGAGGATGGTTGAGGTATGCTGAAAACCTTAATGGACCATAAGAAGAAATGGTTCAAGTATGTGAACCAGATACTGGGGACATTCTCAGTGAAGAGAATGAAATGGGCTCAGTTGAAGATCTCAAGAACTTCCAGGAGGGAAGAGAGGAAATTCCAGTTTTCCAGGTGAGAAACGAGTTGATATCGTTGCGGGATCTTAGAGACTGTCAGGAGGACAGCCAAGGAATTTCACATTGCCAGCTGGGAAATGATACGAGGTCACTGTGGGATCTCGAAGACTGCCAGGAGGGTAGCGGAAGCATCCCATATTTCCAGGTGGGAAGGGATGAGCAGATGAGTTGTAATCATCCTGAGGAGCTGACATAGCAGATGAAATCAGAGGTGAGTTTGGATCAGCATGTGTAGCGGACAAAAGAGGAGGATCTGAAAGATCTTCTAATGATTGGGGAAATTCATATATCCCTACCACTTGCCCAGGAGGAGGCAGGAGTCTATGTTGTTGATGCAGTAACAGCAGAAGAACAGTTGGCTGTGACTGTCCGGGAAGAATTGGAGCAGACTTTGGAAGCTGCCCAAGCAGAAAGAGAGGATGATGAGCATTCTAAGGAATGGCTCAATATTTTTAGCAATGAATCTGAAAAGACTGCAACATGGGAATTTGCAGTAGCAGAAGAAGAAGCAGATAGCATTTTCTTTACTGATCTGTGGGAACAAATTGAAGCCCTGGAAGAGAGGGTGAAAGTGAATAGCATGCACATCCAACAGGTGAAGTTGGATACTGATGAAGAAGGCATGAGAGATCCTGAGAATCTGCCCATGTGCCAAAAACATTTGCAGCTGGGGAGACTGCAAAAACAGAGCCAGCCACTGGAGCAACTCGATGAATTGATAGAATACATCAGAAGGCTTATGTTGAGGTCAGCAGAAACTACCAGCAAGGAGAAGCTGAGCAGAAGAGAAGCAACAACAACATCACAGAAGTAGCAGCAACAGCAGAATGGAGCATATGAACAGCTCCAGAGGATGGTTTGGGATTTAGGAGGATTTTCAATAGCTGAGATAGGAATCTCATGAGCAGGAGCTCGTGAATTTTGCAACTGAGGAGTATGATGCAGGAGCATCTCTCCACGTCAGCCAACCAGCCAGCCAGCCGTGTCAAGCACGTGCATTCAAGTTGAAGAGAGAGGTGCGGCCCTCATCTTTTAATTTGTAATTGAATGTAATTAAATTGCTTAGGCTGTTGAGCCATAGAGTCATGCCTTTGTGTAGGCTGTAGATAAGATAGGCCTTTAAATGTTTATAAGGTTGAGATCTAGATCCATATGCTGGACTAGACAACCCATTCAATGTAATTGAATAGGGTAGGTAGGTTGTAGGGAAGAGCTCGAAGAGCCCCCTTAGGTAAAAGAGATTTTTAGTATCTCATTTTGTAGAAAAGTTGAGTTGTAGTTGTGTGATAGTCTGCGAGTAAAGAGCAGAAGAGAAGAGACAGAGAGAGATCGAGAACACCCTTGTACAAACATGCATTTTCCATTTTAATATAATCAGAAGTAGTTTTTCCTGCATGAATTCTGTATTGTGTGGATGTTTGTGAGTGTTCTTCATGTATTGTGAATGTATGATGTAGTTGTGCATTTGCAGGGTTTGTTTGATTTCAGGTGAAGGTCTTTGAGGCTTCGCACTAGGAGGGTGTGGTAGAACGCTACGGGTTCAGAGAGCCGTGCACAGAGGATGCACTTATGAACTCTGCGAAGTCAGACAAAGACGTGCTGTGATGCAGGAGCTAGAATCAACAACTCGGGAGAAGATCTTTGAGGTTGTTGAACACCTCAGGAGGCAAGGTTGTGTATGAGAAACACAGTTGCAGACAGAAATTTGCTGTGAGTTCTGTGAAGCTCTGCCAAGTGGGCATTGAGCATAGGTGCGAGGAGTGCACAGAGGATAGAACTGCTGGATGTTCTGTCGAAAGATACTCTGCCAGGTGGGCATTGAGTAAGTGTCCAGACAGGCACAGGAGAAGAGAACTCTTTGACTTCTGTATTTTGGAGGAAGAATCCACTGAAGGATCTTCATAGGGTTGTTGAACACCCTAAAAGACTCAACAAGAGGTTACTTGATCAGAGGGATAGCCAGGAGGGCATCCATATTTCTCCATCTGTGGGAGAAGAAAGAAAGATAAAATCCCTTAGGGGTTTGAGTGCTTGCAGAAGCTCAGGAGAGATAGTACTTTTGTGTGCGTGAAGACTCTGCAGAGGCACATAAGTCCAAGAATACCTTGGGGATTCGGAAGTGAAAGCTCAGGAGGAACAACGTCAAGGAGAATGCACAAAGAGAACTCAGGAAAAGGATCTCACAGAGAAGAAAGGCAAAGGTTGAGGCCTTTGGGAACTTGGAGGTTTTCCAAGTGCAGGAAGAAAGTGCGCAAGCTGAAGAGGGAGCACAACAAACGTCGGATCGATCGAAGAGATCTGGACCATTGGTTTCTACATCTAGGAGGAGCTCAGGAGAACCCTACAGAAGGGAGATATCAAGAGCCGTTGGATCTCATTCATAAATCTCGTCAGTCGTCAGATCAGATAGGAGGTGCACGGGGTTTAACCCTTCTCATGCCAGGCATAAGTCTCGACACATATTGGGATATCGAGGCATCGAGAATCAACATATCAACATTCTCGTGGATAGGATATCAGGTAAGTCCACCTTTAAACCCCCGACACAAATCTGGACAGTCCGTTTGAGAGAGGATGTGTGTCACGCGATCATCCATTTCAGAGATCCGGGCACTAGACATCGAGATATCGGTGCTCGAGAAATCAGAGTTCTCGAGGTCAAAAAAGTCAAGACATCAAAAGTCTCCAAAACACGAGGGGTAATCTGAACCGTTCATCTCTAGAGGACGCGTGGTAGCAATCAGAGCCATCGGAGAAAGTCCCGAAAAGAGGTCGTCTATCGGCATATCCGGATTTGGGATATTGGGAATCCCGTGGATAAGAAGTATGGACATTTCAGAATCTCGAAACGCGATACCCCGATAAAGTGTGAAGCTCTATTGTGGGGGGCAGCTATCAGCACAGGGGAGAATCGAGATTTGAGGGATCGCGAATCCTGAGGACAATTGCATTTCGACATTGGAAAGTTTGAAACCCCGATAGGAGGTATGACTGCGGTCATATAGGGGAAGATCATGGCTTAGTGCAGAAAAGTCGTGTGGGAAAATTAAGGACCCGTGGATCGGGTTTCTAGCAGGGATTCCAGCAGGGAATCGAATGAGCTAATTCAGCTCATGAATGAATGAGAACGATCCTGTGAGCAGGAGCACGACAAGGTGGTGATTGTGTCCTCACTACATCAGTTGCTCACTCCATCAACCAAATCAACCAAACTGAACCACATCATAGAAGCCATACCAATAATTCCCTAAGCATTCACAACACATCAAACAATAGTATCCATAAAGACAATAATGTAACCATACCAATGTCTCAGTGATAGATCTGAAGCCATAGAATGCAGATCTGGAACCTGCCTCATCATCCAAGAGCTTAGCACCAACTCAAACACAAATATCCATGATTTTATCCACTCCACGCTCCCTGTACGCATCTAGCCTGCATGTACACTAACCCTATACACAACCATCCCATGTGTACATGCACCCTATACATAGACAACCCATGTGGGCATCAGAAAATAGGGTTTTCTGTGAATTCAAGAATTTCTTCATCAATATCTCTGACATTGTCGAAACTTGATGCGTCCATGAGATCCTCCTCTTGCTTTGTTCCTCAAAATAGATCTTCAATCATGCTCAATAGGTCCACATCAATAATATTCTCTCACAAGAAGCTCTCCATCAATACTCCAAAAGATATTCACAAGAAGCTCTCCATTGATCCACAAAAAAGATTCTCACCAAATGTACATTTTACAAGAGATCCTAGCTTCTTATTTATACTTTCATCTTCTAGGTCACTTAACCCATTTTAGGTTACCTAACCCATTTCTAGGTCACTTAACCTATTTTTCTTATTTTAGGGTTAACCACTTTCCATTAATAGAAAGTTCTCCAATACTTTGTCATTCCTTCTTGATTTTGTCACTTCATTTTATCATTTAAATAATCTTTTTTTATTTTTTCACTTTACTTTATCATTTAAATAATGATTTCTTCTTTTCAAGAACTTTGACTTCTTTGACCTTTTGGGGCTTCAAGCCATCATATGGGGGTCCTTCAACTTCATAGAGCCATAACTCTAAAACCGTGAGGAGTTATGTGACATTCCACATACCACCGAAAATGGAATGTCAAGCACTATCCATCTAGGATATTTTCACCAACAACTTCATCGATCTTCATCTCATTAATCCACATGCAAGCATGGGTCCTCCAACCATTTTTCTAGGATAAATCAATCTGTAAAGCATCTTCCCATGAGGGCTTTCACCATAAGGGGACCACTTTCAAGTTCATCCATTTATGCACCTTATCAACCATGATAAGACAATAATGATTCATCTTTGCATCAATTTACCACTGCATCATATATATCAACTATGCATAATGTATCAATGACAACTTATTGATCCATCTTCATCAATGCATCATATCAATGATCCATATTTATCAATTGGTTTCCACTTGGACATATATCATTCTCATCAAGGGAATCATATCAATGATCCATCTTTATCAATTGGTTTCCACTTGGACATCTATCATTCTCATCAAGGGCATCATATCGATGATCCATCTTTATTAATTGGTTTCCATTTGGACATATATCATTCTCATCAAGGGCATCATACATTGTTCATCAATCATCAATCAATCAATTACTTGACATCAATCAATGACATCAATCAATGACATCAATCAAACCAAACCATTTGCATCAATGACGTATGATCCAACAATCTCCCAAATAATCAAACCATTGGCATCAATGACAACATGATCCAACAATTCACTTTCCTCAGAAATTCATCTTAGATATCCTTTGGCTACCTCAGACACCTATAGGTATTCAATATGCTCAAGTGTGTATAAAATGATAGAGTTGTGCCTCTTATTTATAATCTCCAAGTAGCTTCCTTAAGAACATCTTCTAGGTCACTTTACCCACTTTCCTTATTTTAGGGCTAACCCACTTCTAATTTCTGCATTAAATTTATTATTGAAATAATTTATTTTGTATTTAGTTTGAATTATAATACACTCATCACTTCAATTTAATATTTAACTTTTAAAATATCTTAAACCACTTTGACTACTTTGACCCTTTGGGGCTTCTAGATGACATATGAGGGTCTTCCAACTTCATAAGGCCATAACTCTCAAACCATGAGGATTTATGTGAGGCTCCACATACCACAAAAAATGGAATGAAATGTACTATCCATATAGAATCGTATTACCTGCAAATATATCAAAACTCATACCGTTATCCATGAAACAAACTTGGGTCCATTACCCAAACCTAGGTTTTCCAACTTCTCATGGCCATAACTCTCTAACCATGAGGAGTTATGTGACGTTCCACATACCACCATAAATTGAATGAAAATAACTATCCATCTAAGATAGTTTCACTGACAAATTCACTGGTGTTCAACTCATTATTCCACAAATAATCATGGGTTCTCTAACCATACTTCTAGGATAACTCAATCCACAAAGTGTCTTCCCATGAGGGATTTCAACATAAGGGGACCACTTTGGAGTTCATCCATTTCTACTTATTATAAACCATGACAAGACAATAACGAGTCATATTTACATCAAACAATCTTGGGTCCATTACCCAACCTTTGTGCTACGGGGCTTTCTTCAAGGGTTGACATCAATGACAACCAACCATATTCAACAATCTCCCCCTTTGGCATTGATTGCAACACTCTGATGCAATACTGAAATCATATCACTCATGCTCCCCTTGGAACCATGCCTCTAGCCTCTTCCCCTATCCTCTACATTTGATAAATCTCTCCCCCTTAGTCATCAATGGGAAAGGTATATTTCCATATGGGGTTGCTCCCCCTGACTGAACTGTCCTCTTATGGTGCTTCCTTGTGTAAATCTAAGACATAGAAGATAAGCATTCATTTTGGAGTATAAATAACTCCAAGTCTCTAGCGAACATATTCAAAGGATTCCCGTGGAAGTGGTTTTGTTAAGATGCCTGCCACTTGTTCTTTTGTGCCCACATACTCAACTCGGATGTTCTTTTCTGCAACCTACTCCCGAAGAAAGTGATACTTTATTGGAATGTGCTTCATCTTTTAGTGTATCATCAGGTTCTTTGAGATACTGATGGTGCTTGTATTATCACAATAGATTGGAATGGAATCATCATACTCAACCTATATATCTATCAGAGTTTGTTTTATCCAAAGAACCTGTGTACAACATGATGCTTCTGCAATATACTCTTCCTCGGCTGTAGATAAAGATAATGATGATTGTTTTTTTCTTAGCCATGATACTAAAAACTCACCCAAGTAGAACGCTTCTCCACTGGTGCTTCATCATTCATCAATACAACCTACCCAATATGCATCTATGTAGGCAATAAGTGATAGATCCTTTCCTTTTGGATACCATAATCCAAACTCTTTTGTTCCTTTGAGATATCTGAAATTTGTCTTCACTGCTAACACATGTGACTCCTTTGGTGTTGCTTGAAATAATGCCACCTTTCCAACTTCCTGCATTACATATGGTCTGGATGTTGTCACATAGTAGGTTGCTAATCATTGACCTGTATTTCCTCTGATCTGTAGACTTTGAATCAACATCTTTGCTCAACCTGCAATTGGTTTGCATGGGAGTGATAATTGGTTTGCAGTCTTCCATTCTAAACCTCTTTAGCATTTCTTTGATATACTTGGTTTGAGAAATAAAGATTCCTTGGTTTCTTTGACGTATCTGAAGTCCCAAAAAGAAGGATAGTTCTCCAAGTAATGACATTTCAAATTCATTATGCATATCTTTTGCAAATTTCTGGCTTAACCTGTCATCATCACTACCAAAAATAATATCATCAACATGAACTTCAATTAATAAAACATTACCTTCACTTACCTTGATGTAGAGGTGGTTGTCTTCACTTCCTTTTCTGAACCCTGCCTGATGCAGAAACTTATCCAATCTAGAGTACCATGCTCTAGGAGCCTATTTTAGACCATACAAGGCCTTCTCTAATTTACACATATAATCAGCGTTCTCTGACAACTGAAATCCTTCTAGTTGTTCAATGTAGACTTCTTCTTAAAGTTCCCCATTCAAAAAACATGATTTTATGTCCATCTGATATACTTAAACATTTTTGGAGCATGCATAGGCTAAAAGCAATTGGATTGCTTCCATTCTGGCAACTGGTGCAAATGTCTCTTCAAACTCGATTCCTTCAATATGTTCATATCCTTTACATACCAATCTAGATTTGTTCCTTGTAACTTGTCCATCTTCATTTAAGTTATTCTTGAAAACCCATTTTGTGTCGATCACATTCTTATTCTTTGGTCTCGGAACCAGTTCCCAAGTGTCATTTTTTTGTATTTGATCCAATTCTTCATTCATGGCCTTATTCCAAAACTCATCCTTCTTGGCTTCTTCAGAACAGTTTGGTTAAATTGTAGATAAGAGTGCTAGGTGTGTTTGTTCTGGTGAATGGATTTTTCTTCTAGTCTCAACTGCTGCATCTTTGTTTCCAATAATTTGATCTGAAGGATGATTCTTCTGTACTCGTTTTCCAGGTGTCTTTAGAGATACTTGTTGAAATTTCTCTTTTGTTTCTGTCAGATTCTTTTCATCTTCCTCTTGTACTTCATATTTTTCTTCTTATTCTTCGAAAAGTTGTTCCATTGATTTGTTTTCTTCTTCCTTTGATTATGGTCTACTTGTTTCATCAATTGTTACATTGATGCTTTCCACAACTTTGTTCAATCTTAGATTGTAACACTTGTATGATTTCCTTGTACTTGAGTAACCAACAAGTACTCCTTTTGTTAGGACCACACAATGTACCTTTTTGCTCACACTTTTTGCCACCATTACACCCTTGTTTCACTCACATTTAAACTCACATTATCACCTTACCCTATCTTTCCAAAGGTTTACAACGTCTCTTCTCTTTACTATATGTTTAATTTGTTTTGCATATAATTTTACATTACTCTCATACTTAACCATTGATCAGAAATGTATAAGTGCTGAAACAATTTGAACTACATATTAGCATTGAGGTCTATTGCTGAAACAGTTTGTGGACCATGATGCTGAAACAACAACTCACACAGAAGAAGTTGTTACACTCTCCGTGCTCTATGATGCTGAAACAACAACTGCTACACTCTCCGTGGTCTATGATGCTGAAATAGAAACTGCTACACTCTCCATGGTCAATGATGCTAAAACAACAACTCACATAGAAGAAGTTGTTACACAGTCTGTGGTCAACGATGCTGAAACAACAACTGACAAAGAATAAGTTGTTACACAGTCTGCGGTCTACGATGCTGAAACAACAAAACAAAATTATTACATTGACCACGACAACCGCACCTTGAGCTAGCATTAACCATCGCTGTTTCCTGAGACCAGTTACTGAAACAGTCAGAATGTAAATCCTGTGGTTGAAACAACCCGTGATTTGCGATGCTGAAACAACATACAACAACAGTAAAAAGAAGACTAATAAAGAAGTTGTTACTCCAGTCGCAAGAGCAACACCTCACTCAACACTTGTAATAGCATTCTGTTGCGGGAGACTAGGATATCCTATTCTAGTTTAGAAAGTCCATCTGACTAAGAATAGGACTCAGATGTACACCTGTAAATTGTTGATCAAATTGTATCAAAGGGATTCTCCTCTTTAAATAAGGGTAATTGTTAATCATTCTAGTTAGCAATCCTGTTTGGTGAATTTATGAAAACTTGATAACCAGGGACAGGTGCTAAGGATTCCTTCTTGGGAATTAGGGTCTTGTTCTCTGTTAGAGATAGTTATCCTTCAGTGCATGTCAGTTATTTCAATTAATAATGAGTTTATGAAGGTGCGCTAATCAGAAACAGGTGTTGAAGATTCCTGCTTGGGAATTAGGGTCCTGTTCTCTATTAAGAGGTAGTTAGTCTTCAGTGTGTGGCAATCATTTCAATTAGCAATGAGTTCATAAAAGTGTGGTGATCGGAAACAGGTGCTGAAGATTCCTGCTTTAGGAATAGGGTCATGTTCTCTTGTTATAGAATAGTTGGTCTTTCCTTTTGTAGTGTCTTGAAAGATTTCTTTTCTAGGTTGTTATCTTCTTAATGTAATCCATGATTATTTGGACAATTGCTTCTTTAAACATTGAACTCTGCAATAGGTAGATTGCTTTCCTATAATTCAAGTTAGAACTTCAGTTTGATTCAAGGCAAAGTGTGATCAATATGTTTTTACTACAACTCTAGGTTTCTTTTGAGATTGAACATATATAGTGCGTGTTTACCTTTGAAATAAATAAACTTCCCCGGGTTGACAATTTATGTAGCACTTGATTGTTTAGTTAAATAAGAAATTATAGTGACCAACATTTTGGCGTCGTTGTCGGGGAAGGTAGTTATAGATTTCAAAAGAACTTATGATTTTTCAGATACAAAGATTGCATGAAAGGACGCAGAGACCCCAAAGACATTGACCCTATAGGTGGCATGGGCAGAGGAAGAGGAAGAAGAAAGACTTATATTGACGGGATTATATCAAAGTCTGAATCTACTGCTTAATGACCAAACTCTCGAAAATCGAATTTCCAACCTTCATTTCAAGCAAAATTTGAGACGAGGAAAGAAGTTTGGAGTCCTAAGACAGTCGAGAAACCAACAGGAAACATTGAGGATACAGAAAGCGCAACAGGGGAGTAGACAGAAGAAAACATGGACGAGGAAAATGAAGAATTGCACCATGAAGAACAGGCAGGTCCTGAAGGAGAGGTAAATGATGAAAACTCTTTCTCTACATTAGGATTTCTTATTGGTGATCTTCCTCGAGGAGTATCCCCCATGAAGAACATTCCACTCTCAGCACTACCTAACTTTCATGGTTTGTCTTCAGAGGATCCTGATGAATTCCTTTTTGAGTTTGATATATTATGCAGAAGTTATGATTACATTTCCAATGCTAAAAAATTAAAACTATTTCCAGCAACATTGAATGGAAATGCACTAAAATGGTTCATGAGTCTTGGAGGCCATGTAATCACAACATGGGGCCAAATGAAACAGAAATTCCTGAATAAATACCAGGACTATTGTCGAACAAGAGAAAAAAGGGAGGAACTATTTAAGATGATGCAAAAAGAGGATGAAAATCCGGAGGACTTTGTAGAAAGGATACAGTATAATCTACAAAGATCCAGTCACCGCAATGTAGGTAAAGATATTCTTAAAACCATATTATTAAAAGGAGTAAGGGATGACTGTCTATATATGCTGAATATGCTTGGAAAAGGGGACATATCTAAGGAATCTTACGATGAAATTGTTAACCTATGTAAAATATGTTGAAGAGGAGCTTCAAAAAATAGATCAAATAGCAAGGACACCACATTTTCAAGAGTCCAAAAATCAGCCAGTGGGGGAGAAACAAGAGCCAAAATAGGTAATTTACTTGAAGGTTTTAAAACTGAAATGTTAAGCTCTTTTGCCTCAAAAATTGACACCCTACAGATTCAAAAGAAGTAAGCAGAAGTAGAAGCAGCCCTGTCCATATTTTGTTCTAAATGCAAAGACAAGCACCCACGAAGGGAATGTCCATTGGACAAAAAGCCAATCTGCACCATCTGTGATAAAGATCATGAGACTCAACAATGTCCTTCTCTACCAGGAATCAAGGCAGCATTACAACCAACTGATGAAGAAGCTGAAGATGTCTATCTGTTGACACAGAGAAGGAAATGGAAATCGCGGGGACAAGGTATGAATCCTAACGTGCCATTTACATATTCTAATCATTGAAATAACTATCCTTCTTTCAATCAAATGAATTACCCTCCCTATAATCAAATGCAATATCTAAATCGAATGAATTACCCACCCATGCAACAAACTAACCCACCCTTTGTAGATACAT
Organism: Picea engelmannii; assembly: GCA_009831015.1. Classification (NCBI taxonomy): domain Eukaryota; kingdom Viridiplantae; phylum Streptophyta; class Pinopsida; order Pinales; family Pinaceae; genus Picea; species Picea engelmannii. The sequence continues at coordinate 131,443 of ML796191.1, forward strand.
CAATGTGGAATCCTTGGCCTCCACAACAACAACAACCATATCAGAACCAATGGAATCCAAATTGGAGAGGACAACAACCCCCCTTCCCAAATCAATTACCTCAATCACAATTTCTGCAACCACTCTCCTTACCAGCAGGTACTCCACCAAACAATCAAATGATGAGACTCCAGCTACCTATACAACCTAACCCTAACACCAATAATAAAGCTATGCAGTGCATTGATATTTATAACTAGCCTGCATTTTCTCTTCTCCCTCTGCAATGCAACGATATTCATTTACAATCTGGGAGAATAGTAGAACCTATCATAGCCGATGCTACCTCTTCTGATAAAGAGGAAAAAAAAGAGCATGATGTACCTGAAGAGGTACAATCATCCTCTAACAATGCTGCCGAAACAACAAAACCACCATTTCCTGAGCATTTAGCTTTGACTAAAACGCTTGAGCCACATGCTTTCAATCTTCTAGGGGAACTAAAAAATCTTTATGTCAAAATTCCTCTACTACAAGCACTCCGAGATGTACCAATTTATGCCAGGACAATGGGAGACATTTGTGTTAAGAAGCCTGGTAGGAAAATTAAGGATCCCCTCACAATCCATGTTATGGGTGACTTGTCTGCACTAATGTCAGGGAAAGCCCCCCCAGTTAAATATGGTGATCCTGGCCACCCTACCATCTCAGTACAAATTGGAAAAATGATAATCCCTTGAGTCCTGGTAGACATAGGTGCTGCTATCAATATTATGACTCTGGAAACCTCACAACTGTTACAATTGCAAAATGAAATGAGAGACACCCCAAATATCCTAGAATTAGCTGACCGATCCACAATTAAACCAGAGGGAGTCATTGAAGACCTAATTATCTCAGTGGAATCCTGGAATTATCTAGTTGACTTTGTGGTACTACAACCTAAGACAAAGTTGGGGGGTCACCCTCTAATTTTGGGTAGGCCTTGGCTAGCCACAACAGATGCTTTTATCAGTTGTAGATCAGGTTCAATGACAATTTCCAATGGTTACGAAACTAAACAGCTTACCCTCTACCCTCATGCTACACCCTTGATTAATAATTATAATTCTGTATGGGTAGACTTTGATGATCAACTTACTCAACCCATCTTGACTATCGGACAAGCTCTAAGCCTTAAAAATGCCACTGAGGATGAAGTAATTAATAATTTTATTTGTGAACCCTCCTCCATGTCTCCAGAAACTCACAACCAGCTAGCTGCACTTTTGGAGTCAGATAATCAGGAAAAACTTGACTCTGAGAACCCACCTCAAACATATGCCACCATCTCTTCCAAAAGCATACCAGTAGAAATTGAACCTGGCAAAACACTGAACATAAACCCTAACCTGAAAGATGTTGAAACACAACAATTAATGAAGTTACTTCTAGAAAATAAAGAATCATTTGCATGGGACTATACAGATATGAAAGGAATCTCTCCCGAATTATGTACTCATCGAATATATATTAAGGAAGATTGTCGACCGATCTGCCATTCTCAACGACGAATGAACCCTAATTTGAGAGAAATCCTTAAAGAAGAACTTCAAAAATTGCTTGATGCAGGGTTTATCTATTCTATATCAGACAATTAATGGGTTTCCCCGTTGGTAATAGATCCTAATAAAAATGGGAAATGGAGAGTATGTGTGGATTATAGAGCCTTAAATAAAGCTACTCAAAAAGATCACTTTCCATTACCATTCATTGATCAGGTGTTAGACAGTTTGTCAAGGAAGAATTTTTTCTCATTTTTAGATGGTTTCAATGGGTATAACCAGATCAAAATTGCACCCCAAGATCAAGATAAAACCACTTTTACTAGCCCTTGGGGAACCTTTGCTTATAGAGTTCTACCATTTGGACTATGTAATGCACCAACAACCTTCCAAAGAGCAGTTATATGAATCTTTTCTGATATGATTAATGAGTCTATGTAAATTTTTATGGATGAATTTACTCCTTATGGTGTTTCTTTTCAGGAAGCACTACAAAACCTTGAGAAAGTGCTTAAACGATGCATATAAGCCCAACTCTCCCTAAGTAGAGAAAAATGCCATATGATGATGAGTGAAGGAATAGTGCCTGGACATTTTATCTCATCTCAAGGAATTCAGGTAGACCCATCCAAGATACAAGTCATTAAGGATCTTCCTACTCCCAAAACCCAAACAGAGGTAAGAATTTTTCTAGGACATGCTAGATACTACAGAAGATTTATCAATTTTTTTTCCAAAATAGCTTCTCCCTTGTTTGTGCTACTGATGCAAAATGTTGAATTCAAATGGAATAATTCTTGCCAGGAAGCATTTAATACACTTAAACATCAGTTATCTACAACTCCTATTCTTAGAGGACCTGATTGGACACTTCCCTTTCATATATCCTATGATGCTTCAGATACTGCAATAGGAGCTATCTTGGGACAAGAAGAAAATCATCTCCCTTATGCTATTTATTTCATCAGCAAGAATATGACTCCTACTGAACTCAATTATACAGTTATCGAAAAGGAATTCTTAGCAGTTATCTATGATATTAATAAATTTAGACATTACATTACTGGCTACTCTACTCTTGTCCATACTGATCACTCAACTATCAAATATTTAATGAACAAACCTATCACAAATGCTCGAGTCACCAGATGGTTACTATTATTGC
>ML796191.1:134180-156548 GCA_009831015.1 Picea engelmannii
TTGTAGATAGACCAGGAAAAGAAAATGTAGTTGCTGATTTCCTTTCTCGGTTAAAACCTGATGATGATACCCCAGTAGATGATTCCTTTCCTGATGAATATCTATTTGCAGTATCTGCTCACTCACCTTGGTATGCAGACATCGTTAATTATTTGGTTGCAGGGAAGTTACCACCACACTTATCCCACCGAGAGAAAAGAAGAATCATTCAACAAAGTGCTAGGTATAGCTAGATAAGTGGGTGTCTTTTCCATACAAGACCTGATCAAGAAATTCGATGGTGCATTAGAGAAGATGAGGTTTATGACCTACTAAAATCTTGTCATGATGGCCCTTGTGGAGAGCATTTTGCTGATAAGAGAACAACACATAAAATTCTCAGGATGGGGTACTATTGGCCCTCACTTTTCAAAGATGCAAAGAAATATGTCCAGGCCTGTGATAGTTGCCAAAGAGTGGGCCAACCTAATCATAGAGATGAAATGCCATTAAACCCCCAGATAGTACTTGAACCATTTGAAGGATGGGCCTTAGACTTTGTAGGACCCATTAGCCCCCCATCCAATCAAAAAGTTTACATAGTGGTCTGCACAGACTATATGCCCAAATGGGTGGAAGATAAAGCACTCCATAGAGCGACCGAAGAAGAAGTTATAGATTTCTTATTTGAAGACATCTTCATCAGATTTGGAGTGCCAAGAGAATTAGTTACAGATGGAGGACCTCCTTTCACTTCTCATGGTTTTAAATCCACCCTTCAAAAATATCATATTCAACATAGAATGACTACAGCATACCACCCCCAAGCCAATGGATAGGTGGAAAGCACAAATAAAGTAATAGAAGCCATTCTCACAAAACTAGTGAAGGAAAACAGAAAGGACTTGTCTCACAGGCTCTCTGAAGCATTATGGCCCTACAAAACTACCTAGAGAAATACTACAGGATTCTCTCCCTATGAATTAGTCTATGGAAAGAGTGTTGTATTTCCTATGGAATTTGAAATCAAAACCTTAAGGACTGCTTTAGCTTTCAACCTTGATTTGATCGATGCACAGACAGCTAGGTTGCAACAGCTTAATGAATTGGATGAAAAAAGACTAGATGCCATTCATCAGACAATTATGATTCAACAGCAAAGATCAAAATGGCATGACAAAACTATCAAGCATAAGCAGTTCCAAAAAGGTAATTGGGCCCTACTGTATGACTCTCGGTTCAAAGAATTTCAAGGGAAACTACGTACAAGATGGCTTGGACCTTATGAAGTACACACTGTTTTCCCCAATGGAACAGTAAGGCTTCTCACAATCGATGGCTCTAAAACACCGTTACTTGTAAATGGTCATCGGCTCCGTCTATACCAGCGCCCTATTTCCAAAGAAGATTTTAAGGCCACATGTGTGGCAGACTCTCAGTACCTCTTTTTAGAGGGGGCTCCTACCCCTCATTGCAATTAATTATTTTAATTTAATTTCTTTAGTATTAGATTAGATTTCGTTTACTAATAATCCCTGTTAAGAAATACCATGTTACAATTGATTTTTGAAGATTCTTGATCAAAGCAAAGGCCTACCAAGGAAGGACGATCTTACTTCAAGAAGAGCAAAGCTCCCCCATTGTTGAAACACCACTGTAAACAACCCTTCACCATTTTCCCATTGCTGAAACACCACTGTCAACAACTTTTCACCATTTTCCCATTGCTAAAACACCATTTTCAACAACTTTTCGCCATTTTCCCATTGCTAAAACACCACTGTCAGCAACCCTTCGCCATTTTCCCATTGCTGAAACACCACTGTCAGCAACCTTTCACCATTTTCCCCATTGCTGAAACACCATTGTTCAACAACCTTTCACCATTTTCCCCATTTCTTAAATACCACTGTCAACAACCTTTCTCCATATTCCCATTGTCAAAACATTATTGTTCAGCAATTCTTCACATTTTTCCATTGACGAAACAACACCGTTCAGCAATTGTTTCGCCCTTCTTTCTATGGCTGAAAAACCACTTCCTCAGCAGTATTCTGCAACATCACTCTTCAGCAAACATTTCTCTTCCTATGGCCGAAACACCAACTTTTTGGCATTCTCTGTCATTAAGCCTTTGTGCTCTCATACTATATTTTGTCCTTCCAGTCAACAAATCCTTGATACAATTCAGCTAACAAATCAAAAGTTTCTGCCACGACCATTGCAGAACTATTATGGATAGGCACTATATTTTGTTTCAAGTACAAATCAAAAGGTAAGGGTGAGGTATGTAAATTCTATGTAAATACAATTAAGCTATAGTTAATGAGAAGATTCCAAATCGTTATCACCGCTCGTGTAAAATCATTATTAACCACACTCGAAGGGGGGGAGGAAATATCAAACTTTTATACCATCATTTCACACAAATTAACCACCGCCATTCCTATCTACCATCGTTTCGTTTGTTTCACCACCATTTGCATGCCTTCACTTGAAAAACTTACTCTGCACAGAAGTTGTTACTCGACTCTTTGACGGTGTATTTTACTAAGCTGTTAGCTATGGGAGGCTCTGTTATACGGTACGAACCCACCACGACAGCCCTGTTAGAAGTGTATCCAGAAGCCTATCAAATGTTTTAGCAGGCAGGATGGCTCGGTTATTTTCAGAGACTCCAGGGGTTTGATCAACAATAGGTTCTGCAATTTTCTCGAAATCTCCAGGAAGATCATTCCATTGTTCAAGGGGTTCATATTTTAGTTGCAGAAGAAGATATAGCGCAGGTTTCGAGTCTCCCTACCAATGGCATTTCCTTGTTCAGACGCAAATATATCATCCTGAATGCCTAGCAGGATTTCCTCTTGCTAGGGGAACAAATTGAACCTAAAGGTCGGGGTATCCGACTCAGCTCATTGCCGCCTCCATGGCCGAAAGTTGAAAAATTCATCAAACACTACCTTACCTACGAAGGATGATACCAGGTAGTCTACCAGTACAATTTTTTCCTGTTGTCTCATTTACGGCATGCTAGATTGGTGAACATTCCTTATTATCTGCTCGGTTGTCTTAAAAATATGTCGCACTACTGTAAAAAGGCTAAAGATCCCACCCTTCCACTCACCCAACACCGTCTCGTTCAACTTCTTATCCAAAAGGGTTTTTCCCAACAAAACTCTCCACTAAACAACCCACCCATAGATCCCCAAGAAGCCGCTGAAATTCCTGAAAATCTTCAGGAACAACAACCACAAGACCCTCCAGAAATACCTAACAGTCCGCTTACAGACCCAATCAGTCCAATTAACCCCCCTACCATACCAAGCCTACCCCACACTTTACCAGAATCATCCACTCATGCCCTTCATATTCTTAGTGATGATTCTGAACCAGACAATTCTCCCTGTCCCATCATTGAGGAAAAGCCCCCACATAAACAAAAGAAAATTCCTTTCTTTCCGCCCTTTTTGCAAAGAAAACGAACAAGGGCCTCAACAAGGGCAACCACTACTGCCATTGCCCTAGACCCCCAACCCATTCGGCTAATACCCCGTACACCTCTAACCTCCCAAATGCCAGAATCTTTGCCTATTTCACCCACGGGCACTGAAACACAAGAACCAGATGCGCAGTATGTTGCGACATCATCCGTTTCAAACCCAGTAGCTGAAACACAAGAACCAGCTACTCATCCAGTAGTTGAAACACAAGAACCAGCTACTCATTCAGTAGCTGAAACACAAGAACTAGCTACCCATTTAGTAGTTGAAACACAAGAACCAACTACTCATTCAGTGGCTAAAACATAAGAAACAACCATAGCTGTCACATAAGAACCAGCTACAGCTGAAACACAAGAACCAACTGCTAATATTGTTATTGAGACATAGGAAGCAGATGCCCAGGGAGCTGCAACATTAATTTCTTTACATCAAGAAGCTGAAACACAAGAATCAGTTGCCGATCCTGTAGCTGCTCCACAAGAACCAACTAGTGAGGCTATGACTGCTACACAAGAACCAGTCACTCCTCAACTGGAACCAACAATGGCCTATGTGTTACAAGAAAATAAGTTCCTAAGGTCTGAACTGGAAGCCTACAAGCAAGAGCTAGCCACGGAAAATGAAGCCTATGAGAAGGAACTTAATTTGTACACCATAGCTCGCATAGCGACCATGTCAGAGGGAACTACAACAAAGAATCTGTGTAGCGAATATATGTGAAGTCAATGTGGGGACATCTACTATCAAGCGGGCTACAAAGTAACTCAAATTCCAATGCTAGGAGCTTCCCCTGCACCTTCGAATTTTGCAGTCAAAGAAGAACACCCTGCTGTTACACAAGAACCAGCAGGACCTTCCAAAATTAAGACTGAGCCCTGGACTGCAACAAATGTCGAAACTTAAACCCCTACTTTTGTTAATAAAGCTATACAAACATTGCCTATTGATGAATCTACCCCTCCCAGCCAGATCAATACCCACACCATTGTGGAACAAGCCACTCATACCCTACCTCAGTCGACTACTTGCAACGCTGAAACACAAACTCAGCCATGGGACGAGCAGGCAATAATACAGAAATGGAAAAAAGAGTCTGTTGTTACATAGGCCAAAAGCCTGTAGGAACACAGACAAATCTGGATAAATCATATCTACTCAAATTGGGAAGCTTTGGAGCAAACATGCCAGGAATCTTGTGCCCTTAAGAAATAGAATAAAGAGCTAAAAGGAAGATTGCTCCTGATATTTGACTTGGCACAAAAGCTATTGGCTGCAAGGAAACCATCCTGCAATTACTCTTTGTTCCTAATGGAACGACTTACATGGTTTTAGATCAAATCAGTCAAAGAAGGTAGACCCCATGCAGTATTAAATCCAACAGATTTTATTAAAACCTTTGCAGAAGCCTCTGCTATGGATCAACACCTCCTCTGTGAGGCATATTTTCATAATGAGGTCATCCCTGAGAACATGTAGTTTAACCTTAACCCTCTTGTCGGTGACATCCAGATTTGGGCACTCACCTCCTTCCTTAACAATCAGATTATATGGCAGGATGACTTCCTAGCTGCCAAGCACAATGAGAAACCACCTTCTCTAGATAAGGCCAGAGCCAAAAAATGTTGCCACCTTTGTTATAGAGTATTATCAGTTTTTAAAGAAACCAGAGATGACTCAACACATTCAACAACTACAGACAATAGTTCTTCAGGATTGTCAACACTTCATTAAATCAACAGAGATTGCTGCCCTACAGGAAAATAACATGTTTTGGCAACAATCTACTAAGAAAAGACAGGAACACAATCATTTTAGCCCCACTAATCTTGAGATAGAAATCTCTAGGGTACCTAGCTACATCAAGTGTGTTCAACAATGTGCTAAAAGCTAGATTGGGTATCAGTTTCACTTTCCTATCCTCTAGATGCCAGCAGAGAAATATCAAATTCATTATAAGTTGCCCAAGATGGTCGAAACAATAGCTTGGTAGATGTTACAATGCGTTCAAGGGTTCATAGCTCCAACGGACAACACCTCCCACAACTACTGCTTGAGTAACTTGCACACTCAAAGTCGGTATCCAGACTCTGATTCAGAGTGAAGTTGCCTGAGGACATGCAACATTTTAAGTTGGGGGGGATGTTAGGACCACACAATGTACCTTTTTTCTCACACATTTTTCCACCATTACACCCTTGTTTCACTCACATTTAAACTCACATTATCACCTTACCCTATCTTTCCAAAGGTATATAACGTCTCTTCTCTTTACTATATGTTTAATCTGTTTTGCATATAATTTTACATTACTCTCGTACTTCACCATTGATCAGAAATGTATAAGTGTTGAAACAATTCGAACTGCATATTAGCATTGAGGCCTGTTGCTAAAATAGTCTGTGGACCACGATGCTGAAACAACAACTCACACAAAAGAAGTTGTTACACTCTCCATGGTCTATGATGTTGAAACAACAACTGCTACACTCTCCATGGTCTATGATGCTGAAACAACAACTGCTACACTCTCTGTGGTCAACGATGCTGAAACAACAACTCACACAGAAGAAGTTGTTACACAGTCCATGGTCAATGATGCTGAAACAACAACTCACACAGAAGAAGCTGTTACACAGTCCGCGGTCTACGACGCTGAAATAGCAACACAAAACTGTTACATTGACCATGACAGCCGCACCTTGAGCTAGCATTAACCATCACTGTTGCCTGAGACCAGTTGCTGAAACAGTCAGAACGCAAATCCCGTGGCTGAAACAGCCCATGATTTGCGATGCTAAAACAACATACAACAACAGTAACAAGAAGACTAATAAAGAAGTTGTTACTCTAGCCATAACAACAACACCTCACTCAGCACTTGTAATAGCATTCTGTTGCGGGAGACTAGGATATCGTATTCCAATTTAGAAAGTCGATCTGACTAAGAATAGGACTCAGATGTACACCTATAAATTGTTGATCAAATTGTATCAAAGGGATTCTCCTCTTTAAATAAGAGGAAATCATCATTAGAGAGGACCTCTTGTTTTAACTACGAAATAATTTACAGAGAAGGACGTGTTTCACTTCTGATTGTAATGTAACACAATTGACAGATGAGTAAAAGATTGTTCTGAGCATTTTCCTCTAGTTCTTTTCATTTCAGGGGAATCTTGTGAGAAGGGAGGGCCCACCTTCTTCACAATATTCACCCATTAGCTTTATAGTGTGTTAGTGTTATTTATGTTCATGCCTTGATTAAATTATGTTTTGTTGAATCACTACTTTATTGAACTCTGCTTTGATGAAACTCTTCTTTACTGATTGTTACATTGCTTTCATATGATTCATGCTTGGGTAATTGTTAATCATTCTAGTTAGCAATCCTGTTTGGTGAATTTATGAAAACTTGATAACCAGGGACAGGTGCTAAAGATTCCTGCTTGGGAATTAGGGTCATGTTCTCTGTTAGAAATAGTTAGCCTTCAGTGCATGTCAATTATTTCAATTAATAATGAGTTTATGAAGGTGCGCTAATCAGAAACAGGTGTTGAAGATTCCTTCTTGGGAATTAGGGTCATGTTCTCTATTAAGAGGTAGTTAGTCTTCAGTGTGTGGCAATCATTTCAATTAGCAATGAGTTCATAAAAGTGTGGTGATCGGAAATAGGTGTTGAAGATTCCTTCTTTGGGAATAGGGTCATGTTCTCTGGTTATATAATAGTTGGTCTTTCCTTTTGCAGTCTCTTGAAAGATTTTGTTTCTAGGTTGTTATCTTCTTAATGTAATCGAGGATTCTTTGGACAATTACTTCTTTAAACATTGAACTCTGCAATAGGTAGATTGCTTTCCTGTAATTCAAGTTAGAACTTCAGTTTGATTCAAGGCAAAGTGTGATCAATATGTTTTTACTACAACTCTAGGTTGCTTTTGATATTGAGCATATATAGTGCATGGTTAACTTTGAAATAAACAGACTTCCCTAGGTTGACAATTTATGTAGCACTTGATTGTTTAGTTAAATAAGCAATTATAGTGACCAACACCTTTGTCCACACAAGAGTCAAACTTTCCCATTCTACCATCTTCTCTTTTGATGTAGCATTTGCTTAAAAAACATATGAAGTGCTTCACATTTGCTGGTATCCCTTTCCATAGCCCGTAGGGAGTTTTATCAGTGTTGTTTTTGAGAATTACTCTATTTTGAATGTGAACTATTGTATGCACTGCCTGTGTCGAAAATATATCTGTCAAGTTGGAATCCAATAACATTGTTCAATCCATTTCATGTATTTTCTTGTTATTTCTTTCAACAACTCCATTCTGTTGAGGTGAAGTAGCAACGAAGAATTGCATTTTTATTTCATGACTACCGTAGTAGTCCATAAATTCCTTTGAAGTGAAACCTCCTCCATTATCAGATTTCAAGCATTTGATTCTCGAATCCATCTCATTTTCAAGCATTTCCTTGTAGATATTGAAGTTTTCAAAATCTTCTGAATTGTTCTTGAGAAAGAAAACTGAAATCATTCTTGTATAATCATAAACTAATAACATAAATTATCTATCACCTTTTAATCCCTTTGTTGTAGTTGGTCCAACTAGACCAGTATGCACAATTTCCAGTGGTCTTGTTGTTGAATATTCTTTTGATTTGAACCTGGTATTTGTTTTCTTTCCTTGTTGACAATGCTTGCATAAAGTGTTGGTTGTTTTCATGATCTGGGGCATTTCTCTGATTGCTTCTCTTTTGATCAATTTGACAAGGTTATCAAAATGCATGTGACTCATTCTTTTGTGCCATAACCAACTTCCATATTCCTGTTAAGCCCTAATATTGGCTCATTACCCCTTAATTAGGGCATATTACATTATTAGTGTTATTTTATTTATGTCAGCTTTATTCCATTAGTTGTAATTATACCTCCTAGTCTCTTATATATACCAAGGAGACATTTTCATTTGGAATCATCTTGTACTTGAACATTTATGTGGGGTAAAAGGAGGTTGCCCCTTCGAAGAGGCTTATTATCTAAAATTTTCTCTTTTTCAAGGCATTGAGTACTTATTATGAGGTTTTTCTATGCTATATTGATATTTGGTTCTTAACATATGGTATTAGATCTCAAGGTCTTGGGGTTTCACTAATGCATCTGAAACACCTTGGAACTTTTGCTATAACCTTTTTTATAAAAAGTTTTAGAAGGAATGGCTTGGAGGATATTTAGTAGATGGCTCAAGGTACATTGAGTTAATATTTCATCTCTTGAGGCCTTATACTTTCGACGTTACATCTTGTGCACGATAGGGTTCTGGAATCATACGGAATTGAGTCATTGCAGAATTTTCTCTATAAACATTTTTTCGTAATGTTTCAGACCCTGAACTCCGGAGGTTATTCACAAAAATTAGTAAGGTATTTGTGGTAAACATTTCATATTTTGGGTCATCTTAAATTTGTAGATACACCCTGTGAAATATAGAGTATCGGACTAGTCCTATTGACTAGTCTCAAGAAGGTGTTCCAGGTAAAACAATAATAACTTCTTCCTAGAGTATCCAAATTGTGTGAGACTAGTTTCATTGGATACTGGATAGTCTATAGTATTTCTAGTATGAGTTTCAAAATTTAATATCAATTATTTTGCGTGGGGCATGCTATACAAGTGAGATATCCTAGAAAGGAGAAAAATCAACAAGTTGTGGGGAAGTTACTGTAAATTCCACTTGGCACATCAAATTTTGATCAGACCTGTGGAATTGTAGAGAAGAAATGTTAGATAACTACAAAAAAAGAAATTTTCATACCCAAAAGGGTTAAAACTTGGTAGATACAACAAAAGAAAGATTGTCTAGTAGAACCACCTCAAAATCAAGGTTCGAAAGTGATACTTGGCCAATGTGCCACCCAAAACGTGAACTTATACACCAAATAAGCCTCCAGACAATCCTACTTGGACTCTTGATGAAGGTGAATAAATGAGGAGGGACATAAATGATTTACAAAAGAAGACAATAACAAAAGATGAACTACGAGAGATGATGGATTCAACAGAAGCTAATTTTGAGGCAATAAATTATCTGGAAGGCTACCTTCGTTTCTTTGTCTCTAATAAACAAACACAATGGTTTAAATGGTTACCCTTGGCATAATGGTGGTATAACACTTCCTTTCATACTGTAACAAAAATGACACCATTTATGGCACTCTATGGATACCACCCTCCTTCCATCACTTCTTCTCTAAAATAAAAATCTAAGGTTCAAGCAGTGGAAGATCACATCGAGCATCAACAAAAAGTTCTCCAAATCTTAAAGGACAACCTGACCATGGTACAAAATCGCATGAAACAACAAGCAGATCAACATCATAGTGAAAGAAGTTTTGAAGTAGGGGATTGGGTGTTTTTAAGACTACAACCATACAAACAAATGTCCCTCAAGCAAGCCAAGAAAGATAATACATTATCACCAAAGTACTATGGCCCTTATAAGGTGTTGCAAAAGATTGGTACTATGGAATACAAATTGGAGTTGCCTGCATCTTCACGAGTACACCCAATTTTCCAAGTATCATGCTTAAAGAAGGTTATAGGTGACAAGATCCCAGTTCAAACTATATTGCTAGAACTTGGCGAGAAAGGAAAAATCATATTGGATCCTGAAGCCATCATTGGCATAAGAATTTGCCAGTTGAGGAATAGATCCATTTCAGAGTATCTCATTAAATGGAGGAAACTACCGGCTGAAGATTCCACTTGGGAAGATGAGTCTTTTATACAGAAGCATCCAGAGTTACTCAAGCGTTGAGGACAACACTTGTCTCAAGGGGAGGGGCATGTTAATCCCTAATATTGGCTCATTACTCCTTAATTGGGGCATATTACATTAGTAATGTTATTTTATTTATGTCATCTTTATTCCATTAGTTGTAATTATACCTCCTAGTCTCCTATATATACCAGGGAGACATTTTCATTTGGAATCATCGTGTACTTGAACATTTATGTGCGGTAAAAGGAGGTTTCCCCCTCGAAGAGGATTATTATCTGAAATTCTCTCTTTTGCAAGGCGTTGAGTACTTATTCTGAGGTTTTTCTATGATATATTGATATTTGGTTTTTAATATTTCCTTTCCTAGACAACACTTTTCATTTCTAATTTCACTTAACACATATATGTTGTTTGAAGTTCTTGCAGTTGTACCGACCAATTTCCTTGAACCTTCTCTTCTTATCTCACACTTTTGTGAATCGAAAGTAACTTTATGACCTTGGTAACATATTTGACTCACACTTAGAAGATTATGTTTCATATCTTATACGAGTATAACATTTTGTGCATTTTTATTCTTGGTCCCAATTCAGACTATGCCTTCTCCAATGATTTTGGCTGAATTATCATTTCCGAAGGAGACTGATCCATTTATTTCCTTTCGCAATGTAAAAATTTTGTCTCTATCACCTGTCATGTGTTTTGAACACCCACTGTCAACATACCAACCGTGTTTCTTCTCCTTATCTTGTAGAGTGATTCTTCATTCTTCATTGCTATACTAATATTGCTTTCTTATCCATGTCATTTTCTGAGGCTCTTGTCTATGATTGTTGTTATTCTGTTGAGGTTCTTTAGGAGGGACTATTATTCTGCAAGTTTTGGCCACGTGTCCAAAATTGTTACATTTGTAACATTCCACTTCAGTTCTCAAAGATTCAAACATGTTGTAACTTCCTCTTTGTGTTTCACTAGGTATTCTTAAGTAACCCCTTTGTGTATGACTCTCAAAGTTGTTATTTTTCCTGTTGTTAGCTCTGCAATTCATAGCTTTATGTCCAAAATTATTACATGCATAACATAAACCAAAAAATATACTTTGATACCTGGGAGTTGAAGATCTTCTGAAAGAAGGTGCTCTTACGAATCCTTCTTATTCTTGAGGCCTATCCGTCTGTTGTTGACTCTGAAATCTGAATCTTCTCGGTGGAGGAGTGTCCCTGTAATCTTCCTTGTACATCTTCCTATCCCCTTTGATTGTTTTTGCATAGATTTTTGGATTTGTTTCTTGCTCTGTTGTTTTGGAGCTTGATCCCTTTTATGTCTGATTGTATCCAACTCTAGACTTGTCAAGATGAGATTTTTTATTGTTGATAATGTCATCCAAAACTTTTTATCTATTCTGCATATTTTTCTTTTGAATATCCTTTCTTAGTGTGACAAACTCTGGTTCCAAGTTTCCAATGATCTTGTCTTTTTCTTCTAGTTGTTCTTTGAGTGCTTCTTCAATTCTTTTATCTTCTTCTATTTGAACCTTTAATCTTGTGATCATTTGTTCTAGTTCTTGAGTGTCCTTTTTCTTGTCTACTTATGCTTGTAGTTTCTTGTTTTTCTTCTTTTCTCTTCTGATAACTTCTATGGAACACATTAATTCTTCTTGATAGTCAACTTCTACCTCTTCAATTTCATCTTCGACTTCTTCATATCCTTCTTCAGCTTCTTCATATTCCTCTTCGGAGTCTTCTTTGTAAGAATCTTTTACTGCCATGAATAGAACTTTTCCTGTCTCACTGTCACTGATTTAATCTTCATATGATGATGAGATTTATTCTTTGATGCATAAGATTTTCTTGAAATATTTCTTTGTAGTTATTTTTCCTTTATATATGTGTTTTCCTTTTCAGTAACCTTCATCATTTCTCTTTTTTTTATGAGGTCATTTGTTAGAAAAATGACCAATACCATCAAAATTAAAACAAATTAAAGGAATCTTACCTCTATACCTACCATTGGTTCCCTTGTTCAGTATTTTGACAAACTTGGCCACTTCTGCATCATCTTCTGAGACGTCGCTGCTGCTGCTATATTCTTCTTGTTCCTTTTTATTTTTCTTTGATCTTTTGGATGCTTTGAAGGCTGCTTCTTTTACATCTGGATTTTCTTGTTCGGTTCTCATTTCATATGCTATGAAGATTTCGTTAATCTCATCCATGCTTATTGAGTTCATAACCGATCTTTCTTCTAGTGGTGATATCTTAGGGTTGAATCTCATAGGAAGAGATCTTAGTACCTTTTGAACAATTACAGATTCTTTGATTTATTCTCCCAATCCTATGATTACATTCATTGTTTCGTCAACTCTTAAGAAGTAGGCTGCAATATTCTCATTTTCCTTCATTTTTAGCTATTTGATCTGAACTCTGTAAGTTTGAAGTTTTGCTTCTTTGACTTTTGTATTTCCTTCATAAATATTTTGAAGCTTGTCCCAAATATCCTTGGAGGAATTACAATGTGCAACTTTGGTGAATACTATTTCACTGAGACCATTCAAAATTTCATTTTATCTTTGGAATTATTCTAACCAAGTTTCATTGCTTTTTCATTTTTTGGTGAAACTATTGGTACCATGTATCCATCTATAATTGATTGCCAAATTTCAAACCCCTGTGCTTGTATATATGTCTTCATCCTTATGCTCCAAAAAGCATACTTCTGTCCATCAAAGTGTGGTATTCCATTTTTATATAAGTTGGTACTCCCCATGATCTACCTTTCAGTGGTTAAACTGATTTCTGAAGGAACATCCTCTGATACCAATTGTTGGATTACTGAAATGGGGGCGTGAATCAG
The DNA here is from genome assembly GCA_009831015.1 of Picea engelmannii. Taxonomy (NCBI): domain Eukaryota; kingdom Viridiplantae; phylum Streptophyta; class Pinopsida; order Pinales; family Pinaceae; genus Picea; species Picea engelmannii. Next base: position 147,286 of record ML796191.1, read on the forward strand.
TAATAGCGTAATTATAATCCCTTTTCTCCAAATAATCCAAGTGTTATATCAATGTAGAATTATTATACAATAATGAGCAATAAGAAATGAACAATCACACACATACACAGTACACCAGTGTTTTACGTGGAAACCCAAATCGAGAGAAAACCATGAAATGATTTATCTTATATGTCTTGAAGAATTACATTCATTGGAAGAACCAACTTCCTTTGTTTTCTAGCTGTAACTGGAAGGAGGCTCCAACCCCCTATTTTCTCAGGATACAACCTGAGGGAAGCTCCGAATCCTCAATTCTCTGGCTACAACCCCCTATGTTCTCTGGCTACAACTGAAAGGTGGATACAACCACCTGTCCTTGCCTCGTCCAACTTCCCTGAAGTAGAAGTAAAATGATGGAACCAATGTCACACTATCACTGTGATATATACCATTGTAAAAATGTACCAATAAAATTGAACCATGCATCAACCATGATCAACTTGTACCTCAACCTGTAATCAACCTATACCATAAACAAGTGCATCAACCATGCACCAACCTGTACCAAACAATCTGTAACCAACCTGCACCATAAAAAAGTGCAACCAACCATGTACCAAGTATGTACCAATCATGTGTCAATACTCATCAACTATGAATCATCAATATGTACCAACATCATCAACTATACACCTCATGTATCTGTCAACTCATCAACTACTTGTCTCAACCATGTACCCAACTTGTACCTCAACCAAAATCCCTTATCAATTTCATCATCCAAATCTGACTTGTAACTCTGTAATAGACCTAGTGTTTATGATCACATACCTGAAAACCTTCCTTAAGTTTAACAACAAGAGACTAGCATTTTCATCAAACGTTTCTTTAGTCTCACAAGACTAGTTTTGGATTAGTCAACAACCCTAACTTGAAATAATCATATCTTTGTATCTGTAATGAATAAATATATGAAACTGATACACAATGTTCTTCAGTGTTTTTTATGAAATTCCTCTAGGTTTCACTACTTCGAACCTCTCATAAAAGGCGTTATGGAAAAAATGGCACACCTTTTTGAATTATAGATTATTCTAGAGAGCGACCATTTAGAGCGTGCCCCGCATGGAATATTTATTGAATTGATATGAAACTATTACAAGAAATACTAAATACTATACTATAACCAACACATTTTTTTTTACTAAATTTTTATCTGCTATGAATAATTTATGACATTTTTTCTCGAAACACATGTTTTTGATTAGTTTAAGGACTAGCCACAAACCCTATTTTCCACGGAGTGTAACTCCAAAAATACAACGACCCACAAGATGAATTTTTTACCACATATACTTGGATATGTTTTCTCAATGGAATAGGTATTGCATGGTCTAAATCATTCTAAATTTTTTTTTTTTCCGAAAATGGTGAGATGACCTGAAACAAACATACCTTAGAAAGCATCATCAAAAGAATTTATCCTTCCTTGAATTCTGGATTTCTTTTCTTCACTTTCCTCAGAAATTAGGCTTAGATATCCTTTTTTTACCTCAAAAACCTACAAGTATTCAATATTCTAAATTTTGTCTAAAATGAGAGAGCCTTGCCTCTTATTTATACTCTCCAAGGAGCTTCCTTAAAAACATCTTCTAGGTCACTTTACCCACTTTCCTTATTTCAGGGTAAACCCACTTCTAATTTCTCCATTAAATTTATTATTGAAATAATGTATTTTGTATTCACTTTGAATTATAATACACTCATCACTTCAATTTATTATTTACCTTTTAAAATCTCTTAAACCACTTTGACTACTTTGACCTTTTGAGGCTTCTAGATGACATATGAGGGTCCTCCAACTTCGTAAGGCCATAACTCTCAAACCATGAGGAGTTATGTGAAGTTCCAAATACCAAAAGAAATGGAATGACATGTACTATCCATATAGAATACTATTAATTGAAAATATATCAAAACCCATATCGTTATCCATCAAACAAACTTGGGTCCATTACCCAAACCTCGGTTCTCCAACTTCTCATGGCCATAAATCTCTAACCGTGAGGAGTTATGTGACGTTCCACATACCACCGAAAATGGCATGACAAGCACTATCCATATAGGATAGTTTCACTAAAACGTACATCATATTTCATCTCATTATTCCAAAAATAAGCATGGGTTCTATAACCATACTTCTAGGATAACTCAATCTACAAAGCATCTTCCCATGAGGGATTTCACCATAAGGGGACAAATTTGGAGTTCATGCATTTCTATTTATTATCAACCATCACAAGACAATAACAAGTGATATTTACATCACACAATCTTGGGTCCATTACCCAACCTTTGTGCTATGGGGATTTTTTCAAGGGTTGACATGAATGACAACCAACCTTAATCAACACTTTTGTGCCCATATATCAACTTTGATGTTCTTTTCTGCAACCTGCTCCCATAGAAAGTGATACTTGATTGCAATGTGATTCGTCTTGGAGTGCATTATGGGGTTTTTTGAGATACTGATGGTGAATGTATTATCACAATAGATTGGAATGGGCCCATCATACTCAACCTATATATCTACCAGAGTTTGTTTCATTCAAAGAACCTTTGTACAACATGATGTTGCTGCAATATACTCTACCTCGGTTGTAGATAAAGATACTGATGATTGTTTCTTTCTTAGCCATGATACTAAACACTCACCCAGGTAGGACGTTGCTTCACTGGTGCTTCATCGGTCCTCAATACAACCTTCCCAATCTATATCTATGTAGGCAATAAGTGATAGATCCTTTTCTTTTGGATACCATAATCCAAACTCTTATGTTCCTTTGAGATATCTGAAAATCCTCTTCACTACTAATACATGTGATTCCTTTGGTGTTGCTTGAAATTGTGCCAGCTGTCCAAACGCATGCATTACATCTGGTCCGGATGTTGTCACATATAGTAAGATACCAATCATTGACCTGTATTTCCTCTGGTTTGTAGAATTTGAATCATCATATTTGATCAACTTACAACTGGTTTGCGTAGGAGTGGTAACTGGTTTTCAATATTCCATTCCAAACCTCTTTAGCATTTCTCTGATATACTTAGTTTGAGAAATAAAAATTCCTTGCTTTCTTTGACATATATGAAGACCCAAAAAGAAGGATAGTCCTCCAAGTAATGACATTTCAAATTCATTCTACATATCCTTTGAAATTGTCTGGCTTAACCTTTCATTAGTACTTCCAAAACAATATCATCAACATAATTTTCAATTAATAAAATATTACCTTGAGTTACCTTGATGTAGAGGTTATTGTATGTGCTTCCTTTCCATAGTTCGTAGGGAGTTTTGTCATTGTTGTTTATGAGAATTAATCTATTTTGAATGTGAACTTATGTATGCACTGGATGTGTCCAAAAAATATCTATCAATTTGGAATCCATTAGCATTGTTCGAGGCATTTCCTATGTAATTATCATCCATTATGATAATGCTCATTTTTTTTTGAACCACTTTCTGAACCAATCTATGAATCCATTATATCATCTACTATCATATATCTATCCAAACCTACTAAGTGTTCTTACAAATCCATTTATGTCCATACTATCCAATACTCTACTTGTGAAATTCTCCATAATTTTGAACCATTTATCACTATAATATCATGAAGTATTGATTAATCGATAAACTTGTACTTCTGCTAATTGATTTCTCTGAATATGTCTTCTCAAACTCTGAAATTTGCTCGAAGGATAGTTCCTTGGTTTTTCACAGCTATCGCATAGACTCCCCCTATTGTCCCTTGACCAAGTTTTGGGATATCCTTGGTCAAGTTTGACCTAGTTTGGGACTTCGATAGCTTGTCAAAGAGAAAGCGCAAGACGAAGTGAATATTGTGGGATCTCAACCCCTTTTTGGGTCCTTTTTGGGTTATGCAATTATGTAAAGGGTATGGGATGTCGGCCCATGGGTTTACCCATGATTAGGCCTATATTGTAAAGAATAAATAAGTATCTAGGTGACATAATTAGGAAGTCGATAAACTAAGTGCTAAGTGCAAGTATGTTTTGTAGATGCTCTGTGCATATTGTGAGAAACTTGCAGAGCTAAATGAAAGTGGTTGTAACAGACTGTGAAAGGATTTGTGCTAGACCTAGCTCAGGGAAGGAGGTTTTGGCAAGGTGCGTGCATATCTCCTGTCCTATGCGGAGTAGGGTTTTTGTGGGTTTGTGCATGTAGATGACTGATTGAAGCTAATAAAGAAGAAGATTTGGTGGACGTATCCCCAAGGTGGGGGTGAACCACGTAAATACTGTGTTATTATTCTCTGTGCGATGTTCTGATGTGTTTATGTCTTTCTTTAGTTACTAAGGGATTTGATATAAATAGATATATATTTTTATGGTTTGTGCTTATGATGACCCTAGATCCTAAAGCTGACCTATGTGAACTTGCTTAGTGCTTGAATCTTCTAGATCTAATCTATTTCTTTATGCTAAGTGCTTAGATACATTAGATATAGGTGAATGTTGTGATGCTCTGTTTTATCTGTGAAGTAGATATTGGTTAAATAATGATGAACTGACAGTGTTAAGATCTCTATTAATCATTATAATCATAGATCTATGTCACAGCTAAGGTTGTAGACACCTGAGTCCTGCAACCACCCATGCCTCTACCTCGAGTGAGACTTCATATGCTCCATAGGTGTTGCCGAAAGGGATGGTAGTTAGGGTTTTGTTGGTGCATTGTTGTAGCATTGAAACTTGGGTCTGCCCCTGTGCCAACAAATGGTTCCATTACCGGGACCTGAAACTGTGATTGTTGGGAACTAAGAAAGAAGAAGCTTTATGCAAAAATCTGACCTGAAATTGTGAAATTTATGTGCGTAGATCTGTTTCTCTAGTGCCCAGTAATATACTTAGTTTGAAAAGCTCAGTACTAAGGAAAAGAAGTTCAATATAAATAAAATAGGTAAGATCTGAAAGCTTTGTGCTCGAAGAAAGGTAAAAGTGATATTTTTTAATAAAATATGTAAGATCTGAAAGCTTTGTGCTCTGACAAAGGTAAGAATATTGAAAAAAAATTAGATCTGAAAGGTCTGTACTTTGTAGGAGTAAGAAAAGTGAAAAATTTTGTTTCAACAATATGGATCTAGGTATGTTTGATAGATTCTATCCTAGCTTGAAAACTGGGGCATTAATAGATGAAAGAAGATTTGATATGAGTAGATCTGATAAGAATAGTGAAAGATATGTTATACCGATGCATAGAAATGATATTTAGACTAACAAGTGGATGCAGGATCCTAGAAATAAATGTTTGTAGGTTAGCTACCATGATCCTAGCACGCAGTACAGGAAAGGTTGGAAATCATTTAAAAGAAAGAGAAGATTAACCCTCTGTTACAGTTGCAGAAAATTAGGACATCTTGCTAAGGAATGCCCTGGGAGAAGACCCAGTTGTCTTTGTTGCAAATATATGGACCATGAAGTATTGGATTGTCCTAGAATGATTTATAATATTGAAGAAATGAACATGAGACAAGAAAACCCTAGGGAAAATCCAGAAACTAAGATTATGGCAGAACCCCAAGAAGAATTTGAAAAAGTATTGCTACATATGAAAGAAACCCTGAATGACCACCGACATGTCAGATTATTAGAGATCTTCAAAGAAAAATAATGCATTGAAGCAAGAATAGGATACTTCGACGCTGACTGTGTTCTGGATGAGGAAACATGGGTGATTATTATGACAGAAAGAAATTGGGAAATTTTAGGAAAGCCTGCTATTATTCCTTCACTAGGAGGAATGGGATTATTTAGAGGAAAATTGATAACCTTATGTGGAAGACTTAACAAGCTACCTATGACTATCAATAGATCTTTGAAAGAAGAATATTTTGAGCTTATTAAATTTATTGAGGACAACGCACCATTTACCATGTTACTAGGAAAACCTTGGATTGAAAGAGATCAGGCCAGAAGGAAAGAAGAAGAGGATGTTTTAGAACAACAGAAGCAAGAGTTAAAATAATTCATAAATAGAAGGATCACAAAATTGATTGAAGAATAGGAGAACATATTGGATCCATTTAACAACAGTGACATAGATGTTGAAGTTGCAATAAATCTAGAGGAGCCACAAAAGACTGAAATATCTATCCCAGATAAAGAAAGAATATTACTCTTCAAAGAAACTCAACAACACGAAGTCACCATGTCAAAAGACGATAAGAATCAGAATGGGAAAAGGAATACCGAGACAAAGATCATTGAAAAGAAGGCTATAAATATAAGTAATAAGAGAGCTAAGATCGACATGTTGCAGAAGGTTCCAGAGGGAATCTCACAGAAGGAAATTTTGCAAAATTGGAGCTTTGTCAGGATATCATAACAATGACACATGGCAGTTCGCAATGGAGAAGTAATATAGTCATTGGGGACATTATTGTTACACGTCAAAATTGCTCATCTGGATAAGTGTCGCATTATCCCTCTCAATTGTCATAAGTGTCGCATCAGCTTTCGCAAGTGTCATAAGTTGGTCACAAGTGTCGCAAAAGGTGTTCATACATAATGTTATGATAACGACACTAAGGAGGCATTTATAACATCTCATATGACTGATTTGAAGGAAGAGAACTGGTCTAATGAAGACAAACAACTCTTAACACCTGAGAAGAACCCTAAAACAAAGGTTTGGAAGGGGAACGCTCCCTTACTTCAGATCCAGAAGCACTGGCGCTACCCTATAATGCTTCTGGGAGCGTTATAACGCCCCTAGCCCATTTTGGAGGAGTGCTTCTCATCTTGAGAGCACTGGCGCTTCCCCAAGGCCTACCAAGGAGCGCTACAACGCTTTGAGACCCCTTCTGAAGGAGCGCTCCCTAATCTGGGTCAGTTGTTAGTCCGTTGAGGATAATGAGGAAAGGATCTTTCGAGATTAGGAGGCAGTTGTCCTCGAATTTTTGGTTTCATCAACAGATCCCTGATTTGAGGAGAAGGTTCCCAACTTGTTCTAAAGATAACTCAAGAGGTTAAGCTCCTATTAACCTATATAAACAGGCTCTATGATGGTGGAAAGGGGGAAGAATTGAACATATGAAACCTATGATCTTAGAGGGAACTTACAGCCAACCAAAGGAGAGTGATCATTGAAGCTGTTTTTATCCAGGTTGTGGATCTTTCAGGCAAGGGTTAGATGGAGAGGACTTGATGAAGCTGTCGCATTCGCATCTATGATTGTAAGTACTGTTGTCGTTATTCTCATTAATATGACATGCTTGGCATGTTTCTTTCTAGTTTGTGTCTGATGTTACATGAACTTATCATTTAGTGATAGATCTGTTTTCAAGCTAATATCAATAGAGTAGGAAGTGGTCGTATCTGGTTTTGTCCGCAGAACTCAGGGAGGAGCAAAGAATTGGAGTGAAACTCGGAGCATGCAGGGACAAACGTCGATAACAGGTACTTATATCATCCTTCCTTCTCGTGTGTTAGTTTATATATATTTGAAATAAATTCAGTGTCCACGTTAAGCATTTTTCTGTCTAGGGTTAAGGTCAAGCCTTAGAGGTGATCTACCTGTCCGCAGGGAGATTTTCCTACAACAGAAACTAGCGACTCCGCTGGGGAGATAGCCTCAAATTCAAAACCTCTTGTTTGGATTTTTCTCCTCATTGACCTTGTTCTGTCCCTTGATTGTTTCAGACCTGGTTCACCCCTCTTTGATTAGTTTCATGAGCTGATTGGCTCCTTGTCCTATCATACTCAGCATAGTTGTCGAGTTTGAATTTCAATTTTTGAAATGTTTTGACATTTATGGAGTTTTTAGACCCTGGCACCCCTGTCCTAGTGTTAATAGAGCACCAACGCTCCTGAAGGATTTGCACAAAGTGCTATAACGCTCCTTTCCCTTGGAAACAGAGCGCCAACCTCTTTTTGGCCCAGAAACCCTCCAAAATTGCATTTTTTTTGGATTTGGCCTCTGTGTTCCTCTGCTGAGTGATCTTGTGAGTCAATTTTTCTTCCTTTTCAGCCTTGACATCTGTCTTTTTGAAGGATAAATACCTTGTTGATTGGATCTTGTAGCCTTCTTCACCATTTTCATTTAGTTTTTCCCTATTGATTGAAGTTTCAAACCTATGCATTGTTTTTATCTCTTCATCAACTGAGTAAAACCCTGGTGAAGGTCATCAAAGGCCTACATACCTCTTTATCTAGATCTTGGTTGAGGTCATTATTCTTCAATTTTTGCTTTTTGGGTGTAAAATTTTGTTTTCTCTTTGCTTGTTTCCTTTCTTTCGCTTTTTCGTTTTGATTGCTACAAAGGGTGTATTGTTTGTGTTACTCTTGCTTATGCTAGTTTGGTTTTCATTTATACCAAGAAGATAATTAGCAAAGATAAGCATTGTGTTGTATTGATCATAATCCATACGCAAACAATAAAATATATCTACGTGATTGATTGAGCATATTAGAAGGCATTTAATTTTTTTTTCATTACATCAGGATTTGATTGAGAAAAGAATTGTTTGAGGGCATTCCATAGTTGTGCTTGTTAGTGAAAGAACTCTCTCTCTCCCTTAGCTAGACGTTCATTGAAAGGAAATGATTGCTTATCATGCTTGATGCACGTTTTGGGTCAGAGTCATAATTCCATTTGTTTCACTTCCATGCACCCCTTTGTGTAAAGAACAACCACTAAAAATCAACATTAATTAAAAATCACCTAGAATTTTTCTTTGCTAGAATCCTCCACCAACAGTGGAATAGGTGTAGTACTTTGAATTAGGGCTGTGAGCATAACTCTCTAAAGTTTTCAAAACAAACATTAGCATCCTGAGTTAGGGAGAGTAAATCCAGTTATCGTATAAGTCTGCCTGGGATCCCCCTCTCACACAGGGGTTACGCACGAGGTTGCATTCGGGTAAGCTACGACGACTAACCCTCCGTGGTTTAACTGATTGTGGTGGTCGGATCATATTATGGGGATCACTTTGAGGTAAATCCACAATTACTGCATGGAATCTTCTTAGTTAATTTTGGGCTTGATACCCTGCCTGTACGTTCGGATCGAACTGTCGACTGTTCCTGCCTAGGGGCTGACTGCGAATTGGTAAACTTAGTGGCCATAATCTTTAGGGTCGTACACAATGTGACGATGACGGGAAGTCTCACTATACCTGGAGCAGACATTGGTCAAACTCACTCGGGCTCCTTGGAGGGTAAATCCACAATTACTGCGTGGAAGCTTGCACCAAGGC